>CM034356.1:16137581-16737581 GCA_019925275.1 Mytilus edulis | reverse complement strand
CAATTAGTCGAGTATCGTTTTTGTATTCAATACTCGGTACTAGTGAGCGGTACTCGAATATTCAAGTACTCGTTGACATTTGTAATAAATACACAGAACAAATTTACATCCGATGAATGTTTTTTTCTTCATTCTTTTTACAACATAGAATTTGTATTGTTATAATGTACTACATGAACAACAGCCGGTATGACAACTCGGTCAAGATAAAACGGTGTATAAAACAACCCAAAAACATTAATTTTACTTTAGGTCTTACTCGCATTTATCGGGCCAACCTACAGCATACCAATGGAAAGAAATATTTCATTACTCTTAATTGTCGCCTATTTTTACACAGTATTCGGTAAGTAAAATATCTGTTTTAATTTTTATATATTTACTGTTTTCAAAAGTATGAATTATTCGAAAAACTAAGGATTTTCTTATCCCAGGCATTGATTACCTTGGCAGTATTTGGTACACCATTTTGGAATTTTTGGGTCCTCAATGTTCTCATCTGAAGTTTCTTAATTTACGTTTGCTCCTATCGAAGTATATTGACGGCAAAGTCCAAGTACTTCATGATTTGGTAATAACGTTATCGTTTCCTTTTCCATTATCTTCTGCAACCATCACTCCTTGTTTACCTCTCATAAGGAACTCAACGCTAGTACCTAGTTGAAATTGGTCTGTTTACTGTACTGAAGCTAGTGAATTTTTTTTTTGGTGTGCGTGTGGAACTCTCTTTTTTATTTTTTTTTAATGACAAGATGTTGACGAAAATCGACGAATCACTGTCTGTGGTTCCACTTGGTATCTTTTAGAGGCGACTTCAAAAGTTCAATGTAGGATACAAAAAACTTAATTCACATAGTTTTTTCACTGACCCCTACCCCCCTCTTAACTTAGTTTAGGAAAAGTGTATTGACCAATATGAATACATGTAAAATCGATGTAAATTAAACAAAACTTGCTGCAATTTATATCGGCATTTATACATATTTGATTCTTAATATCCCTTCTACATCAATGATGATTACCCAGACTTGTTTAAAGTTCCAACATGTGACCAGATATTCTATAAATGAAACGATTTTTCAAAACCATATCTGCTTAAGGACATTCAATTTCCTCCAAGTATGCATTAGGAGAGAAAGGTATGTCGTTTAGTAATCTATATTCACCGATTTTTATCATACTTAACCTCATTCAGAACCAAAATTAATTTGGAATTATGCTCTCTCCTGTATGGTTCGGATATACCCTGAATAAGTGTTTCCTTTTTTCTAAATTGGAATGTATGCATGTATCATTGCTGAATCACACTTTTTATGTCAAAGAAGGTTTTCTGAAATGTTTAATACTATAATATTACTCTCTAGGTCTCTTGGTTTAGACGGTGTGTTAACGTATATCAAAACGCTTAGTCAGCCCTGAAACATGTTTTACATTGTTATTTCGGGTTCTATAGCTGACTATACGGTATGGGATTTGATCATTGTTGAAGGCCGTACGGTGACCTTTAGTTATTAATTTCTGGGTCATTTTGGTCTCTTGTGGAGAGTTGTCTCATTCGATATTTTAAAGTGTGTAGCTGCAACTCAGACATTCAGTGTCTGAGGAGAAAGCCGACGTGGCAAGGTTATTAATCATTGTACATTTTTAAATATACACTTTAGTTCATTTTTTTTGTAATATACTATTGGGGTTGCTCGTTATTTCCCGCAATTATGTTATTGTACTATGGTAAATATTGTAATATAGTCTTTAATTTTTGCTTGTGAACTTTGACTATATATTGAGTGTCTTTATTCTATTTTTTGTCGTTGCTAAAATATTTTTGTTTTTATAATGATTAGGATTATGTTGCAATTGTGACTGCAGTATCCCATTTTTTTGAATTTTTACCTATTATGTCAGTTTTGCTCACACATTGTAGGAATTAAATGAATGTCTATGCGACTGTCATACAAGGGAGAGGTTAAGCTAACTATAAAACCAGGTTTAATCTACCATTTTCAACATAGGGAAATTACTAAACCAAATCAGGGATATAACCATTCGTTTTTAAAATGTGTTTCAGCTTTTAATTTTGTCCAAAAGGATTTTCCGTTTTGAATTTCCTTGGAGTTCTGTATTTCTCCTGTTTTACTTTTTACTGCTTTTCTTAAGCTTTTCCAAATGATTGCATATTAAAATGTTCTGTCTATCTAGATTTTCCCTATAATCCCATTACTTTATACACCCCTTGAGAGAAAAACTTAGGAGATAAAAAATCGATTAGCAAATAATACGACATGTTCGTTGTTTGAGTAAAAGAAACTAACTAAAATTGTTACCTTATGCAAGTAAATATTATTCTCTCTTTTTTTTTTTAGGAAATACTGAATTTCCGTGTAGGTTTCCATGTCCATGGAGAAGTAAAACGTTTGACCTTTATAACATTAGCTTGCTTGACGAGGGCACACCATTCCTTAATTGGACTGTTGATGCTTCTGGAAAATCAGGAGTTTTCCCAAATGGAGTTGAATTCGAGTGTTATCAAATAACTGATAGATTCATTATCTTCAGGTAGGTTTCAAAAATAATGATTTCTTATCAAAGTTGAAATTCAACGTAAAAAAAACCCGGAAAAGTTAATAAAATTGTACAGTTACAATCAAAACAAATCAACTGTACTACGTAACACAGGCGACAGCTTGAAATATCACGTGAATAAATTTGTATTTTTTGTCAAAAGTAAAACCAAAATATTTCAGCTGATTTACATAAACATGATAAAACAAGCTTTCGTTCTTTTTATCAATTTTGAAATGAGCATTCAGTAAAGAATATTAATGTGTGTTATAATTTAATGTTTAGTACGTTCTGTTTCCGAAAAAAAAAAGATGATTCTGTATTGATCTAGGATAGCTTGCTCCGGTTGTCCTATTCGTGCTGTCAACATATATTTGTTCCACCTGACAGAAGTTCCAATGGAAACTTTGTTATAAATATTGTCATAATATCTATTCCTGTTGGAACAAATATTCTATACCATTTATTCCGTTAGGAACATATACTGTAATATTTATTCCTGTGGAAATAATATTCCAGAATATATTTTCCTTTTGGTACTTATATTATGAAGGAACTTCTATTCCGTGACAGTGCATGTACAAATTGCGGTTTTGACTTTCAACAATATTTTTTTTTAATTAATCAACGACACTATTAATATTTATTTTGCATTGCTTCTTCAGATATCGTGGTACTGATATTTTCTTTTGTTCACCAATATTCTATGACGGGAGTAAGAATCCGGTGACATTTACTTTGAATGATGGAAGTAAGTTTACGAAAGTGTTTGTCTATATGAATTTTATTCACATATAGTCAGAGATATTCGAATGCATATACAAAAGATGGAGGTTTATAATAAAAGAAAATTTGTATGAGTTATAATTTAGGTCACAAAATATACGTAACATTAATTATTCACCTGAAACGGATACCTGATTACTTATATGTATAGGTTTTAATCTAGCGTCGTACTACAGTACATGATATATAAGGCATGGAGATTTTATTGTTACAGATCAGCTCAATTATCTATAGTAAAGGATCCTACAAATTAATGCAAGATACAGTCACAGAAAATAGTATCGAATTCATAACAGTGTGGCTATGGACATTGATTGGCGCACTTTAATATCCCATTGACTGGGACAGATTAGGTGAACGATCGTCTATAACGCCCATTGCTCACGACGTCCTTAATATAAACATTTAAACCGTGGGGTCACCAAAGGTTCTCAACGCCTATATAAAATAATTCGAAATACTAATCAGGAATTTGTGTTTTGATTTATATTGATTAATTAAACGTCCTTTACTGGTGTTTTTGTTATGTTTCGACAATCAATTTTCATAATAAGATATCGCAAAGCCATGTTCTTTCAGAAAAAAGAATGACTTACTGAATGCATGTATTGATTGATTATCTTTTTCGGATTTAACAATTGCGATTGTCGAGTTATGTAATCTTTTAACTTTTATCTGGTCTTATTTTATTTTAGAACGAATGCATAATCCACTTTCAAAAGTTGTGCAAATACGAAACATAAAGACAAAATATACTTCTGCCCTGTCTTTTTCGTACTTGAAAGTTATTGGATAGTAAGAAAGCTATTTGGATTAAACCTTGTGAAATTTGCATGCATTTACGTTATTGTATTGGCAAAATGTATCATTTGGTGTATATAGGAAACTTAAACCGTTCTGCTATACTGCTACTATACTTGTGAAAAACACTTGGCAACAGAAACGCATTCATCTTATCTATATAAAAAAATCGACCCAATTTACATAGAAATGGACGTCTTCGTGCATTTGTGATCGCAAATAAAATATGTTCCGGACCTTATGAGTATTTGGACCATACGTGTATGGTTGGACCATATTAGTATACCCTTATGGTCATGATATATGCGTATGGTCCAAATACTCATATTGTCCGGAACACATACATGATATTCTGTGCGTTGTCGGTCGTCTATTAATTTTTTTCTTTTGTTGATGGATTTGACGTCTTTCTGTGAGTGATTATTTGTTCATGACTTAAAACTTACTTGCAAATAATTTAAAAAACAAGACTTGATTTATAAAAATGTCCAAACAAACCATGATTTTTTTTTAAACATACATCACATCCATTGCAAAAGGCTAAAATTCGCCAGGTCTTTAATTTCAACTTTGTGAGTTGACTAAATTAATGTTGCGGACCATTTTCCAATTTCCATGCGGTATCCCTATTTTTTTTTCTCGCTCATCTTTTATGTTTGTTTTTTTTTTCATCCCAAGACCTCTTGGAGCTTTCATTCTATAAAGTGTGTATTTTGCTAATGGTCGAAGGCCATACGGGGACCTATAGCTTGATAACGCCTGTTGGTCCCTGGAAAGAATGTGTCTGATTGTCTATCACACTTCATATTCTTATTTTAACATGCAGTTATATCTATGATAAGAATGAAAATTGAATTGTCATTGAGACAAAAACCCAACCAAAGAGCAAAAAAAAAAAAAAAGAAAAAAAAGCCCAAGGCAACATGTAGATCTTTCGTATCAAGGGAATTGCTATAAATATATTTATTTCAGGTTAATAGTATTAGGCCATACTCAAGTTATAAAATAGATCTTGTCGTCAACTTTTGCAACCAGCTTCTATGTTTCTATAATGCACTGTTCATCTTTTTTGGGCTTCGACTTTTCCATTGAACAGACAATTTTGTTTTCGACTGTTTTAAAAAGATGCATTTTTTTACAAAATAATACAAGTAAGGAGTCTCTGGCCTTTGGTAGTGTTGTATGTTAATTAATGTTTGTTTATTTATTTGTTTAGGAAATAAGTATGACGTACATTTTCACTGAACTAGGACACTTTTTATAATACGAATAATCACGAATATAATGCCTACCCATGCATTGAAAAATCAAAGAGCTGAATAGCTGTGAGGGGAAAGACGGCCCTTGTTTCTATTTAATTATGTTTTTGGAAAAGGGGGGGGGGGGTATCTTTTGATAGTTTTCATATGAAGAATGAAAAAGAGAACAGCTAGAACATGTAGAAAGGTTGACAATATTGAAATCAATTGTTGTTTATGTAATTTCATTTCCTTAGTTTAGGATTCAATTTGGACCAATGAAAGAGATTTGCATCTTCTAAATCTAAACATTTGATTAACGTTGATAGCTAATTATCTAAAACTCAACTGAATTCTGTCATTTCACAACAACTACAATATTTTTTGAAATCTTGATTGTGTATCACTGAACTGCAGGCTAGGGCCATTTTCCATTTTTTGTGACAGTACTCTTGGATTTTTAAGTTTTTTCTTTAGAAAGTGTGGACTGAAAAATCTATTCAGTTTTAAATTTCCATTGTTAAAATTCCGAGTTACAACTCTCATCACAGGGAAACAGGTACTTATAAAAAAAACAACATTAAGAGTGATGTAAACTGTGTGAAACTTGTTTCCAAATCTTAATTTTGAAATATTTGTAAATAATAAATATGTTAAAACTACAAAATGCAAATTTTTATTATTTATTTTTTTTACCATTACAATGATTATGTAGGTACACAAACATTTAGTTTTAATAGAAGACTACTTATCCAATGAAATGTCACATTTGAAGTGTTTAAAAACATTAACTTTTATTTTAGTGGATAACTCATCAATTGAGGTGCTCCTGAATTGGAGGAAGATTCTCAGAATTTTTACAGAAAAAAGTGGTCTCACTAATTAGCGACAAGAAGCGACAATAAGATTTTTTTTTCTTGTCGCTAAATAGTCTTTTTGACGCTTCTTGTCGCTTCTTGACGCTTTTTGTCTCTAATTAGTGAGACCCGAAAAAAGTAATAAAATCGTTTCTTTCCCCTGTCTCATGTAACCCCACGATCTTTGTTTATTTTGAAAGTTATTGACCTACAAATTAAAGTATTGCATGTTGATGTTTAAATCATCTACAGTAAACAATATTATGTTTAGATTTAACAAATACCAATTTGTTATTAGTGCACGATCTCTAAGATTGATTTAAATAACCAGTGAACTTGTGAAGGATATCCCTGCTTCTTCCAAGAATGACGTCACTATAAAATACAATGTAGGTTGGATATATTTAGAATATCTCGTCATACTAATTTTTCCGGATTGTAAAATAAACGTAAATAGTGTAAAGGAGAGTTCAAGATACGATAGTTTCGTGAGAAACAGAAGGGAAATGTGTAAAAAAGTGTTTAAAGTCAAACTATTTATTTCTGGGTCTCCTTCTCTTCAATCTAAGTAAGGTTTGTTGGGGGGTTTTCCACATTATAACATGTATAAAAACAAAATGAATGATGTGAGGGAGTGTCACTCTGGTCAACCCCATAGGGGATTGACGGCTTGAAGCCGTCTTTCCCCAAAAACTGGGTATAAACTACACAGTGCAGCTTCCATGCAACAAGAATACAAGATTTATTGATTTTCAAAATGCGACCAAAATTAAAAATTTGCTCGCAGCGGAAAAAAATCAACAGTTTGATTTTCATTGAAATAAAATAATTGTTATGATTTACACACCGTTACTTTTTCCAATATAAATATTCGAACTATTTTGTTTGTTGTTTCCTTTATAAATTTACATCATTTTTAAAAAGACCACGCGTCTTCGATATTTAGAAGACTATAAAAGCGATGTTCATTATCTTTCTTCTGCTGTAAGTTTAATTTAGTCATTTTGTGTCATAATTGCCATCTCGTATGTTTTAAATTTGAATAAAGAAGATTCAGGTTGTCTTATACGTCAATGATACACACAAAAAAACACGATAACAAATAAAATAAGGTGCAACATTCATTCTCCATGAAAAGAATACATCACATGGATGTAATTTTTGTAAGAAAAATACCAATTTCGTGAGAAGTTGTGTGTTGGACTTGAAGAGCCATGGCAAACTGACAAAAATCTGAATGAACGAATCGATTTATGGTATATATAAAAAAAAAAAAAAAAAAAAAAAGCCCACATGGTTAGCATTGAATAAATACAAGGCCACTCTTAAATGATCACAACGTAGAAGTTTTTGTTCTCTTAATCAATAAGATGTTTTCTGAAATAACGCGGGTCCCTATTAACTTAAAAGTTTTTTTGGTTTTTTTTTACCATGAATAAACTTTTTTTTTTATTATTATTTATTGATATCAGCTCTGGACATTAATATTCTTAAAAGTGAAACTGTTGTAAGTGATGGTATAACAATTATTTAAAATAAATTCCTTATATGATTTGTGAAAAGAAAGTTTCATTTTATGTATCAAAATTTGTAACAAATGATTATTTAAATCCCCACTTGAAGGCCTCCGATAGACTGAGTGAGCATAAAATCATCGCCCACGACAAACAAGTTAAAGGTAAACTTTTCAGTACAATTACTAATAAACGTTTTACTGTCGACCACACTGTTATGAATTTCGTTCTAATTACATTTATAAGTACGTCTGAGTCAGTGACAACTTTACAACAGATTTATCCATCGGATCACCAGCAATGATGGTGATACATGGCTGTGTACATTATGTATATACAACTCGTCTAAACATCAACCCAACAATGTTAGATCTGTAAATTTAATTTCGCAAATTTTTGTTCTTCTATTTATCTATATTTCGGACCTTGTTTCGTTGATTCCATATCAATTTATAAATTTATACAGGACTCATTGATAGTTTGTTGAACATGTATACATCTATTTAGACATTTGTTTATTATTTATCAACCTATTAGTTTTTCAAAAGAAATTATAATGATGAGGCTACCATTTTTGTTTCAAATAAATAAAACAGAAAAACTAATTGATCTCTTGTGAAATTAAAGCATTTTTATGTAGATATAAGTTAAATGTGACTAAACATAATTGCATTTTAAATTTTTTTTATGAAGCTGATTTCGAGCGTGAAAACAAAAAGGGCAAATTCGCCGATATATGTGACCTTTGTAGTAATCCAAGTACTTTAAAGATAGTATTTGTTGGTAAGTATAATATTGACCTCAATTGTACTCTTTAATATATAGATTTTTAGAAACGTATTTAAGAATGGATTCTAGGGAAGTAAATTATTAAGAATGATTGTCCCATAATTTTTGTCAGTATTCAAAATAGCCTCAAAATGAAATGAAAATATACCAGTTTAGATTTTTAAAATCAAATAAAAAACAAAGTAAATACGTAAAGAAATAAAGAAAGAAAGACTTTCTGTTTCGTAGATCTGTACTTTTATCTGTCGTCTAGAAAACAGCTGAAAAGTAAAGTCTGATTGGTCACGTTGTAACAACTTTGTATGTATGGTCGTCAGAGTAAAATTACGATACATTCACGTAACTTTAGCGATGTTGTCTTTTGTTTTGTTATAATTTTTATTTATTGGCAATCACATCCTTTCTCTTTTTTATGTAATATAGCTCCCTAGTCGATCCCAATTCAATTATCATAATTGTGTTACTAAAGAAAGGCAACAGAAGTATACCGCTGTTGGAAATTCATAAATGAAACCATAGTTAAAAAACTCCTTAATATTCATGGCTTCTGATTTGGTACGCCATGAACGATACTTTTAGTTTAGACTGCATATTTATAAGTGACTATAATTTCTTGTCTGTTACGTTTGTTTTAAGACAGTATCTTCTGTCCAATACAATATTTCCTGACGCATCACTGATTATCCATACGGGTTTCTCTTCAGTGTATCTTCTGTCCAATACAATATTTCCTGACGCATCACTGATTATCCATACGGGTTTCTCTTCAGTCTGGCGTTTACATTCCTTATTAATATAATTGTATATACATGTATCGGGGAAAAAAACTAATTGGTTTGTTAACCTATAATTTATTTGCGTTTGAAAACATCAATATTGTCTCCTCCTAAATTCTTTAATATCTTCACAACCATAGGAGATTGATAAACACTGCTTTTACATTTGGATCAGAAATGATGTCACTAGTACTTTTTATTCACCTGATCGAGAGATATGTTGTTCTGTTATCATAATGAATTCGCATCTTATTGTTTCTCTTTATTGTTCCTTCCAGAATCAGGAACACCTCGTAAGTACCGATTTTATATAAATTTCTAAAATTGTTAGTTGCAAGTATTGCCTTTATTAAATTGTAAGTAAACAACAATAAATAAATAACTCTGTGTAGTCAGCTTGATGATTTCGTGTACAACTCAATGTTTCTTTAGATAGTTGAGAAACTAGTTAAAATCGTTCATCTATACTTGTGTTTCTTCTCATCTTCTATGGCAACCAGTTTTACCCTATTGCCGCCTATTTACATAAAACAGTTCATACATTATATGTTATACAGTTAAATAGAGGGTATCAGGAATGGGGTAATGTACGTCTTATGGTCGACTTCAACTTTTCGTGAACAACACAATGTTGTAACTATTGAAGCATGATATGGCTACCTTTGTGATTATTTTGATGACTCTGAAACAGGGTCAAGTTGGTGTTGCACAATCTTACGTTCTCCGTGTAGTTCTTTGTAGACACTGTTTTATTTTCGTCTTTTTCATAATACAATTGCCTAATTATTGTTTGCGTTATTGATTAATATTTTTGTTTTCTTGAGTTGTCTATCTTTAGAATGTCCGCCATATTGTTTTCAACAAGGTGTTCAGGACTGTGTTCATTAGACGTTCGCGGAACCGCTATGTATGTATTGTAACGTCACGCTACTTATGACGTTGAGATTTATGTGCAAATAGAGTTTAGAATCATTACAAGTAGAAACAGCTAGTATTTCTTATTGTGCCTAACAAGTCTTATAATACCACTCTAAGATATTGGTGCCGAAGGACCAAGATGAGTTCCAAACTACGTTCGATACGTGCAGGACACAGAAGTGTTATTTCCCGACTTTTGAAGAAATTTGAGGACATCCGAGACGACGGAGATGAGCCCGTGAACACTGAAGAGTTAACTAAAATTGTGAACAATTTGTTGAAGAAACAAGAGACACTACAAAAATTAAATGAGGACATTCTAGAAAATCTTGATGAAGGAGAAGTAGAAGCCGAGATCGTCGATTCAGATGAGTATGCTTACACATTAGATGGAAAAATAACGCAAATAAAAAAGCTCATTCTTGTCAATACATCCGCACTCAATACAAATGCAAAAGATTTCGTTAGTTATAGCGGCCCTTCTCATTCCGCCCCTGCTCAGCCCGCTCATGATCAACAAAGTTATGCTCAGTCCGCTCATGATCAACAAAGTTATGCTCAACCCGCTCATGATCAACAAAGTTATGCTCAACCCGGGAGATACACTAAACAGAATACATGTAATTCAAACTTCCGTGAACCGGAAACTCAGTTTTCACGTAGTAACACTAGAGTAAATGAGTACAACAAGTTGCCCAAATTGAATCTTCCTACCTTTGATGGTAATATTATGCAGTGGCAGTCATTTTGGGATTCATACGAGACATCCGTTCACGAAAACACTACTCTTGGAAATGTTCAGAAATTTAATTATTTGAAGTCACTACTCCATGATGAGGCATTGAAAACCGTCACAGGGTTTGCGCTTACACATGCAAATTATGAGAAAGCTATTTCTTTACTGCAAGAAAGATATGGACAATCGCATGTAATAAGACAGAAGTATATGCAAGCACTAGTTGATATACCAGCCCCTAAATACACGATATCTAGCATGAAAAACTACTACGATGAAATTGAGATACACATTAGAGGTTTGGAGTCATTAGGTCAAAGTGAAGACACATACGGAGCGTTTTTAGTGCCCATTATTATGAACAAACTACCCGGTGAAATCCGCAGAAATCTTGCCAGACAATATAGATCTACAGATTTACATCTGAATGAATTACGCCGTGGAATTTTCGATGAACTTTATATTATGGATGCAGGAAAAACTTCAGAACAGTTAGAACCCCCTACAGCTACCGCCGCCTTTCTGACAAATACAAATTCTAGTAATCGAAATAGAGGTAACAAGAATACAAACGCAAGTAACACTAAACCCAAGCCACACTGTGCGTACTGTAAGGAGCCACACTCGTCTGTTAATTGCACTAAAGTATCTGATTACAATGGCCGAATGTCAATCGTGAAAAAAGACCGCTTATGCTTTAACTGTCTAGGACACCATAGCTTATCCGCATGTAAATCTACAAAAACTTGCAACAAGTGTCACAAACGTCATCACACCAGCATTTGCAAAGACAATGTTAAAACAAATGAAGACAACAAACCAACAGGGGATGTAAGCGTAGGCACAATTCAACACAACGCGGAGGAACCAGACATTGTTTTACACTCACAATCGCCAGATCGTGTACTTTTGAAGACAGCAATTAACCCAGTAAGTGCAGAACATGAAATACTTGATGCAAAAATATTGTTTGATGAAGGCGCACAGCGGTCATTTATCACAGAGGAATTAGCCGAGAAATTGAAACTCAAGCCTACTGGAACTGAAAGCGTTAACCTATCCGGATTTGGAGACAATGCAAATAGTACTAAAATTCGCCAGGTGAGAACAGGATTGGTATATCTCATAACTACAGATGGTAAACTGCCGATTCGAGTCTTGATCGTTCCAGAGATCGCAGCACCGATGAGAACCTATGTACGCCAAGCAGCAAAACTTACATATTTGTCAGGAATCAAATTAGCTCACCCAGTAACAGCAGATGAAAACTTTGAAATGTCTATTCTAATTGGAGCTGATTACTTTTGGTCAATTGTTCAGAATGATATTATCCGAGGCGAAGGACCGACAGCTGTTCAATCAAAAATCGGATACTTGTTGTCTGGAAAGCTACATTCACACAACTCTGACACAGATGAATACAAGAGAGCTTCAATGATGAACGTGATGATCGCAACAAAAACCGATGAGTACGACTTGGAGAAATTTTGGAAAATAGAGTCACTGGCTACCGAGAAAATTGACACCACAAAGTTAGAAGAACAGATAGATATTCAAAAGACTTATGAAGAGAAACAAATTCGTTACCATGACAACAGATATTTTGTAACGTTACCATGGAAAGAGGATCACCCTACGTTACCGACAAATAAAGCCATTGCACAACGAAGGACAGAAAATGTAGTAAGAAGACTAAGCAAAGAACCCAAACTACTTGAAAAATATGGAGAAATAATGGCAGAGCAGGAGAAAAGGGGCTTCATAGAAAAAGTGGATACTACTAATGAGACCGATGAAACTAGCAAAATACACTATATTCCGCATCATGCTGTGAGAAAAGATTCAACTACAACACCAATTAGGGTCGTATACGACTGCAGTTGTAAAGCAACACCAGAATCGCCTAGTCTTAATGATTGTTTGATGACTACTCCACCCAATTTAAATGACTTAGTCGGCATTCTTTTAAGATTTCGTTTACACCAATTTGCCGTTACTACTGATATAGAGAAGGCGTTCTTGAACGTTGGATTAGAGACACAGGATAGAGATGTCACACGTTTCTTTTGGTTCGATACACCAACAGACCAATTAACTCCACTATCAACTTACCGATTTAAGTCTGTATTATTTGGAGCCACTTCATCGCCATTCATACTGAATTCCGTTCTACAAAAACACTTGAGAGAGAACCGTTGTGAATATACTGACACTTTAATGAATGATTTGTATGTTGATAATATACTGTCGAGTTTTCCTACAGAGAGTGCATTACTGAAATATTTTGATACAGCAAGAGACTTATTCACTAGAGCAGGATTTAACTTGCGCTCATGGGCTTCAAATTCTCAACTTTTGCGAGACCGCGCAAATTCACACAACGTATTAGACAAAGATGAACTCATAAAAGTGCTTGGATTGAGATGGAACACTTGTAACGACACACTTACTTTCGCCAAACCGGAATACACCGATATTGAAGATACACGTCTGACAAAACGAGAGATTTTAAGACAATCGTCGAAAATCTATGATCCACTCGGACTTATTGGTCCAGTTACTGTGCGTAGTAAGATTCTTATGCAGACTTTGTGGGCGAAAGGATTAAATTGGGATGAACCTCTTACATCTGAAATTACAACAGAATGGAAGTGTGTACTACAAGATATTAATGAATGTTCACATTTGGAGATTAATAGACCGTATTTCAAAGAAAAATCAGACAATGTAGAATTACATGTTTTTACGGATGCAAGCTTGAAAGCCTATGGTGCATGCGCATATTTAGTCAGTGGAAAAGAAACCGTACTTATCATGTCAAAGAATCGAGTGGCACCTCTTAAACAGTTAACAATCCCGAAGTTAGAACTCAGTGCAGCTTTGATAGGCGCAAGACTCGTCAAGCATTTGAAATCGTACTTGGATGTTACAAGCGTCACATTATGGAGTGACAGTCAGATAACTTTGTGTTGGCTTACTACTGAGAAACAATTACCCGTTTTCGTTAGTAATCGAGTGAAGGAAATTAACGAAATTTCTCAAGAATACCAATGGAAGTACTGTCCGACAGATTCAAATCCGGCAGATATGCTATCGAGAGGAGTAACTGCAATGAAATTCTTAAAATTGGATCTTTGGATGAAAGGACCCGAATGGCTCACTGACAAATCAAACTAGCCACAGTGGAAGAATAAAGAATCACACATTCTTAGCACTACAATTGAGCAAGGACAATCAACTAGTGAACCGTAACAGAAAATCAGATCTTATGAAGGAATAAGTAACATTATGGATATAGAACGCTACAGCTCATACCAAAAACTTTTGCGTATAACAGCATACATGTACCGATTCATAAACAACTGTAGAAATAATGACAAACTAACAGGAAATCTTAGTGTCAATGAAATTCAGACTGCTTCGACTTCATGAATCCGAGTTTCGCAACTGCGTAAATACCCGGATGTTATTGAGAGTTTTAACAACAAATCAGAGAAAAATGCGCTAGTGAAGCAACTTAGATTGTACATAGACAAAATGAACATTATCCGTTGTGGCGGGAGAATTAACAATGAACCTATTGATGAATCAGCTAAATTTCCAGTACTAATACCGAACAAAGACAGACTTTGTAAATTAATTGTTATGGATGCACACACAAGGAATTTTCACTCTGGATTAGAAAGTACAGTGACATTTATTCGCCAGTCTTACTGGATTCCGTCGATTCGACAATGTGTGAAATCAATACTCCGTAATTGCGTTACTTGCCGTAAAATTGCAGGAAGACCCTATCTTACACCCGAACCCCACCACTGCCGTCCGACAGACTTAATGATTCACCACCGTTTACCGTAACCGGTGTCGACTTCACAGGAGCATTGAATGTGAGAACAAAAAGCAACGGTATTAGTAAAGCATATATTTGTCTATTCACCTGCGCTAACACTAGAGCTGTGCATTTGGAAATCGTTGAAGACCTTACAGAACAAACATTCATTCTAGCGTTTAGGAGATTCACCAGCCGCAAATCGTTACCAAAAATCATGATGTCTGACAATTGTACAACATATACCGCAGCAGCGAAGGAAATTGAAATGCTTACAAAATCTACTACTATTCAGGAACAACTCAACATATATGGAACTCAGTGGAAATTTATTCCGAAGCGTGCACCATGGTATGGTGGTTGGTGGGAGCGATTGATCGGCTTGACCAAGAATTGCATAAAGAAAGTGTTAGGACGAGCACTAGTTACTTTTAGAGTGCTAGAGACAATTGTGACCGAGATAGAGGCTATAATAAATGATCGTCCGTTAACCCACGTATCAACGGACCTTACCGATGATGAACCGCTTACACCGTCTCATCTTCTCTATGGAAGACGGATTAAAACTTTACCGTATTCAGGAACATATAATTACAACAGTGAGGAGAACGTAAAAAACTTAACACATTACACAGCAAATAGACAATCTAGTGTTCAAAAACGCATTATTCACGACTTCTGGAACAGATGGCGACGAGAATATCTCACTTCACTCAGGGAACAACATAGAAACACCGGAAATAACACCCAAATCATTAAAGTGGGCGACATTGTACAGATTCATGATGATACCCCAAGGACAGTGTGGAATATAGCGATTATCGTTAAGTTAGTTTATGGGAGAGATGGACTTTGTAGGTGATTCTAGTGACAATACTATTACTTCAACTAGAAAAGCAAAAACTGATGCCAAGGAGAAAATCAAAAGTTGAATTCAACCGTTCCGTAAAACATAAAGACTGTTTAAGTGTAAATAGTTAAAGTTTTATTTCATTTGAGAGACAATAGTTATTTCATTTTAAGAATTTTTCTTTATTTATTGCTCAAATTATCATTCGCGGGCCCCCAGGATGTTCAGGACTGTGTTCATTAGACGTTCGCGGTACCGCTATGTATGTATTGTAACGTCACGCTACTTATGACGTTGAGATTTATGTGCAAATAGAGTTTAGAATCATTACAAGTAGAAACAGCTAGTATTTCTTATTGTGCCTAACAAGTCTTATAATACCACTCTAAGATACAAGGAATTTGCATACAAGACATACAAATCGAATTTTTGAAATGAAATTGCACTTTTATTGAATAAAAACGAGTAATATCTTTAATAAATATTCTTTAATATTGTTAAAATTAGCACAACACTATAAAAAGTAGCATAACACCATAAAAATTCTTTTTCTCGGGATATATCAGTTTGTTTAGGGAATATCACGTTTTTCTTATATTTCTCGGGAAATCGTGGTACCATTGATTGTTTGATTTTTTCACTTTTGTTTGTTTGTTTTAGCACCCAAAGAAGCCTCAGTAGACTGTAATTTACCACGTGAATGCAAACGCTATTATACGTATAAGAATTGTCCAGCATGTGATGTGTGCAAAACTGAAGGCAATGTTCCAAAGGCATGCAAGGGAAGACCTAGACATATATACCAAACAAACAATAACAATAAAAAGACATGGATGCGACGTTATGGAAAACCTCAGAGAAATGGAAAGGGGAATTGGTTATATGGCAAGAAACGGGCATAAAGTTATCTTAGAAATAACATTAAATTTATAAAAATAAAAATGTTTGTTTAATCTTATTTGCAAGTTTCTCATAAACTCACTAGATTTCTTTCAGTATGCACCTTTTATCATAGTCCTGTAAAAGCGTTTAGTTAATTGAAAAGCTGATCTTATTTGCTACATATACTGTACAAGTTTTACTCACTGTCAGAGTTCATTAATATCTAAAAAGGTGCAAGTCGGTCTGCATAACTTTTAGGGTAAATTGGGATGGTCTTGGTTTTATTTTGAATTTTGAAAAAATGATCTTGAGGATTAAAATCGTCAAGAGCTAATCTGAAATACATGCGTAATCAAATTTCTGGTCAATGACCCTATTGATCCAATTTTTTTCAAATAAACTCGAGACATAATTAATATACTTATGTATAATTATTGAGTTGCACTAGGTCCAATGCACAAGTTTTACCAGTGGTATTTACTACCCCGGTCAATACTCCTAAAGTGCATAATACAGGCTTAGACTACTATAACACATGAAGTCTCCGATACAGGCAAATCATGGCTGGTCAATTAAATTTGCATGATTTTTTTGACAGACCTAGCTATCAACTTAAGAAAAGAAATATTGGTTGATGGAGGAAATTGTTTTAACTTTATTCCTATGGAGTGATTTAGTGTGTAAAAGTAAATGATATTGGCATATTTTCAACCAGATTTCCAAAGGTTGCTGCCAAACAGTTATCAGCTATCGGCAAATGCTTTGTCTATGTGGTGGCTTGAAAAGATGTAGATGAAAACCGATTGAACAGTTTCATATTAAATGAGGTTATAATCTCATAAACACATTTCCTTCATAATTCCAATGTTAGGTCACATATAATAAGTAGGTCAAGATAGATTTTTGGATTTTTAACATCAGACAATAATAAAATTAACTACATCAGGCACACAGAAATAACTTCAATATCTTTATTTTATATATATCACAGATAAATAACATTGATATAATAACAGTAAACATATGTATATCTAAGATAAAATATCACTAGTGTATAGTGTTCTAATGTTTGCAGTTTAAACTTGGAAAAGTTTCTGAATTGCCTGTAATTAGCAGATCAGTTGATTTCCCATGTGGTGAAACAATAGGATGTTCAATTGCTATACCAGCCAAAAATGACTATTACATCATCATTAACATAATTTCCTAACTATTGAAAGAATATCTAAGGATCTTGTATGGCATATTAAATAGTTAAAAAGAGCTCTCAACTAATATAAGGACTATGGGAAAGTGTCAGAAAATTTCTACTTCAACACCTTCTTCTTACGGTTTAAAGAATGTCTTTTGATTTCAAAGGACATGGAAAGATAGAAAGTTTTTTACTAAGAAAAGAATCTGCTCATATGTCTTTAAACACCCTTTTCCAACTGTTTAAAGATCATCTTTTGATTTTACATAACCTATTATGAGCTTAAAAGAATTTTATAGTAAGCTAATATCTCTTTAAACATTTTCTTCTAACTGATTAAAGATCGTCTTTTGATATTTCATGCATGGTATGTTAACAGCTTATAGAAGTTCTTTTGTAACAGAAAGTGTCAACTAATTTCTCCTTCAGCACCTTTTTCTTGTCAGTCTAAACAAGACTGATTTCACATGACATGCTAATGGGATTATAAGAGTTTTTAAGGAAAGTGTCAACTAATTTCCCCTTCTACACCTTCTAACTGTTTAAAGAATGTCTTTTGATTTCACATGACATGTTAAGGAGATTAAAAGAGTTCTTTACCAAGAAAAGTGTCAACTAATTTCTCCCTCATCACCTTCTTCTCGTTTGTCTAAAAAGGTTGACTTCACATGACATGCTAACAGCTTATGTCTTTACTAAGGGATGTATCAGCTGTCATCTCCTCCGATACTTTCTTCTAGTTCCTGTATAGTGTCCTGTACAATAACAGGAAATGTTCCATCACTAGTCAGCAGGGAAAATGAGGCTCTCAAAATGAGTATGAATTCACTACAAATAAAAAAGAACAATTAGATTCATTAAAACAAAGGTAAGAAAGGCTGAACAATAATATGTAATGGTACCTAGGAACAACATAGCCTCAATTGTTATGTGATGGCATGCTAGTTTTAGAGTATGGAATGTTGACCATTTCCTCTCAACCCTGGTGAGTGGGTCTCATTGGGGTCTAAGCGTGACGCGGGATTGCCGATTTTTGGTAAGCGTGACACGGGAAAGTCAAATTATTGTGTCGTGAAAACGGGAAATGAGGTCTAGCGGGACCCGGGAAATGACAAAAAAATGAGAATTGCTTACGTACATAGTGTAAGCGGGATACAGGAATCTGACAAAACAGTAAGCGGGATCCGGGATCGGAACCCCCCAATGAGACCCCCTGGTGAAACTTGAACTGGCTGATTCTTTACCTTGAAAGATTAGAGACTAATAGGTTGAGTTTTAATTGCTTACTGTCTGGCCAATTGTTTTACAAGATTTATTTCACAGATGCAATTTACCATTGAAAATATATATTTTAAAGGTAAATGTACCCTAGTTCCTTTTTAGTTAAATATTGTAAATATATATACCAATACCAAGTTGAATCATAACAGTACTGTGTTGTGTAAAAGTCAAACACAAATTTCAATTGTGCCACGAGGCAAATACTCTTATATTTTTTTACTTATGATTCATCTGCTTTTTAGATAAACTCTCTAATGCATGCTCATTTATTTTCCCTCCTTCAGTAAGGGAGTAGGTCCGGTAAGGATCGATTTTGGCCTCAAATTTCAGATTCATCTGACAAAAGATTTTGACCACTTTTTAAACACTTAAGTGTCTATTTCATTTGATTCAATTAATTTATGTGAAAGATTTTAACTAATTTAGTCATTAAAAACGTTCCGATTAAAGCTTAAATATGACAAACCGACCAAATATGCCGAAAAATGTCACTTTTCAGATGGTTTTTGTCAAAAATGAAAGTGGCCGCATCCGTGTTCATCCTCAACCTTTATATATGTTATGTATTGTCATCAAGTACAACTTACATTTCAATATTTAGGATGAACACGAATGCAGCCACTTTTGTTTTACACGGAAACCGTCTAAAATTTAACTAAAATGCTAGAATTATGAAGATTTCAGTAATTTAGCATGACTTACTGGTGCTAGTACCCGATATATGTGCATTGTATTGTCAAAAACAGCCCATATTTATGTAGCAGAAGCATTTTACTGTCCATTAAATAACTAAAAGTTTACATTTTAACAATTTTGTAAAACTGCTATATTTTGGGGCCAAAAAGGGGTCTTACTGGACCTACTCCTTTGTTTTCAATATTAGTTAAGCAGATCATAAAATTATTTGCAATACAGTTACAGTGTGATTATTAGGAAATTAATTACAGTGTTTGTTTTGTAAATTAATTTACAATATATAATATATATCGACTGATTTGCATAATGATATAGATTATTATTTATTGATATTTCCTTCCAAATCTACATCAAGAAAAAAAATCCTGTCAAACAATTAATAGAGGCAGTCTTGAACTTGTAGTGAGGTGAAAGTCAACTTGCATGTTAAATCTCACTTTACCTTTAAAATGAAGAAAACTTGAGCAAAAAAGGCATGCTTCCTTTTCTGTAAATTTATTCAAGCGCACAATATCCAATATTTTGTATATTTTGAATCCTCATCATGAATACCACTTTGAATTAATAGGTTTATTTATGTATGTGCCTGTCCCAAGTCAGGAGCCTGTAATTCAGTGGTTGTAGTTTGTTTATGTGTTACATATTTGTTTTTCGTTCATTTTTTTACATAAATGAGGCCGTTAGTTTTCTCGTTTGAATTGTTTTACATTGTCTTATCGGGGCCTGTTATAGCTGACTATGCGGTATGGGCTTTGCTCATTGTTGAAGGCCATACGGTGACCTATAGTTGTTAATGTCTGTGTCATTTTGGTCTTTTGTGGATAGTTGTCTCATTGGCAATCATACCACATCTTTTTTTTTATATTAAAGACTACATTTTAATAAATAAAGAGACATACTGTGGATTTGTTAATATTCAATGGATACCAATTTTCATTTTTTCATTGCCAAACCATAAAACGAAATATCCATAAAAATTCAAGTTTCCTAGATCAATGAAAATTGGTACCCACAAATATAAATGAATCTACAGTATCATTTCATAAGTTCAGAGACTTAAATTGAGTATTCACCTAGATTTAGGATGAAGTGACTTAAGAAATGGTAGAATATCTTTGGCAAAAACCTCCTGAATATAAGACTGGAACTGACTGTACTGTAACTGGAACAGAAGTGACGTGTATCGTTCTAGCTGTCGGACAGACCTATATTGCATGATGGCTGGTGGGCTTGGCAACCACATATCTGTAGATTCATTAAATAAATATATATATTCAAACTGTAAATTTACAATTTTTTGCGATCATGCGCGTAGCTACGTTTACGTCTAAAACACCCGGGCGTACACTTGAATTTTGAATTATTTTTTTTTTATCTAAATATAATAAGAAAAACTGGTCAAAAGCACATCAGCCTTGTGCTTCTCTCTTCAATGGATTGTAATTTTCAATAAAAAGGGACTAAATTTACTTTAATCAAATAGTTCATTTTATATATTTGTTCCAATTTTCTGTAAACGTCTGAATCTACTGTGAATTCTGCGTACTTTTCTTATATTTAAAGCAATTCATTATTTGCTGAGATTCGATATGTGGTTTGCATTGTTGTCGAGCATATGACTTGTGCCGCAAAAGCGAGACATAGCGTCGTCAGCGCAGTCAATATTTAGGTTCCGAATGTGGACAAAGTTTTTTTGAATGACTCTCTGTTAAAAAAACTGTTTATGATCAAAAAAGTATCCAGTGCAATATAATAATGCAATTATTTCTTTAATTTCCCCCACATTTTACGGATAAAAAGTATTTCTTTCTGCAATTAATAAGTGGTCACAGTTTGGACTTATTTTCTAATTTTTTCTTTCTTAATTACATTAACTACTTGTCGAACCTTCATCGAATTTTATGAAAATTTGGAAGAAGATTTTTCTATGATTAATGTCTAAAGCAAAATTTTGAAAGCGTATGTTTTTGTTTATTTTTCTGTTCTTTACTGATAGCTGGACTTTTCTTTGCGCAATTAATTGCTCGATTTATAAACCTTCATAAAATGTGATTGTGGGCACACGCTAAATTCCAGATCAAGAAAATATAATAAAGAAAATTTTGATTTTTTTTTAAATTCCTGGAAAAGACTGGTAAATTGATTCACTTCTTATGGAAAGAAATCGTGTTCCAGATGTTATATTGCATCTCTAAGAAATATTTTTTTCGTGTTCATTAAAAGATGCTTTTGTCGATTGTATGCTCGCTCACTCACGACTTTAAACAATTTGAAAGTAATATTGGTTTGAAATTTTCTCTACAACCAATGTCCATTAGCTTCCTATTAATAACACAATGAATAAGTTCTCAAAATTAAACATGAAAATATACCATTTAGATTCAAAAGTATCTTACTATCAATGATTTTTTACTGACAGGAATGGTATGTCATTCTCGATAACTCGATCGCTTTCAGGGGCTCCGTCCCCTTGGACCCACTACCAGCAGGGGAGTTGGCATTGAGTGGTTTGTCACCCCCTCAGACCCCTCACCAAAGTTCGGGCGTACACGTGAATATGACCCAGCTACGCGACTGGCGATGTTTTTATTGATGAGAAAAATGCAGTCAGGATTGGTTTACCATAAAAAAAAAAATAATAAAAAAATTTTAAAAAATTAATTTTCAGAGCATATTTAATTTTTATGGTGCATTCTTTGAAATTGCAATAATCATTTTAACTTTTTGCATTGTCCACTAATCACAATAATAAATGCATTAAAACATTTCTGAATTATACATACACAATTTTTTTGAACTTTTATAGCTTATAGTTATTTTTAGAAGTTGAAGTATCATTACTTAAATTTTGTCATTTGTCCTTTTACGAACAATTATCTTATTAGCAATTATACCATACCATCTCATTTTTATATAAAAATGTGTAATGGTTCCGGGGAACCCAGTGTCTCGCCTACTTTTGCTGTTAATCGCAGGCTCAACAAAAATGAGGAAAAAAATCAATAAAATTATTCCTCTTGATACTATCTTTTGATTGTAAGAAACTTCTGTCCAAGTTTGGTAAAAATCCAGGATAGTTTATGATAAAAATAGAAAGATGTGGTGTGAGTGCCAATGAGACAACTCTCCATCCAAATAACAATTTATAAAAGTAAACCATTATAGGTCAATGTACGGCCTTCAACATGGAGCCTTGCTCACACTGAACAATAAGCTATAAAGGGCCCCAAAATTACTAGTGTAAAACCATTCAAACGGGAAAACCAAGGGTCTAATCTATAGAAAAAACGAAAAACGAGAAACACCTATAAATTACATAGACAAATGAAAACTACTGTACATCAATTTCCTGACTTAGGACAGGTGCAAACATTTGCAGCAGGATTAAACGTTTTAATGGTATCAAACCTTCTCCCTTTTTCTGAAACAATAGTATAACATCACAACATAGAAAAACACACAATAAAATATCAATTGGAAGGCTTAACTCAATCAAAAAACATAAATTAACACACTATGAATCTATTTAATGTTTCAAAAACTTTAACTGCAGACTCTATGTAATGTTAAGTGGAAGAAAAACTAAGTCCATTTATAAGTAAAATACAGAGAATACAAAATTTACTTTTGGATACTGTCTTATGATCATTAACAAGCTTTTGTCCAAGTTTGGTAGAAATCCAGTATAGTTTAAGAAAGTTATACACAGGTACAAAATTTTAACCAAACTTCTTCTAGATACTAGCTTTTGATCATAAACGAGCTTCTGTCCAAGTTTGGTACAATTCTAAATACATAGCTTAAGAAAATTATTAAAATTTCATAAACTTTAACCACAGAGTGAATGTAATATTTCTCGGCAGAAAAACTAAGTCCATTTAAAAGTAAAATAGGGAAAAAATGGAATTTTATATTTTTAATACAAAATTTACTTCTAAATACTATCTAATGATCATAAACAAGCTTCTGTTAAAGTTTGGTAGAAATCCATGATAGTTTAAGAAAGTTATTAAAATTTTAAAAACTTAAACCACAGAGTGAATGTTACTGAAAACAATTAACTATAGTATTGTTTGAACAGTGTTGAAAATAGTGGCAAGACCAGGAATATGCTTGAAAGTATAATTTTCCCAGAATCCACTATAAAAATTAATATCATTGATATCAATGATTCCAAAGAATACATATTCATTTTAATTAAGGTGGTACCTAACACTACAGGGAGATAAATCAGCTAAACGTTTAAATTACATTGTGTTGTTAAGGGAATATTTAAGCTTTTCAATGATCAAAATAAGTGTTTGTCAAACTGCTATATAACCAGTGTAATTTTTCTGATAAAACGGTTATTTCAAATTTTTTGAAATTTTTATATTTCTGTAAAAGGGTCAAAGTAAATACTTTGTAAAAATTTTATGAAAATTAAACGAGCCAAATTAATTTTAGTGAAAGTGTTGGGTACCACCTTAAATGAAGAAAGAATGTGTGCATGGGACAATGCAGGTGGTGCCCCTGCCTGCATGTTTTGTTATAAAATGACAGAACTAAAAAACTGTTAAAGTGAAGCCTTCCAAATTTGAACTTGATGTATGTTTCAAGGTTAAAAGCATTGTGTATAAGTTTCAGTTGATTTAGGCAATCAAAAGTTTGAGAATGTAAGGATGGACAAGGATGTTCAGGGGTGGTGTGAGAAATGCCCCTATAAATATTAAATACCTTTGATAAAAGAATCCGATAACCATATACTTTGTCTGTGGAGTGGTGGTGTTATAACATCTACATGGCAGGTACCTATATAATCTGCATTATCCAAACAGCCTAAAAATTTTAATATACATTTTCATGTAAAATTATATGTTAGTAATAAAATAGACAGTTCAAAGTGTTATGAAGTTTAAGAACCCTTGTAACAACTCCTTATAGATATTGACAAAGTTCTAACTTTATCCTCAGCCACACTGTTAATAAACATAGGATTATTACAAGAAAATAGTGTCAACTCTCATTATCTTGAAGTCAGCCAGACCAGAGAATTATCTTGAGATGACTGTAGTTTGACTCAAACAAAAACCCGACGTTTGAAAGACCAAGGGACAAAACTCTTGCTTAGCATAACAAGGCTAAAATAAATCCTGATGAATATGAGTAGCTAAAGGGATTTTAAAATACCCATAGGGGTTTTTACATACAAGATGGCTGTCATAGTTGTAAAAAACCTTTGAAGGAAATTCAAATTGAGCCTTAAATTTATTTTAATGTTGCTTGTTTGCTTTTCCGTGCTTTTAAGGAGGCTGGAGGGTACACAAATTTCAGCAAACATTTAAACTCTTTTTTTCATTTCTAATTTAATTACACTGTATGGTATTAAAATCAATCAAAACATTCAATTCGTTTTGGTCCGAGATGACTTTTAAAAATGTGTATATCATTGAAAAAGCTCCAAATTATCTCCCTTTGGTGCAAAAAAGCCATTTATTTGCATTAAGATTGAAGTATCTTTTTTAACTCATCTGTGACCTATATTTTTTATTACTTCTTTCAAATTAGCTGTACTAAAACTAAACAACTGTAACATTTAAGTGATTTTTGTAATTTAGTTATTTTTTTGTTTCATTATTACATATTTTTCTCCTATTAGTTCAACAGAAAAATTACCTTAATAAAAATGCATGCTTCTTTTGAAGGCAGATTGTGACCTTAAATGACCAGTGACCCCATTTTTTTAATTTTATTTTTCTATAAAGTATATGATGAGTTCATTTTTAGAAAAAAATTAGCAAAATCCTATATTTTAAAAAATTTGATTTATACCCGCGAGTCCCTAAAATGCTATACCAATGATAAAATGGATTCGTTTTTTAAATTGTGGACAAAGTTTCTATTACAAAATTTCCAATAGGGAGCCTTTATGGTGACAGAGACAAAGATAGTTAATGTCTGATTTTGACCTCACAGTTTAAATCTGTCATACCTGTATCTAATTGGCCTCTTTGTTCTTCCACTTGTTGAAATGTTGACAGGATCATCTCCAAAGCTTTTCTGGATCTCAATATCTCATACACTGATGAAGAGTCTGTAAACATAATGTTATATTTTATTGGTTAAAATACAGTACATGGAAGCTGTTAGTAAAAAAAAAATATTTCCCGCTGAAGATAGGTGGTTCAGGCTGCCTTCTACCACCAATAAAAACTGACTATAATAATATCATGACTATTGCTAATACCGCAGTCTCACTAGGCCACAATCGCACTACAATCTGTGATAAAAAAAAATAAAATTTTGATAATCGTAGTACGATCGTGTAGATTGCAGTAAGGTTGTATCACGATTGAGGTGAGGTCTTCAAGATTGTGAAGAGCGTAGCAAACTTTTGACATGTTCAAAACAATCGTGGTGCAGTCGTGGCGAAATCAGGTCGTGAGAGCGCACTAAGATCGTAGTAAGATCACAAAGGTCGCTGTTCAATTATAGCAAGAACGTGATTCTATTTGGTGAGATTGCGCTACGATCTCACAGCGACGTTATCACGACCTCATTATGACCATCGTGTTCTCATCGCGACCCAATTATGTTTCCACTGCAACTATACCATACTATTCATCTCCATAGTACGATTCTATGACGCCCTTGCCGTCCTCATGACACTCTTCTTACGACCTGACTACGTTCACACTACGACCATCATTCTCATTGTCATTTTCACATAAAATATAAAAAAAGCTCCCTAGATTTTGTTTGTTTGAATGTAATTATCCATTTGCTCTAACAGCTCAACCATACTTCTCGTTTCTATATAGATTAGACCGTTGGTTTTCCTGTTTAAATGGTTTTACACTAAACAAAATTTGGGCCCTTTATAGCGTGCAGTTCGGTGTGAGCCAATGCTCTGTGTTGAAGGCCGTACCTTGGCCTATAATGGTTTACTTTCATAAGTTGTTACTTGGATGGAGAGTTGTCTCATTGGCACTCATACCACGTCTTCCTACACTGTATATCTATTGACACATCTGTGTCATCTCTGCTATCGTTCACTAAAATATTGTCAATTGAGCTTTATGGACCAGCAATAGGTTGTAATTTAGGTTGGATTGGTCGGTCTGACATCTCTGCTTGATCAGGATTCGTTACTTTGCTCCCTCTGCCGCTACATTAACCCCTACCACCAGGCCCATATGTTCTAGTAGATTTTGGTGGCATGACTGTATTGTTTCCGAGAAATCTACGTATTAATCAGAAATAGAAGGAATGGAACTGTATTGATATGAAACGCGATGTTGACATTATTGCTGAGAACCTAGTAAGATCGCGGTATGAACATAGTATAATCGTGGTAAGAAAGTTCTATAATTGCAGTAAGATCATGTTGCAATCGGATAACTTTTGGTATGGTCGTAGTGAGAACGTGAAGAGCGTAGAAAGATTTTGATAAGCGTAGTGAGGTCGCAGAATAAGCGCGGTGAGAACGTGGTATACTGGATGCAGGATCGTTGTAGAAGCGTAATGAGGTGGTAGTAGCATCGTGAAAGCAATGAAAATTTACATTTTCATGCCGCTCATACCGCTACCTCACCATGATCTAAATTCATTTTAGATCACGGTGAGTGTGTTGGATCATAGTCTAGTGGGACTTGGGCTTAATAGAGTAAGTAGTTTCAGAGGGAAATGTTTTTTTTTATGACAGTTTATATACTACAACGCTGGACACAGGATACCAAGAGATGAGAACAGCTAACTTCACCAAGTAAACTAATATAAAAAAAATATTTTTTTAAAGTAGATAATCCTTTTGTTTCTTTTTAACAATTTATTCAAGAAAGGAGTCTTAAATTTTGAAAATGAAACATATACCTGTGGTATATCTATATTATTGTTAACATTAATTAGAGTCCCTTTGAATTTGCATTGTAACTTAATTGCAAAAGTGTGATTTTTTGCTGCATATCAATCGATTTTGGAAGTAATTTTCCCAAAATTCCTTCAATCTAGCGGCATACAATTATGGATAGTTCCAGTGAGATATATATATATACAGCCAGTACAAAAATAAATTGAAGTTCATACATGAGGAATGAATTCCCATTACAGCATTTCCTAAACTCCTACAGTCAAGTTTTCTCATTGTTTGTTAATTTGTTTGAGAGGGAAATCGGAATAAAACAAGAATGTGTCCCAAGTACACGGATGCCCCATACGCACCATCATTTTCTATGTTCAGTGGACTGTGAAAATGGGATAAGTTACAAGTTGAATTGACTTCAACTTCATCAAAAACTACCTGGACCAAAAACTTAAACCTGAAGTGGGACAGACAAATGGAGAAATGGATGGACGCACAGACCAGAAAACATAATGCCCATAAATGGGGCATAAAAATAGAGTTACCTGAAATGTTCTGCAGATCCAGTGAATTGAGGTATTTTCTTAAGTTGGTGTACATATTTGTCATGTCTGTGATATTATTCATCAACACCCATTCTTCTATATCTGTAAACTGCAATCAAATTCATTTTCAATTGTTTAACAGAATTAGCAATATAAGAGTGAGAAACCAGTACTAAAAAAGTGACACAACTGAAGGTGAACACTCTACGTAAAAATGCAAAAGAATTATTCACCTGATCACATTGGTTCTTTACACACTTCAAGAGCGTGCACTGCCTCTGTTTTTTCATCTTTACACAAGTCAAGAGCGTGCACTGCCTCTGTTTTTTCATCTTTACACACGTCAAGAGCGTGCACTGCCTATGTTTTCATAGTAGTGGGCTTGTCTCAAGTGTAGGCATATATAAGGCATTCTTTTTCAGTCTTTACACCTTGGATGTCATAGTATCCTGTTTTATTCATTAGACGCCCCTCTTACCCCAGTATGTAATGCCATGTGTTAGTATTTTAAAAAGGTCACATCATTATGAACACATCATACCCTGGCTACCATAATGAACACATGTACTAAATTTCAAGTTGTCTTAGTTGATGTGACAAAAAAATCATTATAAGCTACAAATGTATCTTAGACCAAAACTTTTAACATTATACATGTTATACAGGATGGACTAAGAAATAGAGGGAGACACAAACCCTTGTACATTTTGCAGGGCCTAAACGCAACTTTTAAGCGCCACATTTTGGATATTTTGTGGTGGCAAGTTTTTATTGATGGAGGGAGCAAGAATGCCCTGAGAACACCACCAACCGGAACCCTCAAAAGAGAAACTAACAACCCTAGTCAATTAAGATTGAAGTTGAGTACACCCACATGAGCGGTGTTCGAACTCACAACCTCAGTGTTCAGTTGACTGACTATGGATTACAGTAGTAACTACTTAGACCAATTGGCCATCGAGGCCCCAGAGAGTCTAAAAACAAATATTTAAAAAAAGTTTCTACTGTAACTTACAGTTGCTTCAATACCAGCTAAGATTTTCATGGATGAATGTTGCCCATCAACTTTCTTTGTCATTTTATTCATTTCATACTTTTGTCTCAACTTTCTGTTGTGAGCAGCATACTTTTTCAGTTTAGCAGGAATTGTAAGATGGCACCTACAAATAAAAAAGTTTTAATCAGTATCTAAGCAAATAAAGGCAACAGTAGTATACGGATGTTCAAACACAGACTATAGTCTCCAAAGAACTGTCCATTGGAATACCCTAAATACTGTAATTCACAATAAAACTTCAGTAGTTTGACAAATATATGAAATTGTTTAAAAGGGTAAAAATGCAAAGAAGTTTTCAAATGATTGTAAAAAAACAGAAAATTCAAAAATATCTGTTTTCCATTTAACCTTCTTAAACTTCAAGGTTGAACTAGAACACCTCATAATTGTGAGACAAAAAAGTTTCCCAACTGTTGTGTAATAATTTCTCACACATTGTAACAGAAACTACACTTGTATGAGCTTGACCAACACCACAGGTGCCTCATAAAGAGCAGGAACTACTTTCCCTATGGATCCCCTGAGCTCACCTCTCGTTTTGGTAGGATTGATGACCTGGTGTAGCATAAAACATTTCAAAGGGACATAACTAGAAAACTGTAAAAGTGACACCACCCAAAATTTGAACTTGATCTTTGTTTTATCGTAATAAGCCTTGTATATAAGTTTCTAAACATTTGGTTGAAGCCAACTAAAGTTAAAGAAAGGAAACTAACTTTGAGATGGACAAGGGTAAAACTTAATGCCAACTCTGCTAATGTATTGTAAAATTAATAGGCTTCAACAAAATATTTACCTTGACTTAATAACATCATTTTTCAATTTTCCTGTTTTCAGGCTTAATCTTGTTTTCACTGTTTATTGTTCAATCTTACCCATCTCTCAGAAGATCAAATTTCTGTTTTCCAGCTGGTTTATTTTCTGGTACATTAAGCTGAGACAAACGATTGGCTAATAAGTCTGCTGAGACTTGTCTATTATCTTGTTCCGTATAGTTGATGTCTGTACGATTATCTCCCTTTTCAGCATTCTTCACATCATGCAATTCAAAATGGTATGTGTCTTCCTTTTCAGCTGATTTTGATGTTTGACCTGATCGTGCAGACTGTACTTTTTCAATCTGACCTTCAACTTGACCTCTTTTCTGTGACACATCCTTATTTCTAGTTGAAGGCTGAATGGCAGAACTCTTTGGTACAATTTGATTGGAGGAACTTTTGTTAACTTGTCTATATCTACTAGCTGAAGTTGGACGAATTTGAGGGGCAGTTTTTGTAATAGAGGTAGATTTTTTAGGAAATGGTATGGATGAATTTGTTTGAAACGGTGCCTTGATATGAGACTGGAATGTTTTTTGAGGTTTTCTGATTTCTGTTCTTGGTTTAACCTTATTATTTACTGCATTCTTAGTTTTTTCATTTTCTATAGAAGCAGACTTTGTAACCACAGTAGCGCTTGATTTAGAACCACCTGTTTTATAATTATTGATCTTTGACTTGAGCTCTGAAGAAGTTCTTGCAGCATTGTGTTTTACACTTTCTTCATCAACGTATTCTTCCTTTCTAGGTTTCAATGTTTCAGTCTGAAGATCTAGATCTTCTTCATTGTTGTGTTTAAAGAGTTTTGTAGCATCATGGATATCATTTTTAGATCTTTTTGGTTCTGCAAGCTGAAATAAATAAAATAAAATTGTTTTGTTATCAGCTTTTTATTACATCAGTGACAGTGTTTTTAATTTATAGGATCAATAACAAAGTGAAAATGGTCATTTATGAAACATTTATAATTTCTATTTTCCATCTTAAAACTTGATAATAATTTTTAGATTACAAAATCTTGGTGATCAAAGAAAACAACACAAAATTCATATTTAACTGGAAAAATTTCAATTCCCTTACCTTTTCTTTTACTTTGTAAGCTTTCTCAGCTTTTGACAGAAGTTTAGTTACTAGTTCCAACTCAGCTTTTTCAACAGATGACAGTCGATCTACAATTAACAGAAGACAGGATTAACCTTTGAAACTATTTAATTTACATGAAATAATTTTACTTGGGTATCCCTGAATATCTATATTTATTGAAGAAAAAAAGAAACTTTTCATCAAATGCATCAACCATTGACATACAAATATATCATGACCAAGAAAATTTCTGTTGAAACATTTTAAAGAGAAGGGTCTAAATGATAAACATACACTGAATGAATAAATTTGATCTTTGACATAACGTAGATACAAAATTAATAAAACAAGGGGGTTAGATGTAAAACAATATCAGAAAGACAACCTGTATACATTTGTATATAAGTATGTATTTCTCTATTTATGAGAGTGTCAGGTCTTAAAGTAAAAAAATATTATAATTTAAATATTTTATAGAATCCAGCTTGATCATTGGCTATATTAATCCCTCAGGGACGGGTCTTGATGGGAGCCCTTCTTTTCTTTTTTTCTCTATTCTTTATACTTTATGCCTATTATTTTCTTGTCTTCATGATTATAGCACCTCATTATTCTCTGTTCTTTATTTATTTTTTTTATTTTTTTTTTTTTTGGGGGGGGTCCATTTCCTCTATTCTTTATAATTATAACACTCTTTGACAATCATAATCATTATTCTCTATTCTGTAAACAGCCATCCACACCCACAGCTCTGATATAGACATTCAATACTTATCTCCCTTGAAAATCATGTGACCTCTAAAAACTTTACCTTCATCAGTCAGGGGAGCTTCTGATTTCTCTTTAGATTTAGTTTCCTCATCTTTTTCTTCATTTTTAAAAGTCCTGTTTCATAAAAAAAGAAATAACATGAAAAAACACATTTGAGAGGGTGATAGAGCATATTGTTACCCCAAGAAAGATGTGACACATTGATTTGAGAGCACTTTATCCTTTTAATAGCTTATATGTAGAGAGAGATTTTTGTATACCAGGGCTCACACTAAATAAAGTGGAGAGACTGGTGAATAAGTCATGTTTGTAGCAGATTTAAAGATAACAAAATTATAAATAAAAAGAAATAATAATTTTTCAATTAAAATAATACAATTTATGATAATGTTTGATTTTCAAATATTTGCATTATGATCCTGTTCATGGCTTCTTAGTTAAGCTGGAAATATTTCAAGCAACTAAAAACAATAAATTGCAACAATACATTAGTACCAACTTATATACTTATGTAACTAACAGGACTACAGGATTTTAATCAAATGTCTTGTATCAAATTAAAGGAATGTAACAAAATGTCTTTCTATTGATTTCGAATGTGTATTTTTTACTTCAGGAATTATTTTCTACTGTTAACTGATCCATGTCTGTGTCTGTAGTTATTGTACAGAGGTTTTTTTGTCATTGTTGGTCATCCTCCCATTTGTTATTAATGTTGGTGATAAAAGAGAAAAGTTGTACTGAATGATTAATAAATAAACTTTTCTTAAATTTTCTGTTGATAAATTAAAGAAATCATCAGAAATAAAGCAAACCTTACCTTAAATGAACTTCTAGCTGACCATACAGCATGGATTTTTCTCTCATTGTTAAAGGTCGTATGGTTGCTGGAAATTGCTTACATCCACTTCAATTGAACTTTGGCAAATGTTTGCTATATAGTTGTCTCATTGGCAATCATAACATATCTCCTTATTTTTATATTAATTATTGTTTAGGTCCATTTGAGTCACATGAGCACCCTTATGGGGGTGTCCAAGTTATCTTATAATCCCAGCTTATAAGCCAATATAATTACATAATCATTAATTATTTTTTTGATAATCAAATAATACAGTCCTAGATTATCAAATACATTGTAATCAATTGCAAATAATCCTAAAGTATTTGGTAATCAAATAATCAACATAAAAACTACCAAGAAATCACATAACTAAAATCTTTATGAGCAAGCTCTCATATAGCTCTTAGTAAAAACTACCAAGAAATCACATAACCAAAAACTGTATGAGCAAGCTCTCATATATCTCTTAGTAAAAACTACCAAAAAATCACATAACTAAAAACTGTCTGAGCAAGCTCTCATATAGCTCTTAGTAAAAACTACCAAGAAATCACATAACCAAAAATAACCAAAAACTGTATGAGCAAGCTCTTATATAGCTCTTAGTAAAAACTACCAAGAAATCACATAACCAAAAGACTGTATGAGCAAGCTCTCATATAGCTCTTAGTAAAAACTACCAAGAAATCACATAACCAAAAACTGTATGAGCAAGCTCTCATATAGTTCTTAGTAAAAACTACCAAGAAATCACATAACCATAAACTGTATGAGCAAGCTCTCATATATCTCTTAGTAAAAACTACCAAAAAATCACATAACCAAAAACTGTATGAGCAAGCTCTCATATAGCTCTTAGTAAAAACTACCAAGAAATCACATAACCTAAAACTGTATGAGCAAGCTCTCATATAGCTCTTTGTGTGTTTAGGTTTTCTACATCCTTGTTATTGATTTAGAATTTTTGGACTTTGGATTTGAGTTTCTTCTGTTGATTTATAACATGTATTACATGTATCAAATGAATATTTATGATGTACATGTACTCACCATGGTTTAAACAGATCATGGTAACCTTTACAAGTTGTCTTAGTCAGTATCTTTTTCTTTTCAATATCATTCAATAATCTTAGAAGTATTTGTAAACTGTAAAAATAATATAACAAAGTTTAAGATGAAAGTGATGAAAAATGTGGAAAACTCCTGACCTGTGATGCATCTAGCTGTATATGTTTCTGATAGAATTGTTTCAATACATACGTAAAATGTAAGTTGCTAATATAACATCATGAACATATATATATATATTATATACATTTTGTACCTATGAACTCAAAATAATTAACTTTATTTTCTATTTTATTTCTTACAGTTGAGCATTACTCTGTTCCATGTGTTCCTGATCTGATGATTGTTGCTGCCATGTTGTAACTTGCAAGTCATCTAATTATATGCATGTAATTTACATAAAATTTGTATATCTTAATACCAAAGAGAATAACAAGGAACAAGATTTTGAATCAAATCTGTTTCTGTTTGTAATAAAATGAGTCTAGAATTTCTTATTCAGGTTAGGAAACTCGCCTTAAATCAATCAGGCTAATTTATATATATATATATATATATATATATGTACAAACAAATCAGTATTTATACAACATATATGCTGATAGATATAGGAAGATGTGGTGTGAGTGTCAATGAGACAACTCTCCATCCAAATAACAATTTATAAAAGTAAACCATTATAGGTCAATGTACAGCCTTCAACACGGAGCCTTGGCTCACACCAAACAACGAGCTATAAAGGGCCCCAAAATTACTAGTGTAAAACCATTCAAATGGGAAAACCAAGTCTAATCTATATAAAAAACTTTGTAAATGAAAGTTGTATTATATTCATGTAAATGTTGTTTTCAATATGGGGACAATTCCCTTATTACCATGATCACAGTAGGAAATCTATAAAAAAAATCAATCTTCCAATCCTCAAAATGGATAACTTTTTATTTTCCTATTTTCTGACTTTTTTATTTTCCCGCATTTGCACAGAAATCTCCTCCCTTCTTCTGATTTTTTTGTCAATAACTTTATAAGTAAAATATAGGAAGGAGCATCATTACAATTTCATTTTAATTATTCTTCAAAAAAAAAATTGTTACTTATGATAGCGGATACATGCTAACTTTCACGATTTAGGCGTGTACTACATGATTTTCCAGTCTAAACAAAAATACCCCGTCTATAGAGGAATAATTTTATCCCTCTATACAGGTATAAACACCATATAGAGGATTTAAAACTTTTAAAATTACACAGCTGTGTCTGCATTCAGAGAAAATTGCATGGTGTTAACACAGCCATTTTTGTTAAAGACTAAAGTGTATACATGTAGATGAACCATACTAGTATAGGTCACTGTACAGCTTCAACAATAAGCAAAGCCCATTACTCATAGTCAGCTTTAAAAGGCTCCGAAATGTCAATGTAAAACAATTCAAGTGAGAAAACTAACAGCCTAATTTATGTACTAAAAATGAACTAAAAACAATATCAGTCAGGGATACTACTTGTACAAGTGTATTTTATTTACTTGAAGAAGTAAAAAAAATATATTCACATATAAGTAAATTTGTAGGATACTTATACAAGTGAATTTTATTTACTTGTATAGGTAAAAAAAAAAATTGTCTTAGTTATGTCCCTTAGTCATTCAGAATTTTTTACTTGTATAAGTAAAAAAATCATCCTTTCTTCTTTTCTTGAATTCTTAAGATTTCTTTGCTCTAATAGAATTTTAAATTGTGTACCCTTTACATATATGTCTTTACTAATCATTTAAGTGTAATTTCATGGACAATGAAAATCCCATTTGTCTGTTATCTTCATAACACTGCTCATTTACAAGCCCCAAAGGAGCAATTTTTGATTGCCTTGCGCAAATATACAAGATCTTTGCTCAATCAGTTTCTTTGATGAATTAATGAGATGAAACATTGAACTTTAATGAAAAAATTTGAGCAAACCTGGGAAAAATCATTAAAGGAATGATTTTACATCTCAAAACTTTAGGATTTTTGTGGGATTGTAAGAAAAATTTACTTATACAAGTAAATTTTTTAGAAAATTAAGGGGAGATAATTCAAACATTATTTATTTACTTGTATGTGTATATTTTTTTTTACTTCTTCAAGTAAATAAAATACACTTGTACAAGTAGTACCCCTGACTCACTGGTGGTAAGCGGATGGTCGTAACTAAAAGTTACGACCATCCGGAGATGGGAGACAACTCTAGGGATAAGTTTTTCTTTTCCGATTTTCGTGCACTAAAAGGTTCATTTGAACCAAACCGCTGGTCTCGTACATACTATTCGGCAGTCCGGTGATATTAAAACCAAATTTGATGCATTAAAACATTCCAATTTTCGTAAAATAGTCATTCAAAAATTCAAGCATGATGGTCGTAACTTTAAATGTGTGATGGTCGTAACTTCAACTATAGAATTTTGGATGATGGTCGTAACCGACACAAGATGGTCGTAACTTTGAAAGATGACCGTAACTCGAGTATTTAGACAAACTTGTATTAATGTATTTTAATTGTTAAGGTAATAGACTCAGATGTAATATATGATTTGCTACAAACAATACTATTTGTAACTCTGGTAATGATATGCAGAAATCAAGCTAGAGAATTATTAAACATACACATTTCTGATGGATTTCAAACGCTCATCTTATAGGAGCAACAGTGAAAACTAATAAATAAAAATAAATAAATAAATAAATAATCTTTATTTCAAGAGGATGATCCCATTAGTTAAAACTAACCTTCCTGAGAGTCCTCAAAATAATAATAACATAGTTATAAGTACACACAGTATTATAAAGTTATATTATACACAATATACAATTATAATGGAAATAATAACGAAAAGGCATATTAATTTGCACAATTGATGAAAAATTTGTAACATTTTGTTTTAAAAGATACAAGTGTATCACTCATTTTGATTTCATTTGGTAAACTGTTCCATATTTGAGAACCTGAATATGTAAATGTTTTCTTTAAAAAAATTGTTTTTGGTTTTGGAAGATTTAATAGTTTTTTATCAGCTGAACGTAAGTTATAGTTTTGATAATCAGTAAAATGAAAATTTTCTTCTAAATAGTTAGGAACCATACCATTAATTGATTTAAATACAAGTATTGCCTTTTGGTATTGAATTCGTTTTTCCACATTTAACCAGTGTAAACTATTAAACAATAAACTGGATGATGTCATTATGTCAGCTTCTACTATAACCCTAGCAGATTTCTTTAATAATTTATTAAGTTTATCTATTCCACTCTCACAACAACTTCCCCATATATTGCAACAATAATCAAATAATGGCAGAATATAAGCATTAAAATAGATAATACGTATATGCATAGGTAAATATTTTCTTATCTTTTGTAATAAGTTGATTCTATTTGATATAGTAATTGACATTTTATCTTTTTGCTGACTCCAATTAAAGTTTTTGTCAATATATAAACCAAGTAGTTTTTCACAATCTACATTTTCTATTTGTTCATTTGAAATATTGATATCAAAACTGTTTCCAGTAAAACAAAGCCATTGTTTTGAACCAATAATCATTGATTTACTCTTTTTTGGCATTTAATTTCATACAATTTAGCGAGCACCAGTTTTCAATTACATGAATATCATTTTGAAGGTTAGAAGCTAACTGAATTACATCATTACCTTTACAATGTAATGTAGAATCGTCTGCATATAAATCTATTAATGAATGTTCTATATTAAGTGGTAAATCATTGATATATAAAATAAATAACAAAGGGCCCAGGATAGAACCTTGTGATACACCAGTTTTTCTGCATTTAGTATTAGACATGACGTTATTGACCTTAACTTGTTGGCTTCGTTCAAACAAGTATGACTTAAACCAGTCAAGTGTACTATTAGAAACATTATAATATTCAAGTTTTTTCAATAAAATTATATGATTAACCAGATCAAAAGCTTTCTTTAAATCTAAAAATATAACTCCATTTATCTCTCCATTATCTTTTTTTGCTAACCATTCATCTACTAATTTAGTATGTGCAGTAGTATACGAATGATTAGTTCTGAAACCTGACTGTGTAGTATTAAGAAGGTCATTACTATTTAAAAATATATACAAACTATTAGCTATATGTCGTTCTATGATTTTAGATAGACAAGCCAAAACTGCTATTGGTCTATAATTATCAGGATTACAGGCATTGCCACTTTTAAAAATTGGGCATACTCTTGCAGTTTTAAAAATACTTGGAAATTTACCATAATTGATGTTTAGATATATGTCAAAGCTGGTAAAATGACATTGCTGCACATACTCAAAATAATTGGTCCGACATCATCTAAACCAGTTGCTTTCGACTTGTCAAGTTTTTTTAAATACATATTTACATCTAAAATGCTCATTTCTGGTATAATGAATTTTTCACTACCCCTTTGTAACTTTGATTTTACAAATTTATTAAGTGCATCAATTTAATCAACTCGCATTAAGCCAAAAAGTATGTTAGGGTTGAGAATTGATATATTTTTTACTGTACGTTAAGGCATTAAATTATTAAATGCACGTGTATTCCCTTATATTTGTTTTTAGTATTTTTTATTTACGACTTTTTTCTTATCTGCAATCATGTCGGCAGATGAAATTATTAAACGTACAGTCTGAACAATCATCTTTAAATCATTTATTGCAGCTCTTATGTCTTAGAGTTTTTGAGTCTTTGTTTACTCCTTGACTTTTTTTAAATTGTTATTGTCTTATAAACTATTGGCCTTCAAATATTCGTCTTTTGGTCGTTCATGAGGAAATAGAATCCACAAATGCACTTCTGAGTCAGGGTTGAGTTCAATATCGTAGCTGCTACGTAGTGCTACGTAGATCTTGACGATTGGACATGCAGCTATAGACTAGTTGTTACATAGATATTGATAGCAGCTACGTAGCCGCTACGATATTGAACTCAACCCAGGATTTTATTACGTGTTGTCGTTATTTTTTATCGATTACATAACGATTATATATTGCTGATTAGTAATGATATTAGTTCTAAGTATTGGTACGGAATGAAAACTGAATCCATGGTGTCGCAATGATCATTGTGTTAACTTCGAAAGTAGGAAAATTGTTGATATATATTTTACACTGCTACATGCACTGAATTTAAGAGTAAAATAAAATACTTGTTTGTAGCCAGGATAATGTTACAAAGACTTAGGTCAAACTAAATGTACTGCGGCAATTTTTACATACAAATCCCGGTATGCAGGTTGAAAATCATGTGTAAGTTATATGTTTACATTGTATGAATGGCTACAAGCTACTCATGGACTTCGTCATTGGGCATTACTGTGCACCTGATTATTAGCTTGATTTCACCAAACAACAATATGACGTCTAAGCATCCAGGCTAAAAATAAAGAGTATGTTCTTTTTAAAACTCAGGTACGGACCTGCGAATTCGCGGGTATGCTCTAGTCTCGATAACGACCTTCATAACCTATCAATATGTTAAGCTTATTTTGACTCCTTATTAATACTCTTTCGACTTAATGTATCATTCTTCAATTGAAGATTTAAAAAAATCAACTAGTAAGTACATCCTCAAAAAGTTTATGTTTGCAATAGATGCGAATTCCAATCGGAAAAAAAATAGGATACTGCTATTTCATGTGATGTCCAATTTGTTAATTTGTTTCTTAAACTCATTTATTTTGTAATTAAAACAATTACATGTATTTGATACATTTTGTGCTTTTAATTTCTAACAAAGAATGATCATAACCAGAGCTGTGTTTCTTGTTTGAAAATGATTTCTCCACTTTTGAGAAATTTACATTGTTAATGAATTTAACCGCTTACATTAATTCAACTATTTGCCTCTTTATTAATTTTATACATTATATTTTAAGAATATATGACTGTTCATTTCATTTTGTATTGTTTCGTTCGATTCGTTCCAATTTTCTTCTTTACAGGTATCCCTCTCTCCATCTAGTTTTTATTATTTGGTGAAAACAACTTCACAAATATATAATATGATATATGATATATTCATATAACAGAAGACAGGTTTAGAACTCTTAACTGGTTCGGTTACATTTGAAAAATTTGGAATTTTAAATCGAACTTCAATCAAAATTCCCCAAAACTAATATTTGAAAACTTTTAAAATTTCTGAATTGATAAGTGTTACACGCATTGAAATTGCTTTATTTTACATTGTATGTAAAAAATGAAAAAAAAAAAATCTTCAGAAGTACATCATATGAAATACTAGTATGCATATAATAAAAGACACGTTTAAAACTCTTGACTTGCCTTATTCGGTCTTATTTAAAACAGAGTTACGACCATCACAAATTTAAGTTACGACCATCCTCAATATTTTGTTTTTTTAGTTACGACCATCATGCTTGAATTTTTGAATGACTATTTTACGAAAATTGGAATGTTTTAATGCATCAAATTTGGTTTTAATATCACCGGACTGTCGAATAGTATGTACGAGACAAGCGGTTTGGTTCAAATGAACCTTTTAGTGCACAAAAATCGGAAAAGAAAAACTTATGCCTAGAGTTGTCTCCCATCTCCGGATGGTCGTAACTTTTAGTTACGACCATCCGCTTACCACCAGTGCTGACTGAATATGTAACACATAAACAAATGACAACCACTGAATTACAGGCTCCTCTTCTTTTTTTTCTTTAAGTTTCTAGCGATCCTTCAATTATTAAAGATTATTCGCCGGGCGTCCAGGGCTTTCCATTGAAATTGAAGTAGAAGGCTGAATTAAAATTATAGGCGGCTGTAACATGCGTTCAGCAAAGCCGGACGCCCACCAAGCTGTAAGCTTGGTGCCTTACGGCAGGGGGTCTGGGGGCCGCTCAAGGCCCCCAGAAGCTCTGGCATAAATAGAGCAAAATCCTGCATTTTCGCAATCTCCTGGCACCTAATTTCATCTTTCAAATGACCATTATTTATGTATGAAATTAAAGAAAGAAAAAAAAAACTCAAAGAAATTTCATTTTTTTTTATGTTGGTTTTTTATTTTCATTACCTTATGCTTAAAATTCATTTACTTTTAAAGGAGTTTTATTTAAATAATCATCCAGTTTGTTAGAAATCTTGATCGATTTATTTTTGCATAACTACGTGCATTTGTAAACAAATGACCCCCCTTTTCTCTCTAAAGACTGTTACGCGTATTTAAATCATAATTATTTCTCAAGCATTGACAGAAAATTGATATATCCTCTGATTTTCTCTTTTTTTTTTGTAAACTGTTCATTAAGTAGGATACATAATTCATTAGGAAATGTTATTCATTTGAGGTCGAGTCGACAATATTCTACTTTCGTTTTTGACCTTGATTCTCTGAACACCACCTGGGCTTTGAAAAATGAACTTCAAAAGATACTGTTTTCCAGATTCTGAACAATATGATCTACTACACTTTCTTTAATTTGACTAATAATATTCCATAACATAAGATTGTCATTCTATCTGATTGTCTTCACGTTTCAAAAGCAAAAAAAAACAACGAGTTAATGACCATCGGAACGTCTCTATTGTTATCGTTCAATGACCACCGGAACGTCTCTCTTGTTATCTTTGAAAAGAAACGATGCATTCTGACTTTAAATAGACAACCAATCAGTGACCTGAATTCATGTGAACTATATTTAGCCCAAGGTAAACACTGACTTTTCATCCTTGTTTATCGTGACCGCGACTTTGCGACAATACGTCTCTCGGCTGCCTGTAAACATTTGAAAAAAGATATTTTTTTCTTTTTGAATTTATATTTTTGTCAGTGAAGTAGCCGGCACTTGAAGCCACCGTAAGCGGCGGATTTCCGCCGGCTACCGGCTTCAATGGAAAGCCCTGCCCGCGTCAACGATAAAATTTATAATTTACACTGTAGCAAGAAATAATCAAAAATAACAAATCAAAAAATCAAAATAACGTATTTTCATTCGAAAATAAATTTTGATAAAACTATATACATTTGATAACAGAATAGTTAGGGGTAGAATATGGGGATGAGAGCAGATTCTGTGATCATACTCTTAAATCCCTCTACTGTACTGCATGATACTATTTGTTGTGGCAGATAGTTCCAATTTATAATTGTTCGTGGATAAAATGAATATTTATAACTGTCTTTAGATGTTTGTATTTGCCTAAATGAGTGTGGATTGCTATATGTCTGGTTCTATTGTCTAGTGGGATCAAAAGGTTATGTGTAGGGATTGCAACAATTTCATAAATAATTTTGTAAAAGAAAACAAGTCTGTATTGTAAACGCCTAATTTCGAGTGGGTACCAATTTAGGTCTGTCATCAGTTCAGTATCTGAGCTGGTGTTATGGAAGCGGTTGCATGAGAAGAGTGCTGCTCTTTTCTGAACATTTTCAATTTGTGAAATTTGCTGTTTTTGATGTGGATCCCAGATTGTTGAGCAGTACTCTAATTTTGGTCAGACAAGAGCTTTATATGCATGTTCTTTAACTTTTGGTGATGCTATTTTTAGGTTTCTACGAATAAATCCAAGGGACTGATTTGCTTTTGATGTCATGTTATCTATATGTTTGTCCCATTTTAAATTTGATTGAAGAGTTAGGCCTAAATATTTTGTAGAGTTGACTTTTTCTAGAGAGTGATTGTGTAATTTATAAGTGAAGTCTAAAGGTTTGCGTTTTTGAGTTACACTGAGAATGTTGCACTTATCAGGATGAAAATGCATGAGCCAGTCGTGCTCCCACCTGCTGTCGCTTCTAAGTCAGACTGTAATTTATATGCGTCATCTGGTTTTTTAATTTCCCTATAAATAATACTATCATCTGCAAACAATCTTAATGTACTATGTTCAATATATTCTGCCAAATCGTTGATAAAGATTAAAAATAAAATTGGACCAAGTACTGTGCCTTGGGGTATCCCAGATGTTACAGGAATTTTGTTTGATGTTTCACCTTCAAGGACTACAGTTTGTGTTCTGTTTGTTAAGAAATCTTGAATCCAATGATATGCATTGCAATTTATACCGTAGAAACCAATTTTATACATGAGGTGATGATGTGAAACTTCATCAAATGCTTTTGTAAATTCCATTATTATGATGTCTTTTTGAATGTTTTTATTATTTGAATTTGCAAGATCTTGAATAAATGATATTAGCTGAGTTTCACAGGAGTGGGAGGATCGAAAACCATGTTTTAAGTCATACAGTATTTTATTTTTTTCCAGATGTTTCATTATACAACTAGCTACAACATGTTCTAATAGTTTTGCAGCAGATGCAAGTCAATGATATTGGGTAATAGTTTATAGGATCGTGTTTGTCGCCTTTTTTGAATGCTGGACATACACTTGCGTGACGCCAGTCGTCTGGGATCTTTCCAGAGTTCAGTGATGTTTGGAATATGATTGATAAGATGGGAGTGATAGATGATTTGCACTCTTTTAAAATTTTTCCATGGATGAGATCAGTCCCACCAGCTGCTTTGTTGATATTGATATTATTTAGAAGTTTTCTTCTTCTTCTTCTTTAAGTTTCTAGCGATCCTTCAATTATTGAAGATTATTCGCAGGGCGTCGACTATAAAATTTATAATTTACATTGTAGCAAGGAATAATCAAAAAAATGTTTACAACTTGTGCTAATGAATCATGGAATCATGTGAATGGTCATTTATTATATATCTATAAGTTGTTGATGTTGTTTTGAGTTTGCTTTCCAGGTATGAACGCTTGTCATGCTTGTTGTTTCCTAAATCAAAGTTCCCACCAATAATTATGGCTGACTTTGAGTTTGCGTTTATTCTGCTTATGGATTCATTTAGTATCTAAAATAAATCTAAAGATGTGTCATCATCTGGCTGAGGTCGATAATAAGCACCTATATTATATAACATTTACGTACATTTGATATTAATAGTTCTACCCATATCATTTCACATCCTGTGTCTAGTTCTTTGAGTTCTGTACATACAAAATTATTTGAGGAGAAGCTCTATTGATAGTCGACTTTATTATTTACAGAATTTTATTGATAGAACTTCTGATTCCTGTGTTAATATTTACTATTTCCTGACTTAGGTTAAGAGAGACAAGTTTCCTCATTATTTGAATCACAGCTTGAACAGTATGTATTTCATCAGCAAAAAGACAACATCATTTTTACAGGGAAAATATTATTTTTAAAAAATATTACAGCTACCTGTCAAAAGTATTATTTTTCATGGAGGCTGCCATGACAGTTTGAAAACGAGGTTACAGGGAAACATCTAAGTACCTGTAATAGTTTCAAAATTTTTGATACTAAAAAGTCCGTAAATTTTGATAAAAAAAGAGTAGCAAGAAAACATCGTGCGATTGACATATTGTCTGCATGTTCCACAGTTTTTTATGTTCCCCGTTTTTTTTATAATTTTTTTTTATAGATAATTATCAAGTGGGTGAAATAAAAGGAAGTCAATAGGTATAATTTGTATTGCCTGATATAAATATTTTTTCAATATATTACAAAATACAATATATAATAAATAATTAAATACACAAATGAAAATACATAAACATAGATATATAACCAAATTTTTTGGCAAACATCCGCCACTATGAATTATATAAAAGGAAAAAAAAAATTTAACAAGGGAGGGAGGGTGGGTAATTTCAACGTAATATCAAATTCAAAAATGTAAAGAAAACACTTTGCAATAGTATAAATAAACAATTAACAACAAAGGAAAAGTTTGTATCCAATAAAAAGAGCGAAATGATTATAGTGAGTAAATTTAATGCAAGAGTTTATACTAATGAAAATCTAGTTTGAACCAGTGTGATTACTGAGGTGTAAAATATAAATTTCACTGTTTTGCTAATTAAATAATTTAAATCTTAAATTAAACCAATTATCAAGTGGGTGAAATAAAAGGAAGTCAATAGGTATAATTTGTATTGCCTGATATAAATATTTTTTCAATATATTACAAAATACAATATATCATAAATAATTAAATACACAAATGAAAATACATAAACTTAGATATATAACCAAATTTTTTGGCAAACATCCGCCAAGCCTGCAAGGCCGCCAAAAAAATTAAAGATAAAATAATAACTATCAAAATAGTTTAATGATGATAAAAACCAGACATACTATCATCACTCTTTTTTCTCACTTCAAATAAGCTCCATCCTTTCAAAATGTGTATAGATAATGAAAGGACAAAACAGCAAACCAACTCAAAATATATGTAGATCTTGAGTAGTTAGAGGAAAACCAGCATCATATTCAGGATGCAAGTTCTATGAAAAGAGAAAAAAGAATAATTACAGTAAACAATATACATGTATGAAGTAAATAAAAAACACAATTGTAACACATTACAATTTATATACTCTGATGCTTAATAATATTGATTATCTTTTTTCTGAAAAGTTCTGTACCAGCAAAATTTAAATGAAGCCCATCTCTCGGAGCAAATAAGGAAGCATCTGGAATATTGTCGAGTAAGAAACTCCTATACAAATTACAATATAATAAATTATTTCTTTTACACAATCTTTTTAACTCAGTATTAACTTTATTAACTTTATTAATTTCAACGTAATATCAATTCAAAAATGTAAAGAAAACACTTTGCAATAGCATAAATAAACAATTAACAACAAAGGAAAAGTTTATATCCAATAAAAAGAGCGAAATGATATAGTGAGTAAATTTAATGCAAGAGTTTATACTAATGAAAATCTAGTTTGAACCAGTGTGATTACTGAGGTGTAAAATATAAATTTCACTGTTTTGCTAATTAAATAATTTAAATCTTAAATTAAACCAATCCGTTGTTAAATAATTTGCCAGTAGACTAAGTTCAGCATTATTTTTCTATAAAATTATCAAATGTTTGAATTAAGTTGCTACATACATTTTGTCTGATTTATAAACGCACAATCAAATTAAAATTTAACACAATAACTTTTTTTCTCAAAATATGGAAGAAGAAAAAAACAACATCTAAATCCTATCAGTTAAAATTATAGTATCTAATTTTCATTTTCCTGCATGTTAACTAGGTCTTTCCACTGTTGTATTTGTTCTGATTATTAGGTCTTTCCACTTTTCTGTGGAAGGACCTATTGTATTTCTACTGATTATTATTAAAAAAAATCGGTCTAATTTTGTTCTGGCGATAAATATTTGTTTCGCAATATATCACATAGATATGCGCTTTTAAATTTCACCCTGCTAAGACGAACACTTTTCTTTTTAAGAGTTATCTCCCTATTCACTGTTTATCAAATGTGTGCATCTCCTATGTAACAAAAAAAGATATCGACAAAAATTCTTTTTCTAAATTTTTTGTTACATCTTTAGAAATTTTTGGCTAATTTGGATCGAAGTGATTCGATGAAATTTTATAGAAGCTATCTACCTTTACCAAATAAATTTGTCAGTATGTTTTTCTAACTCATAAACCTTTAACAGTATAATCCTGGAATCTTTTTATTTGAGACCCCTAGGTCTTAACTAAGAAAATGAGATCAACATGATCAAGGTCAAAGGTCAAGGTCAAGTTCTCAATTGTGACTTTACCTTGTTTTGGTATTTCTTCAACACTTTTAAAGATATATATAAAAGTACAAGTGCAAAATGTTTGCTTTATTATAATGAAGATTTCTGGTATCTATGATGAGTTTATTTGTTACATTTGGTCTGATACCATCTTATGGCATCTTATAGGAGTAAGTGCCCCTGGAATGTCTAATTATAAGGTTAATTGATTATAACTTCAACTTGGTTCAAAATTAAGCCATATGACCTTTTACAAAAGGTTAGGTGACACATGATTTTGAAAAATGACGCATTCTGTTGAATCGCTTCCCTTTGTATTTTGGGGCCTGTTTATCGAAGCTCTCTTGGGATTAGGACGTGTCCTAAGACCAACTTAGGACACATCTTAGTCCTAAGTGGGTTTATCAAACATGTCTCAACTTAGGAACATCCTAGGAATTGTCCTAACTTTAGGATACCAATTTAGGTGTCTTAAGATGGTCTTAGGATGGTCCTAACTTTAGGATATATTCAATTTCGCCTTTTGATCATTTTCACACGTATTGTTGTTTTTACCAGTAGTAAAATAGTTGAAATACTCCGGATTTATATGAAATATGCACGAGATTTGTCTTTGGACTGTTAAATATTGAAACCTTGACACTTCGAATTCAACTCACTCAAAAACATGTAATGATTTTTACCGATTATATATCTAGTTTACAATTAGTTTGTTAAATTTTTATATAATACGTAGTTATTATTTTTGTCTTATGTTTTGTTTTATACAGTTTAAATGTACAAATATTATACAATAATCATTTATTATCTTTAATGTAACTACTAATTAGTTTCTAATTAACTATATTTGAAAAAAACCAAATTATTGATAAAATATGATATCATATTGTATTTTTTCATATCTAATTTGTATTTTCTTTTTCGCCAATACTTAGGACATCGGTTAGGAGGTCCTAGCTAAGATATTCCTAATATAGCTTCGATGTGCATGCTGAGACGTTTCGTAAGTCGGTCCTAACTTTATCCTAAATTCTGTCCTAAGAAATTCTTAGGACGGAACTTAGGACAGTTTCGATAAACAGGCCCCTGGTTTCCCGCTATAACACACTAAGTCTAGTTTTTTAATGCAAGATTTGCACACCGCTTAATTATGGTACTATCTGTCTATTATTTGTTCAGACAAATTGTCTTACTCACAATCTACAATATAAATAGATTTTGAATATACTAGTACAATATGAAGAGCATTTGAAAGTTAGGGAGCTACCATTTGATTTTTATGGGGGGGGGGCTAGGATGAAATTTGAAAAAAATAGGCAGGACAGGAGTTTTGAGTTAAAAAAAAAAGGCAGGATGAGCATCTTGGCAAAACAAAAAGGCAGGATGACAATTTGGGTAAAAAAAGTCAGGATAAACTAGTAAAAAAAAGGCAGGACCGAATAGAGTAAAAAATAAAAAGGCAGGACAGAGATTACAACTAAAAAAAAAAGCAGGACAAAATTTTTCATCCTAGCCCCCCCATAAAAATCAAATGGTAGCTCCCTTAAGGTATATTTCTTTTTATATCAAATCATAAAATTCCGTATGCATAAACATTTGTCTGATCAATCAAACAACCGGAAGTGACCTTGAGAAAACCTGAAGTAGCAATTTTTGCACTTTTTTCATGGAAAGGTACTCAGAATCGATATTTTTTGTAATATAGATACATAAACTTCTCACTAATGACCACAAGTGACTTTTGATAAACCATAAGTGGACAATTATTGTTGTGTCGGTTTGTTTTGTTCACGCATCATTATCATTTAATATTATAAAATTTGATGCGGCTGTCGTACAAGTGAGAGGTTTAGCGCTATAAAACCAGGTTCAATCCACAATTTTCTACATTTGAAAATGCCTGTACCAAGTCAGGAACATGACAGTTCTTGTCCATTCGTTTTTGATGTGTTTTGTCATTTGATTTTGCCATGTGATTATGGACTTTCCGATTAGTTTTCCTCTGATTTTTGTGATTTTATTTTTTATCTCCTGTTTTACATGCAAACATATATAGAAACGATATATTTTCGAACTCAGTGTGAAAGAAGCTATCTGATGAGACCGGAAGTGACATTTACTTCACCAGAAGATGCATATTATCTCCCTTATTTCGCTCAAAAGTATATAGAAACCACTTATTCATAGCATCAGTATGAAGAAACTTTTAATTAGATGCCAATTTAAACTTTGAGTACACAGGAATTAGCATCTTTTCAAGAACTTTGAAAATAAATGTGGAAAACCTTCAATTAATCTCTGACAATCCTTCGCATGATTTGTCCTATTTTGACCGAAGAATAAGAACACTCCATATGAGAGTTGTTTCCCCTTATGCATGTGATATACTTACTTATAGTTACTTATAGTTGATTTCCAGTACAGGATCCCTAAAGGTTCCTCTTCACCAGACTCGTAGTTTAATGTGTTTCTTATACTATTTTGACCGTGACTTCCGGATATTTCTGCTCTATAGTCATTATAGTATAATTCTTCGTCTGACCAATATTTGTCTAGTCGATTTTTGAATGAATTTATCGATGGTGACTTTGTTATTTTATCTGGTAGTTTGTTCCAGGTTTTAGCAATTCTAACAGAGAAAGAGTGTTTACGGATATTAGATTGGAATCTTTGATGAACTACTTTATTACTGTTGGTCCTACTACTACATCTTTGTTGAGAATCGTCTGCCTTTCTTAAAAATGAGTGATATGCATTTCTATCTTGTGAACCATAGTAAGTGATAGAGACCTAGGATCTCTTGATTTGAGGTCCTTGGTCCAAAAATAATAAAATGAGATCAAGGTCAGAAGTCAAGGTCATATTTCAAATTTTGACTTTGACAACATATTTTACTAAAATGTAAGTTGCGACATGTCATAACTCATAAGTTTTGGTTAAAAGGGTACGCTTACATTAAATTAGAGTTTTCTCCCCTCTTATATAAAAAATTAGGCATATAGTGATATAAATCATTAACCATATATAATTAAGACCTATGGTCTTTTGATTTGAAGCTTCTGGTTTATGACCTTGAAATTGAACTCAAGGTCATATGTAAAATTGACGTTCTAGGTTTTGACCTTTGCTTTACCTCATATGTATACATGATGAAGCCTTGGGACTTTTTGCATTACGTTGCAAGCCAGTTGACCATGGAAAATCAAGCCGGAAGTGACCTGGTGTAAACCGGAAGTAACTATTTTTTGTACTTATTTAAAGTAAAGTATATTGAACAATATATTTTTGGAATCAGTATCAAGTAAACTAGCAAATAAAAACGTAAGTGACACATTTCAAACCGATCTCCCTTATTTATAAAAAAAAAATGTATAGAAACCATATAATTTTTGGAATCAATGTACAATAAGCTATCATCTGACGCTGGATATGATGTTTCAATCTGAATTTTCATAGTTCTATATCACAATTGATCTTTATGGGTGGAAAGACCTGCAATTGGTCTCTGAACAATTGGATTTTAATTATTTATTATATGTCATTTCGACTGCAATTCAGTTAACAATGTCCTGTTGGGTTTTTTTCAAGTTCTGTATCTCTCCATTTATTAACCAAAATGGTTGTAATGACACATTTAATTGCATAGGTATTTTAATAGACATATTCTATGTTTTACTGGTAAGTTTTTAAGTCAGGGATTTCGTTACAACACATTACTTAAAACCTTTAACTAAATTCTTCAATATATATACATATTTAGTTTTAAAGTTTGGTTGTACCAGGCAGGAATTTCGTTACAACAAATTACTTTTAATTTAAAACCTTTAGATACATTCTTCCATAGATGAGGGTCTGGATGGGGGGGGGGTCTGTTATTCTGTAAACATTTAATTTTCACCCCTTTTTTCTCTAATCTTCAAAAAATTAACCCCTTTATTCTCTAATCTTCATTTTTTCTGCCCGTTATTCTCTAATCTTCATTTTTAAGGGCATTATTCTTTAATCATTTAACCCCATCCATACCCTCATAGATATGAAGTTATAAAGATTTGGTTTTGAAGTTTGGAGTACCAGTAGAAATAAAGGCAACAGTAGTTTACCGCTGTTCGAAATTCATAAATCGATTGACAAAAAAACAAATCCGGGTTACAAACTAAAACTTAGGGAAACACATCAAATATAAGAGGAGAACTACGACACAGCAGAAACACAACACTAAGATGTAACACACACAGAAACAAACTTGTCTATAATATAATAATGGCCATTTTCCTGACTTGGAACAGGACATTTAAAAAAGATGGTGGGTTGAACCTGGCGCTTTTATGGCAATGTTAAATATAACATTAAAATGACAACATTACATGACAGGACTGCAGTACAAATAAATGCAAGAACATTCTGGACGAAGAAATACACAAATAAATATTACAATAGGACATTTTGACATGCTAATAGTTATCAAAACTTCTTCAAACTTGATAACACATCCTCATTTTACGGAGATAATGTATACCGTGCCCGGAAACTTAGAAACGATCATGGTAACATTATCGATCTGTTAGATAAACTTACTCTAAAACGTTACCAATTCAACACTGTAACTAGATATTTGAATATTGTTTTTATCGGTACAAACATTGTTTTTGTTATCAGTAAATTTAAAGCAAACTGAATATTATTGTTATATAACATGTATAATATACATATGTTTATTCTATATTGTGATGTTATACTATTGTTTCAGAAAAGGGAGAGGTTTGGTACCATTAAAACGTTTAATCCCGCTGCTATTTTGAGCACCTGTACCAAGTCAGGAATCCGATGTTCAGTGGTTGTCGTTTGTTTATGTGGTTCATAAGTGTTTCTCGTTTCTCGTTTTTTATATAAATTAGACCGTTGGTTTTCCCGTTTGAATGTTTTTACACTAGTAATTTTTGAGGCCCTTTATAGCTTGCTGTTCAGTGTGAGCCTATGTTCCGTGTTGAATGCCATACCTTGACCTATAATGGTTCACTTTTATAAATTATGAATTGGATGGAGGGTTGTCGTATTGGCTCTCATAACACATCTTCATATATCTACTTAATTAATTCATAACCTTTTAAATAATTTTGATTAATTCATAAATTTATCAAAATATAGGAAAGTAAGATGGGTTTTTTAAATATCTTGTAATAATTTGTCATAATTTGATTTTATAATATTTCTGTGTTTGCATTAATATGTTCTTGCTCTTAATATAATTATATCATTTGTTTTTAAAATTAATTCTTACTCCTAACTATTTTTATTGTATTGGTCTTTGATAATTTGTATTTTGTCCTATTACATGTACAGCAGCTGTTAAAATGTATTATTAATATTCACTAGTCAACCAAACACGAATTAAATAATGAATTGTCTTTGCCAAAACACAAATCTTCTATGAAACAAAGAGACAACTTTTTATACAGCAAACTTATTTCGGTGTAAAAATTGAAAAATATCTTTTCACCAAAATATCGTAATAACTACTTTTCTACATAAATTTTTAAGTGCGAGCAATCGTATCTCGTTTGTCTTATTTAAAGTTCAAATAAAGTGACAGTCATTGCATATCAAATCATATCTTGACTCACATCTAGAAATTGGCAAGAAGAGTCGGTTAAAAACTAAACTTTTCGACAAAAGAAATGATTTGAGCTTCACAATTGTGACTTTTTCATTTCTGTGTAGCAACATTGCAACAGCGCCTGCATATGGCGTTTAAAATATGCATTATTTTCGATTATGTTCTTTCAGACCGGGTCCTAATAAGCTGTGTGACAGCTTGAAAAATTTAAGGAACCAAGACCAATGAGGCAGCTAAATATAGTCCTGCTTATCCTAAAAGTAATGCATTTATCTGAACTATTAGCTATATCTTTTTATCTTAATAATAAAGTCATTTAAGGTAGACATTTTATTGACGCTACTAATTTTAACAGAGTTTTGGTACATAACGTTAAGGATTAGCAGGACCACTCCGATAATGACGGCAAAAATATCTTAAAATGTTATATCCATCTAATATTTCAATTTGTTTTCATCAATTTGCACACTATCAAGAAATAATAAGCATTTTTTTTAATTTGACATATAATTTTCTTTTCAGCAAAACGAAGACAGCATGTACAGTTATATAATAGATAAGGAATATCATATTGCTTTTTCAATTTCACAACCGTATCAACCAGACACATCAACAGTCCGACGTATTCTGTTAAAGAGATTATATTAGATATGGATTAATACGGCGTGTTAAATGAAAAAGCAATATGCAAATTATTATATAACTTCATTAAAATTGCACTGTATTAACTTAATGCGTTCGAAGCGATTTTCTTGATTTAACTTCAAAAGCAATATTGTAAGCGAAATATTTGGAAAACTATCTAAGTATACAATATAAATTCGTCAATAGCTATTTGACTGAAAAGAGACAAATTACCCAAAATAATCTACACTTTGCCTGAGGAAACCTTAATTTCACAATCATTTTGTAAATTATCAACGGAGATCTAGAGATAAAAAAAACTCTTTGATATCCTCGGGGACTGACAGTCCAACAGCTATGGTATGGACCAAGTGCTAGTGAATAAAACTAAACACTTGTTTAGTTTCGTAGTACCTAAGTGTTTTTTCCTATAAATTTAAAAAAAATAATAATTTGACCTGAGGTTAAAAATAGCTCGATATAATCACAGATTGTTGTTACAGAATAATTACTGTTATATCAATTTATTGGTATATAATTTGGGCGTGTCCCATCTCTTACAGGTTCACCTGTCATCAGTTCACAGTTAGATGATGTATCAGATTTGTACATTGCTCTCTGGCACTGTTTGTCATATGTGCACATTAGCAGGCATTCAATTTTACTTTCGGTGTCCATAGTCAGAACAACCCGACTTGCTGGGCAGCTCAGTGTAGGTCTGTATCTTGTACCAATTTGTGTGTTCTTCTGTTCTTGTTGAGTTGTTTTATAAGAGTTTGCTTTGATAGAAAGATGAAAAACATTAGTGAATAATTGGTTGTAATTAAGGTTGATGACTTGATTGAGTACCGTATAGCGGGTAATTTTTGCGGGGTGTAAATTTTGGCTTATTTTCGCGGATAGAACAACATCGCCAAAATGCACATGTAAAGGTATTGATAAAAGTTTTGAATCCACCGAAATAATAACCACCAAAATATTTCTTCTACCTTCTTCAATAAAAATGGCGAAATTTTACACCCGCGAAAATAACCCGCTATACGGTATAACAATTTGTTGTAATAACTATTCTGTATATATTTTCCCTTTAATCATGATTTGTTTCTTTGTTCTTTTTTCTTTGTGGTATACTCTAATCGTGTGTCTCGTTCAGATCAGTAAATGATCCTCTATTTTGGTGTCTCGTCCAGATCACCAAACGACCGAAACATTTTATAAATTATATATACGTCGAACATTGCATATTTTTATGTTTGAGGTTCACAATTCGTTAAATCTAAAACTCTAATTTAAATTAAAAAAAGTAAAAATCATATAAACTACTACAAGTCAGGTTGTCTGTATGAAATATTGTTAATTGTCGCTTGTCTTTGTTTGCGCATCTGGTTTTCCCCGAGGTATCGGTTGGCTGTCGTTTGTATGGTGAGTTGTACTGTTCGGTACGGGTTTTTTCATTGTGTTATCCCTTTTATGTAGTATTAAACAAAGAAAATTACAAAAAAGGATAAAAATCAATGTCAGAACAGCAAAAACATGTAATCTTTATTTGAAAAAATATACTTTACTTGTATTGAAAATCCAGTGTGTAAGTACGTCGCTACCGCTTATACCGATCTGTTCTGTGTAAAAAGGACATTTTGGTTCATAAATTAGCAGAACATTCTGGTTTCTAATGCTTCCTTTTCCTACCATTAAATACCCATCGTCCCAACTAAACCAAAACTGTTTGTAGTTGTTACAGTCCACTTGCGGGCCGAGGTTCCTCTGCAGGTCAATCCAAATTCTATTCTTGAATTCGACTAATTTTGCATTCGTATTGTAATCACTTCCAACATGAGCCTGATAAATGTTATGATTATAAACGTTAGTGTTGTAGAAATCTGTGCTTTTTGACAAAAACCAGACTATACCTTCATAGCATGACATAAGTTTAAAAGACACAAACTTCTCGTCTTTTGGTAAGGCATTGAATTTGGACAAAAGATGCCTGTCATTTTTTCCCTCAAGTTTGATGTGTATTTCTTCGCCTGAAAGACACGACACATAAATGTATATGCGTGAAAAAATAAAAGAAACAATCTGTAATGATGGTTTAAAATACAAGTAATGAAGACATTATGACTATTGTAAAAGAAGAGGGACGAAAGATACCAAAGGGACAGTCAAACTCATAAATCAAAAAAGCTGACAACGCCATGGCTAAAAATGAAAAGACAAACAGAAAAACAATAGTACAAATGACACAACATAGAAAACTAAAGAATAAACAACACGAACCCCACCAAAACCCAGGGGTGATTGTAAGCCTATCATTGATAGTAGTCAGGAGAAAGCTGAAACTTTTCAAATATTTTGTCCTCAAACATCACTGAAACAAGAATAAATTATCAAAATACGCATCTCGATTTTGAAAGATTGTACCGTGTATGTGATGTCTTTGGTATCTGTTGTATATCTTTTGGTTTCTGTAACATCACGAGGACAACAAGATGAATTAAATGACTTCTTGATGTAGGTATCTAAACATTTCAACAACTTTATGAACTCTTTCGGAAAGAAAAACATACCAAGGTGAAAAATAAAATTATGGACAGAACAAATGTCTTTTTAACCCTTTTTATTTGTTGGTATATTAAATTTTCTGACTACACAAGTAATGAACCAGAATGGTCATCCACACTTTTTTTCAAAATTCCTCTTAATAAGTAAAAGAATTTTGTAATATGTTTTAACAAATTGAAATGTTTGAATAATATATTTTTTTTTCTCATATTTATCCAACTCACCAAGAATTTCTCTACAGCAGAAAACGAGAAGATAACTATATGTCCTCTTCAGCATTCTCAATGTTTGACGGTATTGATATATGTAGCGCACAGTATAAGAATATCTAATGAATAATTCGTGAGTTTGTTCTTTGAATCGTTATCTTTTTCCTTTTATACTAGTTTTCACCTTTACACCGGTAATGTATGGAAATACACACGTCGGTTTCCATTCTTATTATACTCGGATGTCTAATAAGTGACGATCAGCCAGCCCCTTAATTTTTCAAATTATAACGTCTTGATTTTTAATGAAACTGAGATAGTAATTTATGACAGTCGGAATAACGTAGGCGTTTTAGCTAGTTTAAATGGATAATGTCCAATACAAATAACCAAGAAGTTGGTTATTAAGAATAGTTGGTCGAAATAACCATGACGTCGTTTAAAGCTATTTTGGATTTTTTGCTGTGACCCTATACATCGAAACTACCTGACATCATGGCTTCGATGGCCGGAAATGTAAATAACCGCTCAGTCTCTGGCCAACCTTACAAATATTGTTTATGTGAAGCTTGCCTTTCAAGTTTCTTACAGGCTAATCGTCAATCTTCGAGTGAATCCGCTAGAACGGAATCGACCGAGTTAATGCGATTGATTACCACAAAGTTCAACAGTCAAAACGTCTATTAGCAAGTAAAAGATCGCTTATAGGTAAATATATAAATTCAACCCGTGATTGTCGTGAAATCGGTTATTCATACGGAGCTGTTGGCAGCTATACAATTCAGTCAGGATTCTACTTCGTCAAAATTATCTCCTCATTACGCTAGTTCATTTTCACAATCGTAGAAATGGAAGCCATTGTAGGGATGACGCGCTGCCAATTTTGCTCTTGAAAACCGATAAATTTATCCACATAGCACTATTACGATCCTTATATGTCAGTTGTATTTTAAAAGACAAATGTATCTACTAGCTAATGAGCATCAGTTAATGATCTTGTCTGCATTGATTCAACTTAAAACTATTGTCTGATCGGTTGTCAGGTAGAATTTTCGAAAATTCTTAAACATTAAAAAAAATCTAATTAAATATTTCGTGGAAGGGCAGACTAAAAGATTTCAGTGGTTGAAGATTATAAACCATAGTTATCACACACAAAAAAAAAATATTTTTTCGAAGATATGCATTTCATCATCCAACTTAAAAGACTGTCGTCAAGTACTTTTAGTAAAAAAACAGCTATCCGAACACATCTACTCTGTTTTTGTGATTCATTAGATAGGTATTTCACTTGACCTATATATTTCATCTTTTCGTACTGTGATTTTTGTATGTTATAAAGTCAACGTTACCTGTAGCTTTGATAAATAAAAATGATAGAATCTGAAGCGAAATGATATATCAAATACTCTTGCTTTGTACGTTTTAAAGACAAAATATACACCTCAAACACGCCCTAACATAAAAAGGTGCACTCGATTTTCTCTTTCGATACATTTGCTACCCATTTTTTGGATTTTTTTCACATAGTCACATAATGGATGGGCAGACACGAAAATTACTGAACTAATAGATTGAAATGTTCTCCGTCCGTGGTAAAAAAAAAATTTAATCGGAGGTTATGCATTTTCATCATCCAACTTGATAGATACACATGTCGTCGACTTGTTAACTTATTGTTCTTCATTACTATGTAATAGATAAATTGAAAACTTATGTAAATGGTGTTTTTGAAATAAAACACTTCGTAATTGAGAGGAAAATTGTCGTTTTGTTTGTTTCTATTTACTTTTAAAAATATTGTTACTACAGTAAACATTACAGTAAGCATTTATCGCCTTCTCTAACAAAGAGCTTCGATTCTTTTGTTCTATTTTAACTCGGTTTCCGCCTGAATTGTGACAAAATTGCCAAAATGACGATGTTGAAGGTGATAATTTCATAATATAGCCTGTTAGCATTGCTCAGGAGAATATATATATACAGTTAGATATACTGTTCCCAGCATGGCTTGAGAAATATTTTTTTCTTGACAGTTATAAGGAACAAGTAATCAAATTATATTTTTAATTGAATAACACGTATCTAAAAGTCCTTGCATAATGAGACAATAAAAAAGAACATGCGAGGGCTATGCACACTGTTTTTTTTCCACAGTTATTAAATTGGACATAATATAACAAGAACCCTGTCTTGAGGTGTATTAACAAATTGAAAGAAATACAAAGAGGCAAGGAAAAAATGTTATTACATAATGAACAGTTATCATAATTAGTCATAGTGGATATAAATACGAGACCAATACAGTATTGTTTACTTACTTATTGTTCAAATGAACATAAATGATGTCTTCTATTTAAATTAGGAAAACTGTATTCAAAGACCAACTTATTAAGAGACCACTTTTGCCTTATCCCTTGAGTGGTCTCATAAAACATGTTTGACTGTATATGGAAGCCAGAAACTATAATACGAAGTCAAATATTATTTGTGAAGTTTAGCAAATTTCAATAACACAACATTCGTATTTTCATGTCAGTATCGAAATACTGGCTCTAGGGATGGTGATACCCTCTGGGACTATCAGTCCACTAGCAGAGTCATCGTCCCAGTCGTAGTAATAACATAAACGGTACAAATGTTTCTGCACCGGATGCGCATTTCGACAATCAATTCTCTTCAGTGATGCTCGAGCCAAAATATTTGAAAATCCAAATTTTATAAAGCGTTTCCTGCTATAGAAGTATCCCCCACCAGACAAATCATAGATAAAACGTTATGAGTAAAAATAATAATTAAACTATAAAATAGGGTCAAGTAATGACTAGTTTTATGGTTTACAGCAAAAGGTCTAATAATAAATTGTTCTCATAATTCAAATATTAGATTAACATATTTTAATTGAGAAAGTAATTCATTTGCTAATCTCACTGACAATGACAAAGTTATATATATACTTAACCCATCAACACCAACACAAGTGAATAAACTAGGATCCTTTATAAAAAAGTCAATGGAACTGAGGACAGGGGACCCTTTATTAGATTAACATATTTTAATTGCATTAACAGAGAAAGTAATTCATTTGCTAATCTCACTGACAATGACAAAGTTATATATATACTTAACCCATCAACACCAACACAAGTGAATAAACTAGGATCCTTTATAAAAAAGTCAATGGAACTGAGGACAGGGGACCCTTTAATATTTACCTGAATTTGTGTATATATATTGAGTTTCTTAGTTATTGTCTTTATTTGTTTTTGTTGTTGTGTTATATTTCACAAACTGTATAGTTTATATGGCAATAAAACTTTGAATTGAATTGAATTGAATCTAATCGTAGTAGGGTATATACATCAACTGATCAACATTTTGAATTATCTTTCCTAATGTCAAGATTAAGAGTTAGAGCAAACCATAAATGAATAAAATATTAAAAATGGATTGATCTTCCTTCGATTTAAACGTTAAATTATTAAATAAAGGCAACAGTAGTATACCGCTGTTCAAAACTCATAAATCCATGGACAAAAAACAAAATCGGGGTAACAAACTAAAACCGAGGGAAACGCATTAAATATAAGAGGAGAACAACGACATAACACCGAAACGGACCAAGCATCAGACAAAACACCACGAGAATAACAAATATAACATGAAAACCAAATACATGAATTTCAATACGAGAAAACACAAACGACTCAACGTTAAAATATTGATATGATATGATTTGTTTTAAAGATTAATTCCTACTACTAACTATTTTGATCGTATTTGTCTTTGTATTTTGTCCTATTACAGCAGCTGATAAAAAACATTTTTAGCTTATAAACAAAATAGCTTTTATAGCTGACTATGCGGTATGAGTTATACTCATTGTTGAAGGCTGTACGGTGACCTATAGCTGTTAATTTCCTAGTCAGTTGGTCACTTGTGAAGAGGTGTCTCATTGGCAATCATACCACATCTTTTAATGTTTATAATCATTCAAAACACTAATTGAATAATGATTTTTCTTTGCCAAAATAAATCTTCTATGACACAAAGAGCCAAATTTTAACACCGCTACCTGGTAAAAATCGAAAAATATCTTCTTTCAAAATATCGTTATATACCATACCGAATTGTCTTATGATTCAATGACACTGTCATACAAGTAAGAGGTTTAGTTATCTTTAAAACCAGGCTTAATCATCCATTTTCTATATAAGAAGCCAAATTTTACCACAGCAAACTACCTTGCACCAAAATATCGTATCCTATCGCATTTTCTCACGACAATTTTTAAGAAAGAATATTTAATTTACTAATTATTTACTTATAAAAATGGGTTGATTGCCAATGAGACAACTCTCCAAATGACACAAAAATTTACAACTACAGGTCATTGTACGGCCTTCAACAATGAGCAAATCCCATGCCGCATAGTCAGCTTTAAAAGCCCTGAAATGGCAAATGTAAAACATTTCAAACGAAAAAAAAACGGCCTTATTTATGATAAAAAAATAAACGAAAAACAAATATGTAATACATTAACTAACGACAAATACTGAATTACTGGCTCTTGACTTGAGACAGGCACACACATACAGAATATCAATAAGGAACGAAAAATCTTCCCTTTTGTCGTAAGTTTTAGTGTGAGGTTTGCCTGCTATACTAAATGTTTCATTTCAAGCAGTCATATCCCTTTTGTCTTCATATAAGAGAGTAATGGTTCCAGGAATTTGAGAAATGCCTACACAGCTGGTACCTCAGATTTGAGAAACATGGAAAATTGTATTTGTACCAGCTTTTTAAATGTGTCACATTTTATTTATTATCAACGTTAAACATGATCATCCTACAATCTACATATTTGAAAGTTACAACAATGCGTAGCAGCTATTTTGTTTTAAATATGTACTACTTTCGGTTATGTTCTTACAGACCTAGCCCTTATCAGGGGTGTTATACCTTAACAGATTTAAGGAGACAAGGTCCACGAGACAGATAAAAGTGGTCCTACTAATGCTTAACGTGACACGTTTACTTGAATCATATATAAGGCAGCATTTATTTTTTATCTGAATAAAATTCATCCTAGGTTGGCATTAATTACAGCATAAATACCTGGTTTCAGTATAAACAGATTATTATTACATCACGTTATGGATTAGCAGGACCACTATGATATTGATGACAGAAAGAGCATAGGATTTTCTATCCATCTGATTTTTTTGAAAATTTGTTTATTGATTTTATCACGCGATCATGAAATACTAGCATTTTTCAATATAACATTGAATATCATTTTCAGCAAAAAATGGAAAGCATGCATAATTATAAGCTATAAAGACAGATAGAGAATATCATTTTACTTTTTCAATATCATGTACAGCCGTATCAATAAGACATAATATTATCAAGAACTCTGTTCCATTCGTTTGATGTGTTTGAGCTTTTGATTTTCCCATTTGATAATTAAGGGAATTTCCTTTTTGAATTTTCCTTTGAGTTCGGTATGTTTTTGTTATTTTACTTTTTAAATACAATGTTGTTTATATTGGTAATATCATCTGTGTTTTTTTTTAATATCACAGCGGTATCAACCCGACACATCAATAATCCAAAGAACTCTGTTGGTGAGATTATATTTGTTTTGGATCGATAAGGTGTTATAAATTAAAAAAATAAGCTATGTTATGTACAATTTATAAAAATAACACTTTATTAACTTCATTTGTCCGAAGCTCTTTTCAGGATTGAACTTCATCAGGAACATTCAACGCAAAATATTTGATAGCCATTGATGTATTCAATATGAATACGAGAATAGCTATTTGACAAAAGAGACAAATAAATTACCCAGAATAATCTAAAACTTTACCTGACTGAGAACCAACCTGAATCTCTAAATACATTCGTTTCAGTCCACCATTTTCTACATAAGAAACTGCCTGTTCCAAGTCAGGAATATGACAGTTGTTGTCCATTCGTTTGATGTGTTAGTGCTTTTGATTTTGCAATTTGAGTAGGAACTAACCATTTTAAATTTTCCTCGGAGTTCAGTATTTTTGTGATCTAAATTATCAACGGAGAAATAAAAAAAAAATCATGTCAGTTCCGAGGCACTATCTATAAGTTTGGTGATATCCTCGTGAACTAACAGTCCAACAACTGTGGTAGGGACCAATTGCTAGTGAATAGAAATAAACATTATTAACAATATTGATTTCTGGCATATAATTTGGATGTGTTCCATCTCTTACAGGTTCAACTGTCATCGGTTCACAGTTAAATGATATATCGGATTTGTCCATTGCTATCTCGCACTGTTTTTCATCGGTTCACAGTTGGGTTATATATCCAGTTTGTACATTGCTATCTCGCACTGTTTATCATCGGTTCACAGTTAGGTTACATATCCAGTTTGTATATTGCTCTCTTGCACTGTTTGTCATCGGTTCACAGTTAGGTTATATATCCAGTTTGTACATTGCTCTCTCGCACTGTTTGTCATCGGTTCACAGTTAGGTTATATATCCAGTTTGTACATTGCTCTGTCGCAATGTTTGTCATCGGTTCACAGGTAGGTTATATATCCAGTTTGTACATTGCTATCTCGCACTGTTTGTCATCGGTTCATAGTTAGGTGATATATCGGATTTGTCCATTGCTATCTCGCACTGTTTGTCATCGGTTCACAGTTAGGTTATATATCCAGTTTGTACATTGCTATCTCGCACTGTTTGTCATCGGTTCACAGTTAGGTTATATCGGATTTGTCCATTGCTATCTCGCACTGTTTGTCATCGGTTCACAGTTAGGTTATATATCCAGTTTGTACATTGCTCTGTCGCAATGTTTGTCTCAGGTTCTTGTTGGGTTATTGATTTTGAGTTATCTTCGATAGAAAGGTGAACAAAAGAGTAATTAATTGTATGTTATTAAGGTTGATGACTTTATTGGGTATTACTGTTTGATTCCAATACCGGTACCTGTTCTCTTCATATTTTCCTTTTAATCATGATTTGTTTCTTTGTTTTTTGTAAAATACTCTATTTTGATTTTGAGTTTAGATCAGAAACGACCGATACATTTTATAAACTATACGCTGATCATCGGAAACGTTAATGACTTATGTATATACAGGTTCATCATTCGTTAAATTTTTTACTTAAATATAATTCAAATAAAAAAAAAATACTATAGGCTATTGTAAGTCAGGTTGTCTGGATGAATTATTGTTTGTTGTTGTTTGTCTTTGTTTGTGCGTCTGTTTTTCCTGAAGAGAAAGTTGTTGGTCGTTTGTGTGACTTGTTGTGCTGTGTTGTACTTTTTGTGATGCATGTTATCAATTTTACATGTTTTATGTAGTATTACACAAATAAAATACAAAAATATACAAATAAATGGCACAACAGCAAAACATATAATCTTTATTTTTTCAACTTCTTTGTTATAAATGATTGAAAAAAACATATGTAAGAAATTTGAAAAGAAAAAAGGGATGTAGGATTTACATGTTTCTTGTAAAATATTTTTTTGTATCCCTCACCCATTTTCTAAAAATTTTGGCTAAAAAGACTGACTTGATTGGTAATAAAATTTGAAATATTGATTACTCAAAAACTACTCTTTGGAAATATCAAATTTTTTCATAGAGTTAATTATAAGTTTGATTATAAAATTTTTAAAATTTATTGATATTTTCCACTTGTATCACATATTTTAAAAAAATTCCAGAACGAGATTTTAACGAGACTGAAACGTCAGAAGAATACATCCTTAAGAGTGATCTGATTTACATAAATGATATCTTAGATGATAAAATGTCATTATCTGCAATCTACATTTTAAACAAATTAAAGTTCAAAATAAACTGGATCACTGAATTTCACAACTTAATAAAATCTATCCCAAACGAATGGATCGAAGATGTTCAAAAAAAAGTTCTGTCATATCTACAGTCAGTTATATTCAGAGAAACAAGATCGTATGGAAAAATTATTTTACGGAGACTACATTATTAACAAATACAATGGTATATTACTCTTTGATAAGTATAAAACTAGAGCCATCAATATGAATAAACAGGTGGCTTAGAATACCTAAAATACAAGAAACACTTAATATGAATTCATCGTTCCAATTTATTTTTTAATATATGATTGAAAATAAATCAAAAATATATAATATGGAAATTATTACATTATATTGTTCCAACGAAAAATCTGTTATTGCAGTGGAAAGTAACTAAGACAGATGAGTGTAATTTTTGTAATCAAGAAGAAGATTATGTGCCACATGTGATGCAGGATCTGCTTACCCTTCCGGAGCACCTGAGATCACCGCCAGTTTTTGGTGGGGTTAGTGTTGCTCAGCCTTTAGTTTTCTATGTTGTTTCTTGTGTACTATTGTTTGTCTGTTTGTCTTTTTCATCTCTAGCCATGGCGTTGTCAGTTTATTTTTGATTTATGCGTTTGACTGTTCCTGTGGTATCTTTTAACCCTCTTTTATGCTCACTATATATATTTTCTGAATTATACATAATTGACTAGATTTTGGCAAAACAACTATGACCTCTTTAAAGGAAGTAAATAAATTTTGTTATTAAATTGCAACATCTTGTTTTCGGATATAAAATCACATATAGTAAATATTACTTTTTGAATTATCTAATAATAGTACTAAGTTTTTCTATTTATAAGTCATATTATGTATCTGATCAGAGAACAAAAGTAGTATTTTTGAAAATGAATTTAATAAAAGAGTAGACACATATAGATATAAATCAAGATGCCCAATGTTATTGTCAATTATAAAGAATTTTAGTATTAATTAGTCTCTGTATAGGACAATTGTACATCTTTTATATTATTGTTATAAGTTAATAAGTTGGATCAGCTGTTTATTTCCCTGGATAATCAGTGGAGTGTAACAGGGTAGATCAACAGAAGCTTGGACTCTTGGTGAAATTTAATATGCATGTACAAATGTACACTTGCATAAGGTCTATTTCTATCCGACGAAGGTCACATGTTAAAATGTGTGTCGTCTTTTACATGAACGCTCACAAACATATTTAATACAATCATGTTTTTATATGTTTGTCCCGGCAATTCATGACGCCGGGGTGCCACGTGTGGAGCAGGGTTTGCTTACCCTGTCGGAACACCTGTCGGAACACCTGCGATCACCCCACATTTTTGGTTTGGTTTATGGTGCTCAGTCTTTATTTGATTAAGTTCTGTTTTTGTACTATTGTGTGTCTGTATGATTTTTTTCTTTTACAGCCATATGGCGTTAAAACTTGTCACTTTATTTTCGACTTATGAGTTTGAATGTCCCTTCGCTATCTCTCGCCTCTCTTTTTCTTTAACTGGGTTTCGACCCATTATAATTTCCTGACTGCAAAAGTGTTACGAAGTGAATAGTACACCAGAAAATGACCTAATGCAATATTTTCGAGAAAAAAAACCCATACCAAGTGAAAATTTAAATTATTAATTTAAAAGTACAATTCAATTTTAACATGTTAAAATGTATGTCGTCTTTTACATGAAGGCTCACAAACATATTTAACCCAATAATGTTTTTATATATAAACTCATCAAAAATACCAGGATTAAATTTTGTATTTACGCCAGCAGCGCGTTTCGTCTACAAAAGACTCATCAGTGACGCTCGAATCCAAAAAAGGTAAAAAGGTATATGTTTGTCGGTGACCTATAGTTGTTAATTTTCAGTTTCAACTTCACAAATGATATAAGATGGTCTTGAAGTACAAATTCGATGAACTGATGTTGTTTGTCAGCTCAATTACTTGTTACAGTGTTCTTTTATTTGTCTTTGATATTTATAGGCATATCGAAAATACAACAAATTTGCCATAATCACGAGGATTACGTTTACAAATGGTTTAGGCAAATATTATTTTACAGTTTTTTTTCTCAATGAAAATAAAAATCAAATTCAACAATCAAATTATAAAAAATGTGAGCCAAGAATATAGAGTTATATTTTTAGATTTAAAGAAAGCTTTTGATCTGGTTAATCCTATAATTTTATTGAAAAAACTTGAATGTTATAATGTTTCAAACTTTACACTAGACTGGTTTAAGCCATACTTGTTTGAACTAAGCCAACAAGTTAAGGTCAATAACGTCATGTCTAATACATAATGCATAAAAACTGGTGTACCACAAGGCTATATCCTTGGCCCTCTGTTATTTATTTCATATATTAATAATTTACTATATTCTTGGCTCACATTTTTTAAATTTTATTGTGAAAAACTTCTTGGTTAATATATTGACAAAAACCTAAATTGGAATGAGCAAATAGATAAAATGTCATGTACAATATGAAATAGAATCAATTTATTACAAAAGACAGGAAAGTATTTATCTATGCATATACGTATTATTATTTTAATGCTTATATTCTGCCATTGTTTGATTATTGTTGCAAGATATGGGAAAGTTGTTATGAAAGTGGAATAAATAAACTTAATAAGTTAGTAAAGAAATCTGATAGGGTTATAGTAGAAGCTAACATAATGACATCATTCAGTTTATTATTTAATAGTTTTAACTGGTTAAGGTGGTACCTAACACTACAGGGAGATAACTCTGTAAAATCAGCTAAACGTTTTAATGATGTTGTGATGTTGATGGAATGTTAAGCTTTTCAATGATCAAAATTAGTTTTTCTCAAACTGCTATATAACCAGTGTAATTTTTCTGATAAAATGGTTGGTTCAATTTTGTTGAAATTTTTATAGCTTTTTAAAAGGGTCAAAGAAAGTACTTTCTCAAAATTTTATGAAAATTAAAGGAGCCAAATTAATTTTAGTGAAAGTGTTGGGTACCACCTTAAATGTGGAAAAACGCATTCAATACCAAAAGGCAATACTTGTATTAAAATCATTAAATGATATGGTTCCTAATTCTTTACAGAAAATTTTCATTTTACTGGTAATCAAAATTATAATTTACGTTCAGCTGATGAAAAACTATTAAATCATGCTTCCAAAACCAAAAAACATTTAAAAGAAAAAACAACATATACATATTCAGGTTCTCAAATATGGAACAGTTTACTTAATGAAATAAAAATGAGTAATACACTTGTATCTTTTAAAACAAAATGTTACAAATTTTTCATCAATTGTGCAAATTAATATGCTTTTTCATTACTGTGTATCATTATAATATATGTACTTATAAATATGGTATTATTATTTTGAGGACTCTCAGGAAGATTAGTTTTAACTAATGGGACCATCCTATTAAAATAAACATTATTTATTTATTTTTTTACATTCTAAGACACCAAAATAAAATTAAGAAATTTTTAATTTTGGCACTTCAGTCCTTTGTTGAGTACTTTTGTTTTCAATCTTTTCGGTTTTTAGCTATCCATCCGGGTAATTCCAACAAAATGGCATCGCAAGTGGAAGGTGCGAAGAAATTGGTGGATTTACGCGTTGTAGATTTACGTGCAGAACTAGAAAAGCGTGGTCTCGATAAAAATGGCGTTAAAGCAGTTCTTACAGAACGTTTACAAAAGGTATAGCAATTCTCCCATTGCTTAGTTGAAAGGTTTATGCATCCGGAATCCTTATCAACCCATGTGCTTGTTCGGTCTAATCACTAGCCTGTGGTCAACTCATATCAGTTTCAAACACAACAAGTTACAACAATATACTTGATGAGCATTTTTTTTTAATCGAAACGGTTTTTGAATAACATAGATATGTAATGCAAATCGCAAATTCTCGATTTATTTGAAATTATCTCCCTTTGTTACGTTTCAAATGGTGGTATTTACTGTTCATCAACAGGCATAGCTACGGAACTGTAGCTCGTAGGTCCATACAATATTTTTTGATAATTTGCAGATTGGGTAATGTGTGCAAATTTCACACAATATAAGGACCTTTTACTAAGAGGGTAGTATCCTACCGTAGTCTAAAATCGGTCATCTTTTTGGTTTGTTCGGTATTTGTGTTTGTACTTATCACATTGGAAAAATCCACATTGACATCATTACGCTAAAACTAGTGCAGAATACGTTTTTTCTACTCTTCTAAATAAAAAAACCCATCTCATTGTTATTCAAACATATTGTACTAAAACACCATTTTTCTAATGGCCATTTGAACCTGACTTCCGAATGCCTAAAACATTTTAGAACTTCACAAAATCCCACTTCAGGCCTCCATTGCTTTGTGTACATTCCATTCAGTGTCATCAATCTTAGTGGCAGACAAAAAAGGTCAAGCAAACAGGTTGGGAACAAACCCTCTATATGGTGATTATACCTGTATAGAGGGATAATCCTTCTATAGAGGGGTAAAATTATTCCTCTATAGAGGGGTATTTTTGTTTAGACTGGATTTATATCAAAATAGGGCAGAATGGCATTCTCTACTTATTATGGCAGTAACCTGGAACAGTTGATGCACCAATTGATGTATATAATTTAATATGCACATGCCCAGTTTGGTGCTTATCTGACTACATATAAAATCTATTGTTCACCATGATTGAAAGCTGTGATGATCAGGTAAATTCTACTCACTTATGCCTCACTGAACAGAATTTCTATTGTTAGATTTAACATGAAATTTAAAGGTCAACTATTCCTTTTGTTGTTGATCTGGTGTTCAGATAGGTAAACAATAGATTGCAAGTTTTGTCACTTTAGCAGAAAACTGGTTGTCCCAATTTTTAGCAAAGTGCATATGTTGATGCATATAATGCTAGAGATTATAGCCAATATAACTAGAAAATGCCATTCTGCCCTAATTTGCTTTAAATCCAGTGCAAACAAAAATACCCCTCTATAGAGGGATAATTTTATCCCTCTAAAGAAGGATTATCCCTCTATACAGGTATAATCACCATACAGGGGGTTTGTTCCCAACCTGGCAAATGGTACTTTTATGAATTTCAAAATGACGAGCACCTTACGTCTTACGCGATTTTCCAGCGAAAAACCCCATCCAAAATGAAAGGAAAACTGCATGAAAAAACCATGTCCATGCCATAAATTTTTTTCAGGAATATAGAGTAGATTAATAAAAAATGATTTACATTTATTTTCATAGAAAAAAAATTTGATTTACAATGTAATATAAGAAGATCAATATTCTGTCCATCATGTCCGTAGGTAAATATTCATACAAAATTAAATTGATGTCGAATGTCATGACTAAAATTGAGGTTTCCTGTTGAATAAACCCTCAAATTATTGCAAACTATTTCAAAGCAATATCACACAAACAAATAATATAGACGTGATGGTTCAGTTGGTTATGAAAAGGCATTGTATTTGTAAAATCTATTAAACTAAGAACCCCAACTCCAAGAGACAAAAGGTTAATAAAAACTGTTTTATTTTATTCTCTTCAAAAATATTTATTGGTTAAACATTTGAACCGGCGATTTCCGCCTTTTGAAACCGTGACATTTCGCTGGGTGCGGGCTCATATTGAAAACCCTGCATTTGTGGGGATATTTCATTACTTTTAGTAGAAATAAACAAACAATCTGCAATCATTTAAATACTTTGGTCAGTAGTTTTTCTGTCTGATTCTAATAATTTGCACTCCCTTACTGGAAATTCACCAATTTTTATATGTTTCGTTGTAAAATAAACTGAAATAAATAAATAAAATAAATTTAAAGTTCTGAGTTAATTAGTCCCCTACCACTAAGTGGAAGGGGTCTTTAGGTTTGCACTCTTGCCTGTCTGTCCATGGTGTCTTCCTTGAATGCTAACATTTTATACGATGCCTATTCTTTGAATGCCAACAAAAATATTTCAATAGATGTTTGTATAATAGCAAAAGGTGTTTTTATAAGTATTTAACTGTTAACAATAATTAATGAACTTTTATAGAATTGCAACATTTTATCACTTTCTCACAAGGAAAAATAGTAGATTTTAGGGTTAAAATTATTATGAATTTTAAAGAAATTAAAAACATTTTATTACTTTTAATCAAAAAAATATATTTGGAATGAATATGTTAATAACATCATTGAACATAATTATAAGAAATATTAAAAATTATAATGAAATTTTAGGTTAATACAATTATTTCAAACTAAATAAAGGATACAAGAGATTTGTTTAGTTCCATATTAATTTGAATATTTTATTAGTTAATATAACCATGGAAGTATTATATTGACAGGAACTCCAACGAAAAATTAGCACATTCCCATCCCACTGATTTCTTTAAGAAAATAAAAGGTTCCGACTCAGTTTGTCAAGTACGTGATAACTCCTTTATGGGGTATCTGTGATGCCGCCTTCGCCTGTTCTTTTAACTGAAGCTGGTCTTATCACGTGATTTGATATCGATTGTCTTATCTATCTACCCAGTCTTCACGCTGAACTGCTAAATCTGCAGGCCCCCAGCTCAATTTTTGAAAAATTTTAGTTAGATTCTGTTGGCCTGTAGGTCTGATTTTTTAACAGCCCCGAGAGCAATTTTACCAGCCTGGCCTGCCTGGGCTGCCACTCAGCGTGAAGACTGCAGGCTACCAATGTAAATAAACACGGAAACTCCCGTGGTTATTTGTGAATCGCCACATGAATAACAACACCTGTTTCCGTTTAATAAAAGAAGAACAACGCTGAAAAGATCGAAAAAATCGGTCCATATTTAACAGAATGACATAAGAAAACTAACTGCATTCGGAAAGAGGCAAGCTTATTTTTAGTTTTGTTGAGTATGTTTTAATTATTGGAACTTGGAAATCGGGAAATATCCGATTATGAAAATTACATGATTCTGAAGTAGAGTGTTTGCAGAAAATAATGTGATGCGCAGATAACTCAAATTTTAAGTTAAAGATTGTAAACTTTTATCGAGTGTTACACAAATATTTATAGTTTTCTCTATCATAAAATGTTGTTAACTTATTTATCAAATATGTTTTAAAGACTAAAAGAGGTTAATAATTACAAGCATGTGATGACCTCTACATAGCAATATCAGGTTACGAGACATGCAGATGAATTGTTACACCTTTTATGATAATTCCAAAGTTGTAAACAACCTTAAACATTCAACCTGGTCTGAGATTACTCAATCTGACGTCTGACAGATTTATTTTTTACGGATGGCTTTTAATATTTCTGGATGCATTTAAAGAACGATCACCATGATGAGCCCTAAGCAGTTTAATTTTTTTTTTATCATGGAACCCAAATTAGAATTTATTTATGTGTTTAAAAGCTTAACAGTTCTGAAACATCTTACACCGTATGCTAAGCAATTTATGTTTCTGTTTCTTGTTTAATTGCATGAAATATTTGCCATTGGATTTCAGTAAACAATAAATCAAAATATATGATATTTTTTTCGGATCAAAGCTCTTTAACCCCATCCCCCCTGGCCAACTTTTGGATTAAATTTTTGTTGGAAATTCTTTCATTAAACACTTCATTAAAATATTTGTCAAAGTTTATAAGCAGTAAAACGCGATAATAATTACTGATAAAAACTTTTCCGTTTACTTTACATGAGAATTTTATGATTTTCAAGCCTAACATGCATATATGTATATAACAGTTACACGTGTTTAGCCAACGGCTCTCTCATGAATAAAAATCTTACTATTTTAAAATTGATTGCAACTTAAACTGAAATGTTTATGGCTTGTGAGTATTTTTACTACAGCAAAACCCGTAAAAACTGACATATTTGTCATTCACATAGTCGGTAAATGTCATTTCCTTGACAATTAAGTACACATCCGGTTATTTCGGTATGTTCCGTAATTACGATCATCATGATCATTCACGAGGTTCCAAAAATTTGATGGGAACCCATGAATCCATAAGACACGTCGAATTAATTAACAGATACTTAACGATTTTGCGGCATCGCACTATAAAAGTTTGAAGTCTGCTTGATGGAGTTCCTGTCAATATAATACTTCCATGATATAACTATATGAAGATTTCAATTGTACAATTAAAAAATATTTAAGTTAATTTGATAACTTCTAAGCTGGAAACTCTACAGAAGTTTCAAGAAAATTCATGAAATACATTGTAGGGTCACAAGAATTCTGATGAGTTGCAAACATGACCAGCATGTGAATCACTTACAATAAAAAAGGGTGTTATTTTATAACTAAGAAAAAAATCCTGAACAAACCGAACAAAACAAAATAGTAATCTAACAGGAGATACAATGTACAAAGTTTCAAGAAATTTAATCAAGTAATATGGTAGGATATACATGTAACAGCACACACAGCTATAGAAATATTGGAGAAAAAAACCCCTTCAAAACCCTTCAAAGTCCAAAGAGTCTATTGTAGAATTTGTTCAAACTAGAATTCCTGACAAAATGCACAATATCAAAGGATGTTGGCATTCAAGGAATGCCCTGGTGTAGGGAAAGCCAAATGTTATACGCATGGAATCATTCCTGATGATTTCAACTCTCCTGTCCTAGGGGATCATGGGGATGTTTTATTTTGTTGCCTACAATTTTTTTCAGTCAAAATTTGGGTTATCTTTCTTGGTACAAAGGTATAAAAAAAAAGAAAAGAATTTCAACCAGTATAATTTGGTCAAAACTCAGGTAAAAGAAGTAAATATGTGCAACATTTTAAGATAAATTGATAAATTCAAAATATATAGTTATACTATAAAAAAATGTCTTATGAATTTTCTCGTGATAATCACATTTGTACACCTTTATCATTGGGTTAACGTTTTATGAACAAAACTATGTGTAGAAAACATTTATTTACATTTACTACAACCAAAAAAAGGGGGAACACAAATTATAACCCTGTTTTCAAGAGAAGTAAATACACACCTATTTTCTTTGACACTAGTACATTTAAGCATGTATGTACATGTATGATTGATGAAATTGAAATTGCTTTCATCAATTTATTGAAAATGTCTGTTCTATTGATTGTGCTTGAAAGGGAAGGTTGTAGTCATCTACATTGTGTAAAATTATGCAGCTGAAAGTTGTAATCTTTCTTTCAGGCATTAGAAGATGAGGGACACAATCCAGAAGAATATATGTTTGAATCTCAAGATAATAATACGCCTAAGAAGACCACTCCAGCCATTAAAAAGACAAAGTCAAGTAAGTCACCTTATTCATGTTATCATATGAACATAACATTGAGAATGAATATGGGGTGATTACAACTTGACAAAAGGGAAGAAACAGCCCATAGCCACTAATGACATACCATAGAAAGGCTTGCAGTCTGCACCAAAAACTTTTTCAACTACTAGTCCGGAGACCAATATTTTGACATTTTTCTTATTGGTCCAAACAAAGTTTTGCAAAAACTTACTAGTCCGAATGAAATTTTACTAGTCTGGGGCATCGGACTAGTGGCTAACCGTGCAGACTGGCTTGTATAGTTCACACTGGAACATAGTCCCTTCTCCCCACGAAATTTTAGTTAAAAAAACTTTTTGTAACTGTTAGAAAAGGTCTAATGAAACTCCGATAATTTCAAATCCTGTGCGGTCGTTTGCGGTATTTTCTTGGAAAAACCTGTTTTCCATCAAACAGAAGCTGAAACTGCCTTGTAAATGATTCTAGAACGCTTCATGATTGTTAAAATAAGTTTAATTCACTTAAAAAGCAATTTAGAAACTTGTGTGTATGTTTAAACAGGAAGTTTAAAAAGCATGTGTAAAAGAAGAAATTAACAGATGAGAGTCGAAATCCGTACATAATAGATATCACTATAATACGACTTTGAAAGTAAAACAGTTCCATCCTTTTGTAAAACAGTCTTTAATATATCGATCACATTAATGTTGGAAGGGTCTTAAGCTAATACAAACCATATTAGTCAGTATGAAACACCAAAACGGAACGAAGAATAACTGATTACGTTACGGTTTGCTTTTCACTATGTTTGTAAAAATCTTACAAATGGCCATCAAAAGGAATGTTGGTTTTCCCTGGTGGACTGTTGATGTTTGGGCTTAAATTAAAATATTGTTTGTTTGCCCTTTACCGACCGACCCTTTAAATTCGTTCCGCCTGAAAATCTTTTATTTGTATTTATCAGCAAGATTTTATTTTATTTTATTTTTTCGTTCCTAACAAAAATCTTTTATTTGTATTTCCCGCTCAAAACTTTTTTACCGGAATCCTCGGGTTTTATATTTATCGTGAAAGGTCTAGTCCGTTTGGTATCACGTGAGTGTTTGACATGAACACTTGCATTTAGAGTTTCAAAGCATTTGTTTGAAATCGATGTTGAACGCTTTGAAATCATGATATGACGTACGTTAACTCTGTATTTTCATACTTGAAGAGCAGGGTTCATTTACAAAAAAGTTCGTTTAATACAAAACTATCAACGTGTGTACAAACCGTAGTATTTTGTGTAAACGGACGTTGTATTCTATGTAGGGATGGCCTTTTGTGATCCGTAGATCAGGAAGATTATGTTAACGATGCCTTCGACCAGCATTGCTATATTATTTATATCTGACATGAACCAAAGGTGACAAAAGCCTGTGAAGTGGAGAATATTTGGCAGTAAAATCGCCCAAGTTTTCCATACAGATCATTTATAAATGCGATGTAAAATATGTGACAATTGAGTTTAAGTCTTGTAGCATTTTTATTAGAAACATAGGCACACACGAAAATTTAAACACTCTAGGGACTTTTTCTACTAGTAATGTATGTCTGCCCGAACATATTTTACCAGGACAAAGTTATATCTTACAGAAAACCTTTAGGTAGAGGTAAGCGTACAAGGTACGTAGTACAGAATATTAGTGCAAGCTAAAACTCTTCAAAGTTCCAGGCATATTTAAACGTTGAAAATATGCGGCACAGCTCTTTATTTTGATATTTGAAAACAAAATAGTAGTGCATATGAATTAACTTCACATTCTACATGATACTTTTTTTCGAAGCGTAGTCCCAGAAACTTATTAGCAAAAGCAAAACAGACAAAAATGACATTATGCAGATTTTGTATCTATAAAATAAAATATTATACCTACCTGCCTACCCATGAAAAAAAATATACCGAGCCAAGTTATTTTTTTGGGGAAAAAAATAAAATATTTTACCTACCTACCTACCCTGTTTCAAAACATAGGGTCGGAAAAGGGCAAACAAACAATATTTTAATTTAGGCCTTGGCTATATCATGTCATCAAGTTTTGATTGTCGGAAGAAATTGGGGTGCTTGGACATAACCACGGCTTATTCTTCAGGAAACCTGGCTATCCTAGTCAATTTAGATGCAGAGTTGAACACAACCCATAAGCAAATCTTGAGAAAGACATGGAAACATTTTAAGTTTTAATTTTCCCTTTACATGTAATGTAATGCTTATTATTTTTATACGACAGCAAAAATAAAAAAAAAATCGGTCGTATATTGGTATCACGTTGTTGTCGTCGTCCGAAGACAGATGGTTTCTAGATAATAACTTTAGTATAAGTAAATAGAAATCAATAAAATTTTAACACAAGGTTTATAACCAGTAAAGGAAGGTTGGGATTGATTCATGGAGGTTATGGTCCCAACTGTTAAATAAGGGGCCAAAAAAGGGGCCCAAATAAGCATTTTTGTAGTTTCCAGACAATAACTTTGAAGTTCTTTAACTACAGTTATTCTGTGTCAGAAACCTATAATGTGTCAAATATTCAATTACAATCCAAATTCCGATCTGTATCAAGCATGAATATTTTGGCCCCAACTTTTCAGGGTTGGACATCTGAGGTATCCAGCTTGGCTCAGCAGAGCAATTTATTAAGTTTTGACCTGTAATCTTGCTATCCAGTCATGCAAGATCCTATGTCAGTTTCTGATTTAAATTAATGTAATATTGAACGGAAAAAGGGGGGTCCTCAGAGTTACAGGGCTGTACTAAAAGCAATCCTAGAAATCCCAGAAAATAGATTTTCTTAGAAAGTGTTTGGAGTAAATCTACATAATAAATAAATATAGTGCAATGTTATATAAGTATTGTTTATATTTTCAGGATTAAGTAAAGGAAAAGGAAAGACAAATGAAGTAAGTACTAATATTAATATGTATCTCAAACTATAAAACGGGAGATACTGTGAATCAAATGAAGACTTATCTATAGCTAGAATCATGAGAATAATAAACATTTAAAAGACAAGCTCTTATTTTGCCATTTAGAGTGTATCAAACTATCAACCCTTTTCAAAAGGTATAGGTTTTTATGCCACTTCAGCTAGGCAAAGGGGGCATTAAGTGTTGCCTCTGAGTCAATGACTGTCTGTATGTGTTTGTGTTTTTCTATCTGTGTCTCCCATTTTTCCCCCTCCAAATGCAACTATACCAAGTTTGACTCAGCCAAATTTTATGAAACTCAGACACAATGATAAGATACAAAACTCACAGACAGTATTGTGCAGTGAGTCGCTCACCGTTGTAGAACTAGAGTTATGCCCCTTTACAACTTTATAACATAAAGTCTTTTAAACTAGCAGTGATATTACATGATGTAAATGCTCTCAAAATGTATTTTTGGGTATTTTACAAGTTGTAGTGTAAGCAAGCTTGAGAGGGGCCATTTGTGTCCTCGCACATCATTCTTATATATTTTTCTTGCAGTTAAAAAGATAGCATTTGCAATTGACATTATTAAAATTGTGTGAATGATCTTTTTCTGCAATATTATTTGACATCAGATTAATTGTACAAAAGTTTTTTGGAAGAAAATTTCATGTGGACTTAACCCTTTCAATGCTACACAAAAAATTAGAAAAATGGCTGCTGCTGCTGCATTTTTTTGTGTTCATTCATTAGAACAGTATATTCCTTTTCAGACTGCTGTATCTTTTTTATTATAAGAGATACAGAAAAAGTCATTGCATGAAAATGCTCAGGAGAGTAGGAACTGTAATGTAAGCGAGTTAATTCAGTAAAATTTTTATTAGGTTACCTGCATTTTCAGGTAATTAACAGGTAAAAGGTGTAATTTATTACATTTGTGTTGAATTTTGAATAAAAACTACTTTTAGTCTTTATCTATTTTGTTTTTTTATCTGCCATATAATAAAGAAGACACCAATTGCTCCATTCCATAGCGTATTGCACCATACACAACGTATTATGTAATCATGGCACAAGTCAGTGGCTCCGTCCTCAAAATTTTCAGTCAACCTCCGTTTTCCCCCCTTTTTCTACGTCTCGTAATGATTGATCAAATCATATTTCCCACATGAATTGAATGTAATATACACATTGAGATAACAAGAAACCTTTTAATTAATCCTCATCGTCAGTTTCGCCATAGAAATGCTGAAATATTTCCATATTTACAGCATCGTTTCTGATTTCCGCCATTTGCATTTGTCAAAATATTTGTTTTTATTTTCCTTCAATTATCCTTATACTGCATGATTTTACAATAAAAATTGCCGGGATTTCAAGCGCAAATGAGACCTTGCATATCCTCGATTCATACAAGGAAAAATTAGAGAAGACATGAATGAAAACCGAATGGTTTAAGAGTCCTTATGAAAAATCCGTTGTCATCGCGGGCATATGCTGTGAATAACAGTGGCAGACGGCGTATGTTGTCGCAGCATATGCCGTGTATAGCGTTGAAAGGGTTAAGAATCAAGAATCAAGATATCTCTATGTCTACTTCAGTTTTTATGGCTGCTTATTACTATGCTTATCATCTGAAATGCATTGTACAAAAATCTAAGGATTGAAATAGAAATTTAACACTCAGATTGATTGTGACTTGGATAGGTTATCCTCTTACTGTATATGGTTTGTTTTAATGTTTAGTTTTATTAATGTGGGGAAGATTAAGATTATTTTTGTCTGGGAAAAGCGTTTATCTTGTTTGTGAAATCAACTCCTACAGTTTTCAATTATAATATCCTTAAAATTTTACAACAGACATTTATTTAATTGGCTTGTCTTGTTTTATACGACCGCAAAAATTTTTGCGAAATTTTTGCGGTCGTATATTGGTATGACGTTGGCGTCATCGTCGTCTTCCAAAGACATTTGGTTTTTTATTGAATTATTGGGATTTTTTGATATGCCAAATCTAACCGTGTATTTATATTCTTAATTTTTGGTCCCGTTTTCAAATTGGTCTACATTAAGGTCAAAATGGTCCAAAATTAAATTTAGTTTGATATTAACAAAAATTGAATTCTTGGGGTTCTTTGATATGCTGAATCTAAACATGTACTTAGATTTTTTATTATGGGCCCTGTTTTCAAGTTGGTCCAAATCGGGGTCCAAAATTAAACTTTGTTTGATTTCAACAAAAATTGAATATATGGGGTTCTTCAATATGCTGAATCTAACCATGTATTTAGATTTTATATATTTGGGCCCGGTTATCAAATTGGTCCACATTGAGGTCTAAAGGGTCCAAAATTGAACTTTATTTAATTTCATCAAAAATGGAATTCATGGAGTTCTTTGATATGCTGAATCTAATCGTGTGTTTAGAATTTGGATATTGGACCATAATAGGTAAATGTCCAATTTAAAATTTTAAAGTTTTTAAGTTTAAGTTCTTAGACCACATTCATTCTGTGTCTGAAACCTATGTTGTGTCAACTATTTAATCACAATCCAAATTCAGAGCTGTATCAAGCTTGAATGTTGTGTCCATACTTTCCCCAACTGTTCAGGGCTCGACGTCTGCGGTCGTATAAAGCTGCGCCCTGCGGAGCAACTGGTTAGTGTTTCGAATTATCCAATACAATATTTTATGTAAATTTTAGAGAGCATTAACAAGAAAATATTTAAAAAAAAAAATTATGTTTAGATTATGTGTTGTCATGCATTTCAATGATGATTTGCAGTTTTATTTAATTTTATGATGGATAACAGTGATTTTACATAATTTGACTGACATGATTTTAAATATTTCATATTTTTGCCAAGTAGACTATTCAACAGATTTTATTTTTTTATTTTTTTTATTTTAGTTTATTGAAGTTTCATGTTTGGATAATGTACATGTACTCAACCTAATATTAAAGATTTTTTTTTATGATTTAAATAGTTTTGGTGTTCAACCAGGAAACTTTACATTAAAGTAATGAGAAATTACCATAATGTTTTTATGTCATCAAGTATTTCTAAAGGCAGAACTCACTTTAACCTATCGTTTTGTTTAGTGTTTTAAGATGAAAAGATGACATGCAACAATTGCAGTACTTGCTAGAACCTGCTGTCTCTTTAAAGCTTTTAAATGTGGAACAAATTAGTCATACATTTAACCATTTTAACAGCTGTCATGAATTGAGAAAATGAATGTGGTTTTTAGAATTTAAATAAGGAGATAAAGGTACAATGTATGATTGCCAATGAGACTTTGACCATGTTGACCTCATTTTTCATGGTTCATTGGTCAATGTTAAGATTTTGTGTTTTGGTCTGCTTTTTCAGTACTATAAATAAGCAATAGGTCAACTTTTTTGGTGTATGAATGATTGTAATTAATGTACATGTTGGTCTAGCCCATATCATCTGATCATGACCTTGACCTCATTCTCATGATTCATTGGGTAATGTTAGGATTTAGTGTTTAGGTGGGTTTTCCAGATACTATGTTTGCAATTGGTGTATCAGACAATTGTAAGGTTTACATAGAAATAAGAAGATGCGGTATTGCCGGTATGTACTAAGAGTGCCAATGAGACACCTAATGATCCAAGTTACAATGTGAAAAAAATAAATCAAATACATATATATATATACTGTAAAAGCAAATATTTTCGAGAAGATTTAATTATGTTTATTTCGTGGAAAGAATATATCAATGAAATTAAAACCCCCATGACAATTTAATCTATATATAAAATCACTTCCAATTAATTGAAATCACAAAATTAAGTCTCCATGAAATCTTATATAGAGACAAAACCATGAAATTTTAACCCCACGAAAAATAAATGTTTCTACAGTATGTGAAAGTACAAGTCTGTCTGACAGGAAATATCTGACTGTAATCAGTCTGCGCCAAAAACTTTTTCATCTACTAGTCCGGAAACTTAATATCAAAACCTGTCCATATATGACTATTTAAAATTTAGGAATTTATTACTGGTCCGAATCAATATTTACTAGTCTGGGGCATCGGACTAGTGGCTAACGGTGGAGACTGCCGTAACCTCATTTTAATGGTTCATTGCTTAAAGCTAAGTTTTTGTTATTTTATTAGATACTATTAGCAACAGATTCACTATTGGTCTATATTTGGTGTATGAAATGATTGTAAGGTGTACATGTCTGTCTGGCCTGGTTCATCTAACCATGACCTTGGTCATTCTCATAGAACATTGATGTAAAGTTTATGTGATACTTGTAGTATAACCTTCATATTACAGGCTTTCAACACAAATTCAATGATAAGTAAGACAGGCGAGACATTTTAGCGTGTGCACTGTTGTTTAGAAAGAGGGAAATACCTGCAATCTTCATGATTCAATCACTGTGAAAAATCACCAGCTAGAGAGATTATTCACTGAAAAGTTTGGCTGATGACGCAGCATTCAGATACCCTTTATTTCTAGTTCTCAATAGTTCTTTAAATAACAGAGCTTAATTATTGTTAGGTCTATTGAATTTTTTTCTTTAATAAACGCATGTTGAATATAAATGGATCTTGTTAGTTCTGAAGTCTATAAAATATTGCTTTCCTTTTTATATTGACTTGTTTTATTGGTACACAAAGAAGGAGAAATCCATTCATGGAAATATTATCCTCTTGCAATATACATACTCAGAGGAATTTATAATAGTTTTTTGAATTTAAGAAAATGGTCTCTTTTCATCAAAGTTAAATGTGTGACCAGTTCAATGGAACACACCCATAGGTCATGTAGTAACACTATAAGAAATATTTTCAAAATAAAAGGAATAGATTAAGATACTTTCTGATGTACATGTAAATAGAAGAAATAAAAGTTGACTAGAATTAGAATTTCCATACTTCCATGACTTCTGGTTCAAAATTAAATAATCCATTAGTACTGTATCAAGATCAGGTACATATGTACTCCTTTAAGAATTAAAGAGGCTAGGGAAAAGTATGGTGAAGATCCTAAGATACATGTATATTACATAATTACAAATTATATATTGCAGAGGCTTATTGAATTTTGTCAAATTGATTACCATAATTTAAATAGTCAATGCTAATAAGGCCAAATCAGGGTCGGTAGGTCGGGATTTTTTTATTTTTTTTTATTATTATTATTTTTGCACTCCCTGTCAGATTTGCAGATGGTTAAATGTCATGTTTGGTTAGGGTTCTGTACCCTAAAATCATTTAATCTCTTTAAAGAAGCTTTAATTGAATAATCCTCCCAGTGCCGACATTTTTTAAACCTTAATTGTAGCACATTTGTGCTGGGAGCAGCCATTTTGATTGTTTGGGTATAGTAAAATACGGATCTGGATCGGACCGGAAACGATTTTTTTTCTGGAATTGAATAAAAAGATCTAGGGTCGGGGGCTTTGAGTCAGGGTCGGTCGGGAAACAAGAAACAGACATAATTTTTTTTTTGGCCTAAATAGAAATGATGAAATTACTTTGACATATATATACTGATATATATTTATAATATATGCTCTTAATTGAATTTCCGTAATGTTGGCAAAGAAACTTGATAGAATGAATTCAGAAACAATCACTATAGTATACCCATCCAACCCTCCTTCCATTTCCCAACACCCCTTAATAAGAAGATAAGATAAGGAAAAAGTTCAAATTCTTGTATTTAAAAAAAAAGATTTTCAACATAAAAATGCATCAGTATGTTAAGTTTAAACATTGAAGTTATCAATATTTATTTATGATTATCTATTATAATTTTGGAGATAAAGGATTGGAGAGTTTTAACCTTTGACCTGACGATAAATTATCATAGACCGCATGTTAAAACTTCTAAATAAAGGATTATAAAAAGGTTATGTTTATTTCTATAAGTTTATTCTTATAAACACATGAGAAGATCTTTTTTAAGTGGAGTCTTCAGTGAGAAGGTAAAATTACTAATCTGACTTTGTTTGTCCACTTATATAAGTTATATATGGTCACAATATGGATGGGGTCAGTGGCCTGGCTGGTTAGATTACTGTAGTGTTTAACTGATCATCTTGATAGTGGGTAGTTTATTATAGTGTACTTAAATTCCAACATTAAAAAGCCTCAGATTATATTTCATGTATTTCAGTCTTTGCTACATATGTATGTGCTGAATACTCATTTGTCTTGTGAATACCCTTGAAAATATTTTATTCATGTTAATTATAAGTAACTTGTGTAAGTGCAATTTGAATTTTTATTTCATCATTGTAAAATAATAGATTAAGATCAGTGCTGGATTCATATGAGGCGCACCTGGCGAGTGTCCACTCTCCCCCAAACCCTCCCCTCTTCCACCCCTGGCCAATAAAAAGATACTTTTTAGCTCACCTGGCCCGAAGGGCCAAGTGAGCTATTCCCATCACTTTGCGTCCGGCGTCCGGCGTCGTCGTCCGTCGTCGTCCGTCGTCGTTAACTTTTACAAAAATCTTCTCCTCTGAAACTACTGGGCCAAATCAAACCAAACTTGGCCACAATCATCATTGGGGTATCTAGTTTAAAAAATGTGTGGCGTGACCCGGTCAACCAACCAAGATGGCCGCCACGGCTAAAAATAGAACATAGGGGTAAAATGCAGTTTTTGGCTTATAACTCAAAAACCAAAGCATTTAGAGCAAATCTGACACGAGGAAAAATTGTTTATCATGTCAAGATCTATCTGCCCTCAAATTTTCAGATGAATCTGACAACCCGTTATTGGGTTGCTGCCCCTGAACTGGTAATTTTAGGGAATTTTTTGCTGTTTTTGGCTTTTATCTTGAATATTATTATAGATAGAGATAAACTGTAAACAACAATAATGTTCAGCAAAGTAAGATCTACAAATAAGTCAACATGACCAAAATGGTCAGTTGACCCGTTTAGGAGTTATTGCCCTTTATAGTCAATTTTTAACCATTTTTCGTAAATTAAAGTAATCTTTTACAAAAATCTTCTCCTCTGAAACTACTGGGCCAAAGTAATCCAAACTTGGCCACAATCATCTTTGGGGTATCTAGTTTAAAAAATGTGTGGCGTGACCTGGTCAACCAACCAAGATGGCCGCCACGGCTAAAAATAGAACATAGGGGTAAAATGCAGTTTTTGGCTTATAACTCAAAAACCAAAGCATTTTGAGGAAATCTGACATGGGATAAAAATGTTTATATAGGTCAAGATCTATCTGCCCTGAAATTTTCAGATGAATCGGTCAATCGGTTGTTGGGTTGCTGCCCCTGAATTGGTAATTTTGAGGAAATTTTGCTGTTTTTGGTTATTATCTTGAATATTATTATAGATAGAGATAAACTGTAAAAAGCAATAATGTTCAGCACAGTAAGATCTACAAATAAGTCAACATGACCAAAATGGTCAGTTGACCCGTGTAGGAGTTATTGCCCTTTATAGTCAATTTTTAACCATTTTTTGTAAATTAAAGTAATCTTTTACAAAAATCTTCTCCTCTGAAACTACTGGGCCAAATTAATCCAAACTTGGCCACAATCATCTTTGGGGTATCTAGTTTAAAAAATGTGTGGCGTGACCTGGTCAACCAACTAAGATGGCCGCCACAGCTAAAAATAGAACATAGGGGTAAAATGCAGTTTTTGGCTTATAACTATGAAACCAAAGCATTTAGAGCAAATCTGACAAGAAGTTAAATTGTTAATCAAGTCAATATCTATCTGCCCTGAAATTTTCAGTTGAATCAGTTAACCCGTTGTTGGGTTGCTGCCCCTGAATTGGTAATTTTGAGGAAATTTTGCTGTTTTTGGTTATTATCTTGAATATTATTATAGATAGAGATAAACTGTAAACAGCAATAATGTTCATCAAAGTAAGATCTACAAAAAGGTCAACATGACGAAAATGGTCAGTTGACCCGTTTAGGAGTTATTGCCCTTTATAGTAAATTTTTAACCATTTTTCGTAAATTAAAGTAATCTTTTACAAAAATCTTCTCCTCTGAAACTACTGGGCCAAACTAATCCAAACTTGGCCACAATCATCTTTGGGGTATCTAGTTTAAAAAATGTGTGGCATGACTTGGTCAACCAACTAAGATGGCAGCCACAGCTAAAAATAAAACATAGGGGTAAAATGCAGTTTTTGGCTTATAACTATGAAACCAAAGCATTTAGAGCAAATCTGACAAGAAGTTAATTTGTTAATCAAGTCAATATCTATCTGCCCTGAATTTTTCAGATGAATTGGACAACTGGTTGTTGGGTTGCTGCCCTCCAAATGGTAATTTTTAAAGAAATTTTGCCGTTTTTGGTTATCTTGAATACTATTATAGATAGCGATAAACTGTAAACAGCAATAATGTTCAGCAAAGTAAGATCTACAAATAAGTCAACATGACCTTAATGGTCAATTGACCCCTTAAGGAGTTATTGCCCTTTATAGTCAATTTTTAACAATTTTCATTAATTTGGTAAATTTATGTAAATTTTTACCAAATATAGTTCTCTGTTACTAATGGGCAAAGTTCATTATAGATAATATTGTAAGAAGCAAAATCGTTCAGAAAGTAAGAACTTCAAACACATCACCATCACCAAAATACAATTTTGTCATGAATCCATTTGTGTCCTTTGTTTAATATGCACATAGACCAAGGTGAGCGACACAGGCTCTTTAGAGCCTCTAGTTTAGGAAATGTCCCCTCATTCTGAATTCTCAGGAGGCCCCTCCCTCTTATCCCCTTTCATAAAATCCTGGATCTGCCCTTGGAAAATCTCAATCTGTTGATTGTATTTGTCTTGAAAAACACAGAAATACCTGATTTCTTTTTATAGTTAAAGAGTTTGAGTAGATTATCCTTTATTACTGGCAAACAATTTTTTTCTTGATTGGATGTTCTGTGAAAGACATGTTGAATCACTTTATTTACCCATGATCAAAAATGTTTTGTTTAGAGATTGTAATGAAGGTAAATCCAGAAACCTATGTTGTGGGCATAGGAATTAGTACCTTGGAACTATATGCACTGGAAAATAAAAATTGAAATAAAAAGAAACAAACAATGACCTACAATTCTTTTGTTCTTTTTTTCAAGATGAACCTCTAATGTTTAGATTAAACAAGAAAGTAAATTGCCAATCATTATTTTAGCATCAGTCTCCTTTGTTATAAAACTACAATGTATATTAGTTTTGATAGACCTTGGATTTGATGGGATGTAAAAATAACATCAGAAGAAGAAGTGTTATGTCATAATGACCCAGCAGACAATTACAAAGAATATTATATTATGTTGTGTTGTACTCCACAAATATTGATTTACATTCTTGGCCTACTATAAAGTGTTTGTAGATTTTATGTTATAGGATATTCATAATTAATGATAACGGCTCAGTAATTTGTGACAAAAATAATTAGGTAATTCTGAGGACAAAAGTGTGTTTTACTGTCGTCACAGACAGTGGGAGTCTGCGTACTTGATTCTATTTTTGAGCATGTTTGTTTCCTGACTTAAAACAGATATTTTCATGACATTGAATTAAGATCTGATGATGAAAAGTTCAGTTATTTAAATTACATTTTAATTATGATGTAACATGATAATCGAGGCCAAATAAATGAAAACCTAATTATAATGTATTCTTAGATCATCGATCTGTCCATGTATTGCACTATCAGTCTATATTAGTCTGGGGGCACAGATGTTTATCATTATATAGAGAACAGGTTGTAATGTTTTTGTAAGGTTGGTCAATAAGCTAAGACACCTTTTACTGGTTTCACTTTGTGATTTGATGAACAATTATTGCACATAGCATAGGAAGAGAAATTTCAGGATCTATTAGTTTTGATGATTTGAAAGAGAAAAGTGTTATTTAAACCAAAGAATATTGATGTGCACAAGCATGCAACACCTGAATAATTCTTGTGGAATGAAAATTTGTGAATCAGACGATTTCTCTTGGAAGGACAAAATTGCCACATTGGAATATGAACACTTTTTTGGAGAAACTTGGATAGTTATGGTAAATTCTTGGCTAGGTGCATTTTAAGATTGTCTGTAATGTTTTAAACCAGCCTGTAACCTTCATGTTTATTACCCTAATAGCCAAAGATTCATCTGTTGGTCTGTAGTCACCTCTTGACTATGTTAAACGGGTGAATGAATATGTTGACCACTGCCTAGGGTTTGCATAAAGGGAAATATTATTGGTCTTAGATGTAAAAGGGGGTCTAAATCCTGAATATTTGACAAGGGCAGTAGTACCAAAAATGTACCTTGTAAGTGCCACTATTACTGCATTCCTTGTGAATACACCTTATCACTATTTTTTGCTGAAATTACATGCGTTTTATAATTTATTCTTCCTTTTTATCATATTGGCCTTCAATTCAATCTGTATAAAGAGGAAATCTTTGGGAAAAAACAGACATCATCATTATTGATATACATGATATATATCGCACATAATCTGTTGTGAAAGTCATAAAAGGCTTTAAATTTGATTATATAAAAGATCAAGTCATTTGGATGGGTATCAAATGAATTTTAAAAACGTCATTTCAAATATATTTGTAAAGTTATAAGCTCCAAGGCAAAATGTTCCATGATATTTAAACCATTGAAAGTTATTTGTAAGATGTAGAAATTATCAAGATTAAAAGCACTTAATTATTTAAATTTAATGTTTTATGATGTGCTTCAATTATTGATAATTCTGATTTATAGTACTCTAAAATATTTTTTGCAGTACTTTGATAATAAATTATTTCTTTACATTAATGTATCATTTGTATGTTATGTCAATATCTATTCTTTAATTATGTCATTTTCATCTTATTGATGCTACAAGGGGGTGATCTATATAAAAGTACTTTTTGGCTAATATATATTTGATATATTTTAAAGTTTGTTATTCTGGAAATGGAAAGTTTTCAAATCAAAGACCATTTTTCAATTATAATTAATAATCAGAACATAACTACCAGTTTGTACTGTGTAATGAACAATTGTTTATATTTTCTTTTTTTCAGTCGGTGTTATTTGTCCATCATCATGTTCATTGAACACACTTAATTTGGTGCCATTTCACTTTTTTCAAAAGTTTTTTAAAATTCAACATAAACACGATCAAAATATTAAATGTTGTCTCAATTCAAGAGTGTATATATTTTTAGTGTACTGTAATGGAAAGTGACTAAATATTTTTTAATTTAAAATTTCAGTATTCAAACCTTAGATTTACAAGGATTTTGTGGACATGCTAATTACTTTGTTGTCAGTAAATCTCCACCCAAAAATTTATATGTAAACATGTTTATTTTAAATTGGGTGGATATAAATTTGATAGATATTTAATGAAAAGAAGTGTCACATTACTAGGATCAAATTAGTCGTGTAATTTCCAAAGGTGAATAAATACATCAACAATATGATCAAGTGAATATATATAAAATAATTTTGATACTTGCTCAGCTTCATATAAATGTAGAAATCATCAATTTCGTGAAATGTTCTTGTGTAAAGTTGACAAAAATCATTTGATGAAAAATTAGATGTGTTGGAAGAAATCTTGAAAATTTAAACTGTTATTCCAAAGATCTATCCCTTAATTACACTCTGTTTTTAAAGGCAGTGCTTTAAGGCCTGACTTTCAAGTCATGAGGTTCATCTTTTCATACGCAATCTTTGCAGGGGGTCTTTTGGCCAGAAATAGATCCGGAAATGTTCGATTTTCTCCTCTTCTTTTTATGGTATGATATGGTTTTTGTTTCTTTCATTTACATTGGGGACTAAAGAAACGATCAGTGTGTATTGTTCGTTTTATAGAACTTGTTATTAATGTGTATTTTGCATTATAAGCAGTCAACCTGACTACAAACTATCATTATTTGTATTCCGTGTGGAAAGAGGTCGGGTCAATTTCGAGTGTTATCTGACATCTAAAGATTTTTTAATTAGTTCAGACGTTGATATAACAATAAAAAGTCGACTGAACATGATTCATATTGCATCTTCTATAATTCAAAGCGGAATTCGGTTTATGAACGAGAAACCGTAAAGCGTTTTCAATTTCGGTATTAGTTATGTATGTTGTCTACGTATTATCCTGGTTCCCGGTACTACGTTCCGGGTATTAGCTATTTGATATTTGTGATGTGTAACATTACGATCGGGTACCAGCCAATCTACGTGTGTATGTGTACATGATTTCCCGCCAAAATGACCGACTTACAGCTATGGAAAAATAGTTCATAAACGTTCCGTATAATGATATGCAAATTCATAATTAATCGGTATTTTTTTTTTATCTTTTTATAATAAATATAACAAAATGGATTCCACAAAATTGAAAATAGCATTATTTTAAGAGGATTTCTCATATTTTTTTCACTTCCGGGCGCAGTAATACGTATGTTTTGAAGAATCTCGAAGAATTTGACAAAGTGAATTGAGAAGGAAACGGATAGATATACGTCCTTGCTATCAGGTAAAACAATTTAAATGTACAGAACAAACACATTTACTTCACACAAATAGTACAGGCCTAAGCATTTTATTGTCTTATACACGACTGTAGTCTAGTGTTTAAACGACGGCGGTGACCTACAAGGTACGGGTCATACTGGGTCAAGTCTAAATATGTAAACATATCCACGTGCTATTAGGTAGAAAGCATCGTAATGCAATATCTACAATTTTTTCCTCCTTTATACATCGTTTAACCAGATATATTTCTCCTTTATACATCGTTTAACCAGATATATTTCTCTTTCAAATACACTTAAACACGGGTTGTATGTACGTATCTTTCCTAGTGTTTTCTTGTCCTTATTAAAGTTCATTTGTTGATGAACACAGGAGTGAATGAATGCAACAATTAAATATACTGAAGACTTGGGCTGTACAATGATAGTGTACCCTACGTATATCATACTGATAATTATTCTAGCAGTAATTATGTTAATTTAGGATGTAATGACAGGAATTCATGAGCTATGCCTCAGGCTTTCTGAAAAAATATCAATGACAATGTAAACAGAAACAAAACATTGACACGAATGATGCTCTCTTCTATGTTATAGTTATTTAGGTATGTGTGTTGCACAAGTTTAAAAAAAAACTTAAGTTATAAAACTTTTTTTTCAGAGCACAAACCCACTTTAAGAGACTTGTCTACTGCCATACCCATCCAATTTTCATGCACCATTTGCAAGCAAGAGACTGAAACCGGTGAGACTGAATGGTTTGCAAAATTAAAAATCAGGACGGTGTCCAATTAAACCAAAAGAACTAAACTGGATGAATATTGTAGGAGAAATCTAGAGGAAAGTTTTGATTTGTGAAATTGGTTTTCCTGAAAAGTCATTCATCCTAGCCTGCAGAAAGGAACTATAACTATCCACCACCAACTGACAAGCTAATGTTGAGCTTCACATATGGAATTACTCAAATACCATCAATGTCTATGTTTTCAGCACAGATTTTACAAGTTATGACACAGCTATGCTTTTTTTTATACCTGTTAAAGAGTTGTATACTAAATTTTATTTTTTAAACAATAAATATATATTGTGTCATTTAAGAACTTGTATTTTGCCAAAAGATGCATACTAGTGAATGAAAGTGGGTAGTTCATTTTGCTTTGGTATATAGAATTGAATTACAATTGTTCATGTTATTGGAATGCATATAAAAATAAGGAGATGTGGTACAATGTATATACATGATATTTAGTGAGTTTATCAAGCAAAAGTGAATAAGAAATAGGTATAAGCAGTTACAGGTACTACTGTAAAAACTCAAACAATGAGAAAAACTCGTACCGTAAAGAGAATTTCATATTTACAAGTAAGTTTTGTTTTTGCGTTGAATAATTTTCTTCTATTGTTTTAATTGCAAGTATGGGGGGTGGTTAAAATGCTAATGAGACAGCTGTTATGGCCACAGAGCCTTAATTGAAAACTTCTTTTTCATTCATACCGGTAGATTTTGCCTGGAGTTAAAAACATATCTGCCAACTTTTCAAAATGCACATGGGGGTTTTACGTGAAAGATGGTTCATATAGTCATACAAAACCTTCAAGGGGGCCTTCAAATGGAAGCAGGACAAGTCGCCCCACTGGCTAATCGCCCCACTTTTAAAAAACCCGCCACAAACTGATTTATCAAATCGCCCCACATGTGACATTGGTTAAATCATATTTAATATTACTCCTGCCAACTCGCCCTACTTATAAAAAATGGTAATTATATTTAGATTAATATATATATATAATTAAAAATAAAAACTCGCACCACTTTAATGAAAACTAATCTACAAAGAATACAAACAAACCGAAAATTTATTTAATTACTTTTATTGATATACTGAAATTATAATTCTAAAAAAAAATGTATTGTTGAAGAATAACTAAGTTTTGAAGCTTAGTTATTTGCATAACAATTGAAAAGAAACCTGTTAATTGTATCATAATGCAATATAAGGAATTTAAGTTATATTCAACGGGATGACATCTTTTTCCATAAGTGGGGCGAGTTGGCATTACTAAATTCATCCTGGTTAATAATATATTTAACTAGATTTCACCGATTTCCATTAGGTGGGACCAGTTGGCAGGAGTAATATTAACGGAATTTAACTTATATACAACGGGATAACATCTTTTTACATAAGTGGGGCGAGTTGGCATTAATAAATTCTTCCTGGTTAATAATATATTTATCTAGATATTATCGTTTTCTATTAGGTGGGGCGAGTTGGCAGGAGTAATATTAACAGGATTTAACACATTTCACAAGTGGGGCGATTTGGTAATCCAGGTTGGGGCGGTTTTTTTCCAAAGTGGGGCGATTTGTCGGATTCCCTTCAAATATATTCTAATGTGGTTTTTGGCTTCTTCGTGCATTAAAAAGCTCATAGCCATTGTTGAATTAATTGTTTTCTTTAAAATAGTCGACAAAATTGCTCTTACAAAATCTCCATTTGGGAGCCTCGAGCTCGATGGGGGAAATACTCTGCAAATACTGACAGTTGGCAGGTATGGTCATCAAAAAAGTTGACATGTTACTATGTACATTTACCATTATGTTACTTGATGTTCTTGCTATACAACCGTATGGGAGTCATAGAATATGCGTATACAATCAATAATTAAAAATAGTCTATTTATATTGAAAAGGAAAAGTTCTTATATGTCTAAAGAAGAGGGACGAAAGACACCAAAGGGACAGTCAAACTCATAAATTTAAAGCAAACTGACAAGGCCATGGCTAAAAATGCATTACATGGCGAGGCACAGAAAATATACTGTAAACAGTAGACTATAGATATAGGTGAACTAGGTACAAAAGAACTCTAAATCTTAAATTCTACAAACCACCTCTGTTCTATGGAAGATAATGATATAACTGGACTAGAAATACACACAACCTGTAATTAACTGCCTTTACAGCGCTTTCGCGCTTTGATTAGTTAAAGTTTTCAGCTTGCTGAATATACTAAATGTATGTGGATTAAAAATCTAACATTGTTTAGTTTTCAAAGAATTTTGTGCACAAATCTACTTTTTAGCCCACCTGGCCCGAAGGGCCAAGTGAGCTTTTCCCATCACTTGGCGTCCGGCGTCCCGCGTCCGTCGTCGTCCGTCGTTAACTTTTACAAAAATCTTCTCCTCTGAAACTACTGGGCCATATTTAACCAAACTTGGCCACAATCATCATTGGGGTATCTAGTTTAAAAAATGTGTCCGGTGACCCGGCCAACCAACCAAGATGGCCGCCATGGCTAAAAATAGAACATAGGGGTAAAATGCAGTTTTTGGCTTATAACTCAAAAACCAAAGCATTTAGAGCAAATCTGACAGGGTTATATTGTTCATCAGGTCAAGATCTATCTGCCCTGAAATTTTCAGATGAATCGGACATTTCGTTGTTGGGTTGCTGCCCCTGAAATGGTAATTTTAAGGAAATTTTGCTGTTTTTGGTTATTATCCTGAATATTATTATAGATAGAGATAAACTGTAAACAGCAATAATGTTCAGCAAAATAAGATCTACAAATAAGTCAACATGACCAAAATGGTCAGTTTACCACTTTAGGAGTTATTGCCCTTTATAATCAATTTTTAACCATTTTTCGTAAATCTTAGTAATCTTTTAGAAAAATCTGCTATGAAACTACTGGGCCAAATTTAACCAAACTTAGCCATAATCATCATTGGGGTATCTAGTTAAAAAAATGTGTCCGGTAACTCGGCCAACAAACCAAGATGGCCGCCATGGCTAAAAATAGAACATGGGGGTAAAATGCAGTTTTTGGCTTATAACTCAAAAACCAAAGCATTAAGAGCAAATCTGACAGGCAGTAAAAATTGTTGATCAGGTCACGATCTGTCTGCCCTGGAATTTTCAGATGAATAGGATGATCGGTTGTTAGGTTGCTGCCCCTGAATTGGTAGTTTTGAGGAAATTTTGCTGTTTTTTTGTTATTATCTTGAATATTATTATAGATAGAGATAAACTGTAAACAGCAATAATGTACAGCAAAGTAAGAACTAAAAATAAGTCAGTATGATCAAAATAGTCAATTGACCCCCTAAGGAGTTATTGCCCTTCATAGTCAATTTTTAACAATTTTCTTAAAATTTGAAGATTTTCAATACCATTTTCCACAGAAAGTACTGTTATAGATAGAGATAATTGTAAGCAGCAAGAATGTTTAGTAAAGTAAGATCTACAAACACATCACCATCACCAAAACACAATTTTGTCATGAATCCATCTGTGTCCATTGTTTAATATTCACATAGACCAAGGTGAGCGACACAGGCTCTTTAGAGCCTCTAGTTATTTCTATTGGATACAATAAACTACACTTTCTGGTCCATTCATCATGTTAATAAGATGCCCAGGTTGAAAATAAAACAACATCACATTTGTATTTATTATAATTTATATAGTTTTGTTTCAGTGAAATCTGTTGTCACCTAGGTCTTCAGATTAGATTTTCTCTTTTCGCTTAAGATAAAACGTAGGAATCAGATGGAATTATTTCCCTCAAAAGTTTGTCTGTCCTGCGTTGAGGCAGAATGTTCGGAAGAATCTACATTATTATGTCATATTGATAAGCTTTGCTCATTGTTGAATTGTTGTACAGTGACATTTGGTCTCTTGTGATGATTTGTCTCATTGGCAATCATACCACATCTTCTATTTTATATATGATTGGTCATTTGTAAAATTTCATATTAAATAAGGAAATGGATATAAGTTCAAATTACAGATATGTTATTCTACGATAAAACAAGAAGTGTTGATTTGTCATGACAGGATGGAGAAGAAGACGAAGATGAAGATGACGAGGAAACAGGTGAAGGAGATGAGACAGAAGGTGATGATAGTAAAGGTGAAGGGGAGACAACTTCTGTAAAGGAGGAAGACAAGAAAGAGGGAGATCAGCCAGAAGAGGTGAAAAATGGAGAGATAGAAAAAGAGGAGAAAATGGAAACAGAAGCAGAACAGACTGAGAAAGTAGTGGAGAAAGAAAAGGTAAATATTTTATCAGGATATGATTCAAATTTTTTTAGTTTTGGTTACTTACATTTGTTCATTTATTTCTGATTTCAGTTTTAATCCAGTGTGTTTATTACAAACATATGTCACAAGATATATATATAATATAACTTAAATAAATATAAACCTTCCATATGTTATGGTAGTAATTGATTACTTTGAGAAATATAATAATAAATGTGTTTAGTACTAAACTGTTACAAATTGTTTTGTCACATAAACAAGTCTTATGGTTTTGGCATGTTTGGGGAGGTAGGTCATTTTCATTGAACTCCAACAAAGAAAAAATCTAGATATTGCAGTATGATGAGCCAAGTAAAGAAAACTGATGGAAGAGATATAATATAGACTTGGTTTTAATACATGTGATTATGTATACATTGACACTGAAGTGGTACAATTGTTAACTGTGGAATATTTGTTATACAAAAGTTTAAGCACATGTAACTTATAATAATTCATACATAACAAATAGTCCAGTATGGATCTAGGTTAAGCAAAAGTTTAAAAACATTTAGATAAATACATACTCGACTAAGAAGAATAAGTTAATGTTGAATACCAGGGGGGGGGGGGGTATGTTGATTCAAGGATGAACAAAATCTTTTAAAGCAAGGGGATGGATGGAGTTTATAAAATTGAAAAAAAGTGGGATTAGGGTATAGAGAAAAATGGGCATAGCAATAAAGAACAATGATGGGGTGTATACCAGAAAAGAAAAGAGATAGCAGGGGTGGTGACTAAAACAAAAAGAATAGGGAATAATACTAATAGGCAGAGTTTACAGAATTTAAGATCTTTCTGTCCAAACCCTAATAAACAAAAACATCATATTTATGAGTAGTGTTAGAAGTGTGATATAATTTTGACTTTGTAGGAGCAAGAAGTTAGAGAAGAAAAGATGGAGATAGATTCCAAAACTAATTCTTCTGAGGCCGTTGGAGAGAATATGGAATGTATAGAAATTATAGATGAACTGGAGGAGTCCAAAACTGTGGAAGAAAAAGATAATAAAGAAGAAATCCCAGCCTCCAAAGTTGAAATGGTAAAAGATTCAGGGAGTGAAGAGAAAAAGGAAGAAGAAAAAATGGATGTTGAGGAAAAAGCAAAAGAGCCAGTAGAACCAGCCAAGGCTGAGGAAGTAAAACAAGACAAGGTACAAGAGTCAGCACCTGTTGTAGAAATACAACAAAAAGTGGTAGCTGAAAAGATTCCAGAAAAGGAGCAAGTAAAGGAAACTCCTCAGGTTTCTTCCTCTGAAGAGGTGAAAAAGGTAGAGGAATCTGAGAAAAAAGTTGAAGAGTCACCACCAGCACTTGATAAAGGTAGGTGGTTTTGTTCTTGCATGATATTGATTGGTTAAGTACAACACACTTTCTCTCATGTAGAAAGACCACTCTCCTCAACAGTTAAGACAAATAACAGTTTTAGTTAAGGGCCTCTGTTCTGTCATGGACCATGGTTGGTTAACCTAACCAGACCAAGTAAAATGATTATGGAGACTTGCTGTCCAGTGATCAAATCTTAGTCCATGATGTGATGTTCTTTAATTTCATTAATCCGGAAATTGTGGAAGTGAAAAGAGATTATCTTCAAAGAACAGATGAAGTGTTTTGGTGGAAGACCCAAAGTGAGGAACTCGTTGAACTATATTGAGAAGAAATAAACAAGAGTTAGGATTGTAGTGTTTATCACGTATATTAGGATGCAGTTTCCAGGAATATTTTACAACTATTTACAGAAGCGTTTTGTAATGAATAAAAATACCTGACCAGATTTTGCATCAAATTGAAACAAATTCAAAGTAATTGGACCATTCAGAGACTAAGTACATATACTTCTGTATTGGACGGACCTCTTTGTTGAATGCAAATTAAGATTAATTGGAAAATTCAGAGACTAAGGACATCTACTTCCTTATTGGACAGACCTCTTTGTTGAATATGAATTCAAATTAATTGGACCATTCATAGACTAAGGACATCTACTTGACTTCTTTTTGACGATATCTGAGGATTGTGTCAAGCAATATGTGAGTAACAGTGTAAAAAATTAAGACAAGTCATCCTATGAACTGAATATTTGAGGCAAAGGACATCTATAATGAGGCACTAGAGGAATACAAAATTACCCAGTACATTTTGAGTTGAGTTCAAGACTTAGTATTTTTAGGACCCCAAAATAACTAGTTTTGTCAGATTGGAATACAACAAAAACAGACCTCACCTTATTGTCATGGAAAATGATATTAAAAATGAAGTGAAGAAGACATTGGAAGAGATGGAAATCAACATTCTCAAACTAGATTGACCATCAGAGAGAATCACTTATCAGTGTTAGAAAATTAGCTTTCATTATATTTAACATATGTTTTAGTTACCGAGAAAAACTAAGTTGCAGATTGATCTAGATTTTTATATGAAAAGGATTTTGGTGGAAAGTTTTAACAGAAACTTTTTGGCAGTAGTTTGAACATATTGAAGGAATGAATACTTATGCGTGTTATAGTAACCAGTACTTTTAAAGCAATATGGCAAACAGTTTTGACGTTATGTTTACTTGATGAATTCGATTTTCCAGCATGACCAGCAGTCACCAGCTATTTACATGTAGATATAAGTAAGAATTTGACATTGCAGTAAATAAAAGAATTAAAAATAACATGATGGCATGGATATGGCTATGTAAAGCCTATCTCAGGTAATAGTGAACCATGGCAGACAGAGGCTTTTTTTTTTCATTTAATCCTTAAGTATTCTTGATTTAGTGGTTAAGAAAACATAAACAAATGTCCCTGGTCCCTAAAATCATAAACTACAATTTATAACGTGTTAAACTAAAAGGAAGAAAACCTTGTTGTCAAGTTGTGTTTAGATTTGCCAATCAAGTTATATTTTGAATTCTTTAGCACCAGATCAGTCTGCTGAAAAATCAGCAGAGCCCACCCAAACAGTGGTTGACCTAAGTTCAGAGGAGGCTGCTCAGAAAGACAATGCCCAAACTGCAAAGGAGGTTGCTAAAACTCCTGGAGAGACCGTTCAAACGTTGGAAAAGGCTGAGAAACCTGACCCAAAGGTGGAGATGCCAGTTCCAAAAAAGCCTGTTTCTAATGAAGTTAAAAAAACTGAATCTAAGCCATCTGGTGCTGGAAAAAAGACATCTGTAAAGGTAGATACCCAGGAAATGGATAACGAATCGTTGGTTGTTCACGTTGATGATACACAGAATGATCTGGACGCTGACCTGATTTCTACTACGCAAGAAAGTAAAACTGGAGCTGATGGACAGAAACCGGCAGAAAAGAAAGATGAACCCAAACAGGAATCTGTGGCAAAAGTGGATGAGACTGCCACTTCTAAAGTGGAAACCAAGAAGGAAACTGTATCTGAGATAAAGGAGACTCCAGAGAAACCTACTGAACCAAAAACTGACAAGAAACCAGAGGATAAAAAGGACGAGAAGGATCCAAAATCAACTGCTAAGAGGTCGGTTTGGTTTGTATAAATCTACTCCCTTATAGATCAAGAGAGTTATTTCCCTTTGCCTTGGAACAAAGAATTGTCTCCCTTGTATTTTGTTGGATCAGTAAGTCTCTTCATTGCATCCATAATGATTAGAGAACTGGTTCCATTAAAAGGCTTTGTTTGGTTCAACAATTATATCTCCATTAGTCATGTTTTTTTGTTGCTTTTTTTTAGAAATTGGAAAATATTTTATGTAATTAGTTTTGATTGATATAACAGTTTCTTGCTGAATCATTGCAACAAATATATTGGCAGACGACATTTAACACATAAAAAAGACAAGGAAGACAGCAAAAGAGTTCTTTTTGTATCAAACCAACTTGATACAGTTTATTGCACTAACAGTTTGTCAATTTTATTAAAGGTTGCACCCATAATTAAAAAAATCTTATGATCAAACATGCAAAAAGACGTAGTTTGTTTTATGTGGTATAATATATTTTGTAGTTTTGATCTATTTTCATACTAGTACTTTTGCTATCATTAATGACATGAAAAAAGAAAATAGAATATTTAATAACTTATCATGGTTATAGCATTATATAAACGGTTCACTGATTTTATGTCCTTTTCAAATGGAAATCGACAACAGCAATATCGGACACACCCATTTATTGTGTAGATGAAATAAATATGGATATTGTTGATCATTTAAATAAAAACTTGTTGAATAATTTATGCTCGCAATGTTCTGATATATTTTATAGTAAAAATATAAATTGAAACATGCTTAAAGTGTTTGTGATGCTATATAGAATAGAAAAAAAGTTGTGATAAAATTATGCTTTACTTGGAGGAAATGAGGATTTAACTCTCTGTGTGGTTTATGTTGACAATTTTGTGACTGAAATATTCTGAATGACGATGACAGTGAGTCAGTTTAAGTTCCACAGCTACAAATGGTGTCTTGTGCATGGACTCTTCCGTAAAAAATATGAACAATACAATAGTGTATTTAGTGTTAAGAAAAAGCGCTGTCGATCCAAACGTAAACGTTATAGACCTTTTCGCTTGGTTGATGAATATGGTGAGGAAGTGGTATTCAGAACAGTGCGCGACTTTAAAGGTGCTTAAATTATCACTTTTTAAAACATTCTGACTTAGTTTTTTCCTCATAACTTTTTTTTTAATGTAAACGTTTGTTTCATAATTTGTTTTACTATTTTCAGTAGTTCCGGAAAAGATACTAAAAAGGATGAGAAAGGTAATCTTAAGAAGGTGCTTGTTTGTCACGCTTATGAAAAATAAACTCCCATTTTAAATTTGAAAAGTGTGATGTGTTCTGAGGTTAAGAAAACTTGTGCTATATAAATGTTTTAATAGTTTATGTTTAAAATGGAGCCTCTGGCCTTTGTTAGTCTTGTATTATTTTAATTTTAGTTTCTTGTGTACCATTTGGAAATTAGTATGGCGTTCATTATCACTGGACTAGTATATATTTGTTTAGGGGCCAGCTGAAGGACGCCTCCGGGTGCGGGAATTTCTCGCTACATTGAAGACCTGTTGGTTACCCTCTGCTGTTGTTTTTTATTTGGTCGGGTTGTTGTCTCTTTGACACATTCCCCATTTCCATTCTCAATTTTATTAGTTTGTTTTTCTAAAAAAATTACTGAAAATTTACTGCAAAACAAATTGATCAAAAACTAAACATATCTGTTAAATTAAAGAAAGGAGATTTTTTTTCAATGTTTATATTAATTATTTAGGAATTTTTGTCAGATTACTTTTAATTTTTATTAAAGCACCTCATAATAAAAGAACAGACAGATTGGAATCTCATTTGTTATGTAAAATTTGTAGATTGCATTGAAAATGCATTGCTTTTAATGTGGTTGTTATATTGACAAATATGAATATGTCTTTCTTCATTTTTGTTATATATTTTATTCAAAGTGTGCAAATATCGAAATTTAAAGAACTGAAGCAAAAAACCAAAATTGCTTCATTTTTGGTCAGAATTTTTTTTTAGTTAGTGTGGTACAACCACTTGGAGAGATTTGATGTCGATAAGTTCATGATTAGTGGCAAAACATAGCAGATTTTAGTTGGTTTGTGTGTTTTGTTTTTTGGAAAAGGGGCTATCAATTTATTAATTCACAGTTTCATTTGAGCAAAAATGTAAGTTCAACTCAATTGTTGCCTCTTGTTATTGTAATTTTTTGGTGAAAAGGGTTAAAGTTGGTTACTATTGAAATAACTTCTGGACTTTCCTTACATGCATTTAAGCTTGTCAATAAATCCATTCTGTTTTACAAAATGATACTGGGCCACTTTTCCATTATAATACGTATAAATATGTTATTTAAAAAAGTTAATTTACTTAAGGCTGTTTCTTGAAAAAAAATCTATAGATTTTGTAAACATTTTCTTATGACCCGTTAAATGTTTTATGAACATATATTCATCCCATTAAATGTTTTATGAATATATATTCATCCCGTTAAATGTTTTATGAATATATATTCATCCCAACAAGAACTGAAATTGACAGTCCTAAACTACAACCAAAACATAAATGAATAAGACTTTTGAATGACATCGAGATGTCTTTTAGTTTATAGTTTTGTTTGGTTGCTGTTACCCTTGGGTGTTTTCTTGTTATATATATATTTTTTTTGCCTTTAGAAAAATAAAAGAATTCTAAGAAACAATAAAAATCCAAAGTTAAATGAAAACATGTAACACCATCATGACCATGGTAAAAAAATAAAAGGATAAAATTTATCCCATTTATCCCCTCTCCCTTGAGCTCTTGGAAATGAAAAGCAATTATTTATAAATATTTAAAAGAACAAAAACTATGTAATTTTAAACATTCTTTGTCATATATGTGTCATAAACTTTGTAAGCTTATAGTAAAATTTGGTGTAATAAAATTTCTAACCTTGATTTTTAATGAAATTTTTGGTATGGAAAATACTTAAATTGAATATTTGATGGTATCAGAGATTTTCATTTTCATCCCATGTAATTGCCGTCTTCACTGGGCTGGATAATGTACAATTCATATCTTATGTGATTCATGACCTATTGACTCCCATCAAATTTAAATTAAGATCAAAAGAAAAAGTATGAATATTGTATTTGACCTCTTCGTTATTAAATCAAATTCAGCTGATATTTGTGCAAAAAAATTAGATCTTTAAGCGGGTTTTTATCTTATTTTTGAAGTGACTTTGATAAAAATGATTTACACATGTATTCTCCAAGTTGTCAGGAACACAAAGTTAGGGATGTAAATTGGACCTTTATATGCAAAGACTAAAAATATTCACTCAAATATACACACTGTCAACAAACTCCTAAATTACTCATTGGAATGCCAACAGTGACCCCTCAATAGAGTAGACCTTTTGAAATGAGGTTATGTTCAAATTGTTTAGAATTGTACTGTATATATATATTTTAAGTCCTTTTCTTTCAGGGTAATACAAATGTTCAATTTATTCATTTGCCAGCAGGTTTTCTGTAGGTCCTCAAGCAAATTTTCTGTTGTGGTTTATTGTTTGTCATTGTTTGTGTGTCTGTTTGGAGAGGAGTTGGATGTTTGTTTGTGTGTCTGTTTGGGGAGGAGTTGGATGTTGATGGTTTATGTGGTCCATTGTACTGCCCAATATTTTGGGAGATAACTTTTATCCTTTTATGTATTATTTGTTAGTGAAGTCTAGATGTTTTGACCATTTTTTTTATCATTGGTATTTTATAAAATAATTTATTGGAAAATAGCTTATACACTTTAAAATTCAAAGTCTTTTGGGTTGAGGGATTATCAAATATATGAATGGCTTTTACTTTTGTAATTATGGACGTTAAAGGGACAACTATTTTACACATTAATCATTTTATTTGAAAATCACCATGACTGGTAAATATGAACTTACCATGACCCTTGAATAAAGGATGGCTAATATTTATATACATTTCTATATACTACCATTTATAACAAATTTATCGTCTCTGTTCTGTCACAGCGGAAAACATTGAAGCAGTGACTATTTATTGTCAAAAGAAAAGACATCAGGGTTATAACTGCATACGCTAATACACACATACTTATCACATACACTAGATTCATCAGTGGTTTTTGATTCAATACAGTTGAACAGCCAAACCAATTAGGAAGTAGGGAAGCGTTTAAACAAAATACCCAAACAGTTATCCCAAATCTGGCTACACCAATCTATGCCTGGGTTCAAAATCATAGTACACATGTAGTTAGGATTATTTAAAAGTTTTATGCATAACAAATTTTCAAAAAAATGACAAATAAAAATGATATTATATGTTAGTACAGGAGTACTGAATATCAGAGCTCAGAAATAATGATGACGCCATATTTATTTGAGGTCTGAGGAATTAAAAAGTTGCATAACACTGGTTATTATGAATATCAAATTTTGGGGCGTTTTATAGCTTGCTATGAGGTATTGGTTTTGCTCATAGTTTAAGACCGTACAGTGATCTTAGCTGCCAACTCCTACATCATTAGGTCTCTGGTGGAGAGTTGGTTCCTTTGCCATCATATCATATCATGTCTTATAATTATACAAGGTGTCATGTCCATTGTTAAAAAAAAAACCAGTTGAGCACTTCAATAGACTATAGTCATGCTATATTCATGATATTTGAAATAAAAAAATATGCATTTGAGATTAATTTGAAAGTACTTTGTCATGTTCAATATATGCAAGTACTAAAAGTTTGTTAATTTACATTTATCTTTGAAAAAACGTAATTTATTAGCTTTTAATATAAAGATTTATTTCAGTTTTTCTGTTGTGAATATTTATTATCAGATTTTAAATGTTGTAGTACAAATAAAGTAATAAATACTTTAGAAAAAGATTCCTCCCATTAATTTCAACAAAATAACAGAAAAATAAATTCTTCTGAAATACAGAACAATAGCTATTAATGTCAAAATTATGCTTGGAAATGAGATTTTATCTCTTCTGAATTTAAAAACACATTTCCATACCATAAACCTTTATAAATATATGGCAATAAAGACTTGTACCATAACATATGTTTTATTGTGTGTAATTTTTATTCATATTTTATTAATAGTTCTAAATCAAGGTACCTTTTAATGAAAATATTTGCTGAACATTAAATTAAATTTTAGTATTCAGTCATGAAAGACTTATTTTTTTTGTTTTTTGTTTGTTTTTATAAAATTTCAACACAGGGACAAAGCTTTCTAAACATGTGCGAGAAGTTTTAAGTGAGTTATAAGAAATAAGTTATGATTCTAAATGTACTTCTAAAAAAATTTTAATGGATTTTTATTTTTTATTTTAGCTGCCTCCACTGGTCGTAATTTATGGGTAAGTGGACTGGCATCGTCCACAAGAGCCACAGACTTAAAGTCCATTTTCAGTAAATATGGAAAGGTAAGTGTCTAAATGTTCACACTCTGATAGACTGGTGTATTCTGAATGGGCTATTTATCTTTGCCAAGTTAACCAATAAGACCTAAGAGTGTAGGCCTCTTAAACATCTTAACCTGTGGGACTTAGGCATGTAGGCCTCTTTAACATGTTAACAAGTGGGACCTAATTAGATGCATTTGAAATTAGGAAGTGTTTGATGACTAAATTCAGTATCAATTCAAATTTTCAAAAATCATTGCAAAATCATTTACGATCATTTGTTGCATGTATAAACGTATTTTTGAGATTCTAAGAAGTGCTGTTAGAAAAAACATGAGTTAACATATCTTAATCTGAAATTTTCGGCATAATTTGAATGTACCCACTTTAATCTATTTAAAAATCTTTTTTACAGAAATTACATCATATAATCATATATAAGGTAGTAATGTAGTATAACTCATTTTATGTCGATTCAGCAGATTCTAATAAATCACTGTCCATCAGAATAAATAGACACTGTAGGCAAGTTTCAGTCTTCGTTTACACTAAATGACATTTATGTATTGAATTTTTATTACAAGTGCCTCTTTTAACCTTTTATTCAAATATATTCAATAAAGTTTATTTTTCAATTTTCGAACGTCAGTATTTTTGGACGAATGATTTTGTCAGCTGGAGTCAATTCAAATCTAACAATAGATATAATAAAACTTCTTGTCCCATCTATTGAGTTGGAAATTTAATTTTTATGTGATTATATATCAAGGTGCATGTGTTAAAGGCCTGATTGAGTTTATATTGATGCAAAAACATTCTGTATTAGGGGAAAAGGGTGGTTGTATTTTGTAATATAGCTCTAACGTAAATGACCTATATATATATTAGAGCTGTGGAAATGCAGGTTGTGATTACATAAACATGAAAATATCAATAAAGATTAGTGTTGACAAATTTTTCACTAGCAGATTTTATTTATTTCATAATTTTGATTACTGACAATATTTTTAGGGGTTAGAAATTTTGTTGATTCAGGGGGAAATTGTTTATTAATTTTGGGGGAGAGAGGGGGGAGCAAACATGTTTGAAATCAGCTGTATTTCATTTGAAACACTTAAATTTGTGATTTACCTTAATTCCTTATTTCCTTGAATAGTAAATAATGAACTTACTGTTAGATGTGAGACCTTAAATAAAAAGATTTTTACCTCCAAAAGTTTCATAGTGTGTATAAAAGAGGTGCATGGCAATTTAAAAAAAATTTAAAGGTCTGCAGCTGAAATGTTTCTTTATTGTACTTCCCTACACATTTTCTTTTCTGGTGGGAAATAGATAAGTTTTCCCTTTAAGATAAGGCAATGGTTCTTGCCCATCTGTCCTTACATCCTTCCTAGAACAATGAAATGCCTATTTATACCTGTCTGTCTTATGGCTTCGATTAGTTCACATCCAAATATACATTTCATATTTGAAACAGACAAATAAACAAGATTTAATTAGTCCGCTTTGTCACACAAAAAATCCGAAGCAATAGCCATTAATTTTCTACCTCATGAAAAATGAAAATCTATTAAGATTGCAATCTTTTTTATGCTTCCAATATTTGCTGTATATAAATAGTATTTTAAGCCCTAATTGCTGTTTGATATGTTGAATTATTCATATTGAATTAACAGTTATAGTTTATGACTGACTAGTTTTGTACTTTTATTGGATCTTTTGGATTGCATATAATTTTTTTTAATTTTTTTGGAAGAATTTATTTCTAATATATAAATAGTAAATAATGAATTATAAATTAAAAATATGTAAAAAAATTTAACCTTTAAAGTGAGAGATGTGTTGAAATGAGAGGGAACCAATTGATTTTTGTAATATTTCATTTGCGTTTATATTATTTTAGAATGTTTATTCCATTATTAAAGAATCAATATTAAAACAAGAATGTTGAATTCCTCTACAATTATCAATTTTACAGAAAGAAAAACTGTTAGTGGCAATGATGCCATGTCTATTTGATATTCAGAGTGAGATTTCAAAATTTAAAAAAAAAGATAGGGAGGCTCTAGAATTAACCGGACAGTTGTCAGCTTAGTTGGACAACAAAGTATTTATATATTGAATGCCAATAGAAACCCAACTCGTACATGCATCATTTGATGTTTATTCAGTTCAACAGATCTTCTTTAGACACAAGATTAAGATTGATACTTATAATGATATACTGACAATATGGCAAAAACTAGACATAAAATCTTTGGTTGGTCAATGTTTTTAAAATTTGCCAAGCAAAAAGGTAGAGGGATTACAAATTATTAATAAATCTTAGAAAAAAAAGTAGCTTGTACATCTTTACTAAAATGAATGTGTAATTGTAGGTTGTTGGAGCCAAGGTGGTCACTAATGCAAAGAGTCCAGGTTCTCGCTGCTATGGTTTTGTCACCATGTCAAGTTCTGATGAAGCGACTAAGTCCATCCAACACTTACACAAGACTGAACTTCATGGGAAGATGATTTCAGTGGAAAGAGTAAGTCAAATATATATGAAAATAAGAAGTGATTTGATTGCCAATGAATTAAATCTCTAAAATAGACCAAATGACACAGAAATTAACAACTATAATCAGTCACTGTAAATTCTTTAATTTATTCATATTTAGAAGAAGTTTACTTTATTTTCATTGCTTCCTTCCAGGAAGCAATTCCCCCGACATATTTTCCGTATGCAAAGTGACCTCAGTGTGACCCATCTCGTAAAAATCCATTGATCACAATACGCATGAATGTCTTTAAAATAAACTATAATCTGAATTCACATGTTAGACACATGCTCAATTTCCATGCTTTTTTGTTGATTTTTTGTCGATTGTTGACAAACAGGTGACAATCGTTAAACTTCGGCTTCAAAACACGAACTTTAATTACTTGTCATATTTTCACAACAACACTGACCGATTGAAAAAAAAAAGATGATTATACGAAATTTACACGAAGAAAATGATAAATTTGTGCACAGAAGACTAAGTTAATTGTATGCATTGGTTCAAGAATTGGAAGAACATTATTTTTCACCGGTCACTCGTTTCTTATGACTTTAAGACAATATGTAGTGTTATAACATGTAAACTGGGGAATTAATTTCTCTTTATTAGATAATGGAGTCAAGGTTGTAAATCTATTAAGCAGTGAGATTTAGTTTTAGTTTGATTACCCATTGAAACCAAAAGATACATCGTAACATGATCACTTAATCAAAAATTAAAGTTATTTAAATGTTATAGTTATTCCATCTTGGAAGGCACCTTCAAAGAGAATCGAAGTCTGTTTTGGCATACAAGAGCAATATTTACTTTATAACTTCTTCTTAAGGTCTTCGAAACATTTTCCTTTGCTGATTGGTCAATCAACAGGTTCTGGCAAATGAATTTTTTTCATACAAATTATATTACTATTTTATTGTAGGCAAAGAGTGAACCGGGCATGCAATCCAAGGCCACACCTTCTAGTCGTAAAACAGATTCCAAAAGTTCCTCTGGAGATAAGAAATCTACTCCTGCCAAGAAAGATGACAAAGGTGAATTATTGTGAAGAATATGTTAAAGGTCGCACTGTAACTTAAAATATGAAGGACAGCAATAAATGGGCAGTCCCTTTGGTTTTGATTTGTTGCAATTTAATATTTGGATCCTTATGAGCCTTTTTTGTTTTTGTAATTTGGCTGATGAAGTTAGTGTAAATAGATATATATAAAGTGCAATTATTCTTTTTATCAGAAATTTTTTTCAAACAATAAGTTTCTTGGGTTTAACTTATGAAATACACAAAGTAGATAGAAACACTTTAGAAAAACAAATGTAATAGTTGTTCATTTGAATGTTTTTGAAAGTAGATATCTATGTGGTGCTTCCAATCTTATAAAATTTGTAAGACTATAGGATCCAAAGGAAAATCTACAAAAACTTCCAACACATTTATGTAATCAATGCCTATTAGAATATAAGCTCATTAATTACAGCTTCTTCACAATCAAAAGAAAAACAAACAAATTGGATGCATTTTAAAAATGTCTTAAGTTATGAATATATTTTTTGTTTCCAGATCGTAAAGACAATGATAAAAAAGATGTTAAAAAAGAGTCTGATAAGAAAACCGATGACAAGAAATCTGATCGTCATCGCAAGGAAGAAAAGAAAGATTCCAAAGATGTGAAAAAGGATGATCGTAAAAGGTCACATTCACATGATCACCATGACGACAGAAGGAAATCAGACAGACATAACAGTGCTACAAGTAATAAACATGATTCAGCTAAAAAGCCACATTCAAGTACAGGTAAGATTTTGTTCATTTATTGATCAATTGGAGTGTGTTTCAAACAGTCTTGAAGCTCACAATTTACAGTATTACTTCAATGCTTGTAAACAAGGATTTTCAGTTTCCTGGCAGAAGGATTGTGGCTCTCTTGATAATTAGACTTCCTCCACCAATAAAAATGACAGCCATCATATAGTCAAGGTAGATGAATGTTAAGTTGATCCTTTACCAACAAACACACACATTTTATATATGGTAAACATTAAAAAGTCAAGGTAGATGAATGTGAAGTTGATCTTTTACCAACAAACACACACATTTTATATATGGTAAACATTAAAAAGTCAAGGTAGATGAATGTGAAGTTGATCTTTTACCAACAAACACACACATTTTATGTATGGTAAACATTAAAAAGTCAAGGTAGATGAATGTGAAGTTGATCTTTTACCAACAAACACACACATTTTATATATGGTAAACATTAAAAATTGACTACAGTGCCATCCATTATATATACCAACTCATTGCAGTATTGATTGTTTCAACTTAACAATAGGGTCATTTTCAGAATCTTTAATATAAAATGTCCTAATAGATTACATTATCCATAGTAAAGCATGTATTTTATTTGAATCTTGTATTAAAAGAGATGTGTGATATATATATATATATATAATAAATATAAGTACGTCTAGCGGGACGGCTGCAGTGCAGCAATTTGGTGTCACGATATCACAGTAGCATGGGTTTGATCCCGGCGAGGGAAGAACCAAAAATTTGCGAAAGCAAATTTACAGATCTAACATTGTTGGGTTAATGTTTAGACGAGTTATATATATATAAATATATCAATGTAACTAAAACCAACACACAAATACAGCTTAGAAAATAAAAAAAAAAGGTACACAATGCATATGTAAACTTAGAACATAGTCTTTAACAGTAAACAAGTGAATACAATATTATGGAGGATTTCAATTATAAATATATTTTGTAGATATTTATAAAAAAGTTTTTTTTACAGAGAAATCAAAACCTAGTTCAACAGAAAAACCAAAAACAGATACAACAGCTAAGTCAAAAACAGAAGCGACAGCTAAGCCGAAAACAGATACAGCTGCAAAGCCAAAAACAGAAACGACAGCTAAGCCTGAAAATGAAAAAGAAGCTGAAAAAGATAAAGATGTGGTGAAAGAAAAAGAAAAAGAGAAGGAAAAAGAAAAAGTAGAGGAAAAGAAAGCAGAAAGTCCCACTAAAACACCTGTGAAATCTGGTGAAAGGAGTCAAAGCCGTGCCAAGTCAGCGACATCTACTGTTAAGGACCCGCCAAAATCAGACAAGAAAGACAAAGATGTGCTATCATTTGACAAAATAAAGGTATACATGTGCATGAATTAGATTATATTATTGGATTGCAAGATTTGAGGGTATCAATTGGTATACAAAATAAAATTGAGAATGGAAATGGAAATTTGTTAAAGAGACCAACAACCTGACCAAAGAGCAAACAACAGCCAAATGCCACCAATTGCTCTTCAATGCCTAACTAAATTAAAAAAGATACAAAAAGAAATATGTTTTTTTTCACAAAAACAGAGATGTTATGTTTTAAATGTTTTGGACTGTCTCAGTCATTGGTTTTGGTTAGGGCTATTGTAAATTTTCACAGTGGTTTATATAATATTACACATGGCAACTATTTGTTTACAGGAAGAAAGAGAGAGAGAAAGACAAAGGCAGAGGGAGAGAAAACAGAGGGAAGTAGAAAGACAAAGAATGAGAGAGATAGAACGAGAAAAACGTCGTCAGAGAGATGTTCAGATTAAACAGAGAACTGAAGCCATTAAGCTGGCAAGAGAAAGGGAACAGTTAAGGTAAGACTCAACAGGAAACATTTCAGATTTAATGTCATGGCCACTCCAGGCAAAAATGAATTAAGGGTTGGACAACTCCAGATGCTTTTATACTTGTGCAGGGGGATATTGCCCCTTATATCTTTTTTTCTTTGAATAGTCCTGATTCCAAAATAGGGAAAATCTTTCAGTTTTCTGAACCTTTAATGTACAAAATTTCCTTGATAATGTTTTGGTGAACATTTGCTATATACAACCTGTTTTCTTTGTTCTTCCTGAATTTACAATTTTTACCAATAGACAAATCACAAATTGTAATACTTGTGTATGATAGTGAAATTGAGGTAATCTCTACAATAGATGTACATGTACCATAACTGTTAAAAGACTAGAAAGAAAAAGACCTTCACTTTGATCAAGTAAAAATGATTTCATATAAGGCCACAATTAAAAGAATGTATGTTTCCCCAAACCCCTACCCACATTTTTGTAGGTGGGTAGGTAGGTAGGGTTTTTTTTTTTTTTTTTATATCTTGATATTTTTTTTAATATCCAACAGAGCAAAACAAATCGATTATGTGTATGTCTGGCATATATAGCCATCTGTAGCAACTTAAATGTACATGTTAAATTGACTAAATGTTTGTAGCTCTCTGTGTCAGGTGTCAACTTGACATTAATTTTATTTGATTTTATTTGGATTTGTATCTCAGAATTGTTCATGACTGATTTTTTGCCCTCTTTGACAGTGACTACTAAGTAGCAAACTGTTTTAAATATATATATGCATGTACTGTAGTTGTTCAACCTGAAGAATGTTCCATCAAACAATTTACCCTCTGACAGCTCAGGACTTAGATTTTGCTTCTGACATTGAGGAAATCACCAATATTAATAACTAGAGGCTCTAAAGAGCCTGTGTCGCTCACCTAGGTATATGTGAATTAAACAAAGGACGAAAAATGGTTAAAAATTGACTATAAAGGGCAATAACTCCTAAAGGGGTCAACTGACCATTTTGGTCATGTTGACTTATTTGTAAATCTTACTTTGCTGAACATTATTGCTGTTTACAGTTTATCTCCATCTATAATAATATTCAAGATAATAACCAAAAACAGTAAAATTTCCTTAAAATTACCAATTTAGGGGCAGCAACCCAACAATGGGTTGTCTGATTCATCTGAAAATTTCAGGGCAGATGGATCTTGACCTGATAAACAATTTTAGCCCATGTCAGATTTGCTCTAAATGCTTTGGTTTTTGAGTTATAAGCCAAAAACTGCATTTTACCCCAATGTTCCATTTTTAGCCATGGCGGCCATCTTGGATGGTTGGCCGGGTAAAAAAACACAAACTTTAAACAAGATACATCAATGATGATTGTGGCCAAGTTTGGTTTAATTTGGCCAAGTAGTTTTAGAGAAGAAGATTTTTGTAAAAGTTAACGCCGGACGACGGACGCCAAGTGATGAGAAAAGCTCACTAGGCCCTTCGGGCCCGGTGAGCTAAAAATCAAATTTTCTTGCTTTCCTCTGAATTTCTTATTGTGACATCTAAAACAACGACAACCATGCCCAATGTCTTTACATAGAAAGAAAACATCTTTTTGGAGATCATTGGAAAAGATACATATTGTCTACATTTGAGAAACAGATTCCAGTGTTCTCCCCAGGATTTTTGGATAGCACTGTGGTAAGCGCGTGATTTTCCACAATTCTCAGTAACTTTGTCGCGTCGCGCAGTTGGTTTGTAATTGATTTTAAGAGGTTGTGTTTGATAATTCTATAAAATAGAAAAATAAAATAAAATTTGAATACGTGCCACCAGATAAGTTTGTCAAGATTTGACAATACTTCTTTTAGGTCTTTCCCTCCCAAATTATCTCCCTTACTGGCTGACATAACTTCCTGTTTACATTTGTGGCCTTTTCAGCATTAAATACTATTCCTAATCCAAGCCATCCTCTGTTTACATTAAATTTAAAGCAATATTTAAACAATGAATATATTGATGATTGGTTGACAAATATCGATATTTCATATACAAATGTATATCTACACAAAATTTTCGTTTTGTCTTATTCCCTTATCCATTTGAAAAAGAGCCACGGATGGACAAGTAATCGTAATATACGGGCTTATAATGAATCCCTTGATAACAGGGTTGCCTCCTTCAAACAATTCAGGTTTGAGAGTTCGGTAGTAAACACGAAAAAGTAATAATATAGTCATAGATGGTTCAATCAATGGTCGAGACCACGTTGTCAGAGAAGGGGGTAACACTTCCCTTATATTTTTTAGAAATGAACTTTTCAGCACCCGAGACATGCATTAAATGTCTCTGTCCATTCCTTTCTTAAGTTTCGGTATCTTTTAAATGCGAAAAATTGGAGGAAGGAAAGGTTAATTTGGCAGTAAAAGTTTTGCAAATGGCGCCATTTTGATCATTTATTGAACTGGTCCCTACGATATTTGACATCGTTGGGTGAATTAACGATCTCTCTGATAAATAAACCAGTCGATCATGTGATCGGAATGTGTACAAAATAATACAGGATGTTTGAAATTCAAAAACAATACCGCTGATTTTTGGTTACCATAAAATGAAACAACCGGAAACAACCCCGAAAAATTTCCGGAAATAAAAAAAAAATTTGCAAAAAAACGGAATAAAAACTTTTGAGTCGGCGGGATTTCTCTGAGTCGGTCGGGCGAGGGGAAACAAACCATATTTTTATTTTGGCCTAACATGTATTTTCCACAAATCTCTCACAATCATATATCCCAACAAATTTACAAATTATATTAGTTTATGAGTGTGAGGACGTTGTATTGAACTTAAAAGTTGAGAGTAAAGAAAATTGTTGATCATTTGTAGCAAAAACGTAAAAAACTTTACATTGTGCATTTTTCATATTATATATATGCTCTTGTGAAATGAACTCCTTTAACTTTACGTAAAAATATAATTTAACCATATATAGAATTTGTAATATTGGGAAATAACAATTGTTGCTTACAGAAAAGAGAAGGAACAATTAGAACGTGAGAAGATAGAACTGCAAAGACAACAGAAATTACGAATGGAACAGCTAGAGAGAGACAAAGTAGAACGAGAAAGAGATAAGGAAGAGAGAAGACGACTAATGGAAGAAATCAGGTTTGTGATATGAGACAATATCTGAAAATGTCTTATTTTTTGTAGTAGGAAAAACAAAACAAAAAATGTCTTTCTAACCGGTATATATAGATTGTTTTAACAGTTTAAATATTAACATTGGAAAAGTATAATCGACCTTATAAATTTAACATAGTTGGAACTAATGCTCTGAATCAAAAGTCCAAAGGCAAAAAAGTACAATTGCATTAAACTTAATGTGTCGTATACAAAAATTACTAGATGTTTCTAAGGCTTTTGTTTCATGTAAGGTAGTTAGTTATATAGAAATAACTTCTGCTCATATTGGACGGTGCACATTATAGAAAATAGCTTCAAAAGTTTAAAATCAAACATTAAAAATTAAGAGAGCCACATATTAACTTGATTTAATCTATGTTGTAAATTCCATAGACTGAAACAAAAATAGTAAAAATAGTTTATAAAAACAATCCACAAACACTTTTCTTTTGTTTTTATGCTGTATTTACTACGTAAATTTACCTTGTCATACAAATAGTTCAAGAGAATAGTATTTCACTTTTTCATTCTCTACCTTGACAGGTTAGAACAGCAGGAGTTGCAAAGAAGAGCACAGAAGAGAACGTTCGACAGCAGAGGTGGTGGCAGGGATGAGTACTGGTCAGAACCAAAACGAGCTGCTACCAATGAAAATAGATTTGATGATAACAGGTATATAAAACGTTTCAGAACCTTAATCATACAGGTTACCTTCTCTGTGGTAGGACATTCTGGTACTTTAAAGTAAGAGCAAGTAAAAGCAGTAATATCAACTTTACAATTGATGAAATATTATACGTGATATAAGGGGAAAATTTACTGTTTTCTGATGTGTAAAGAAAACATTAAAAACAGTTGACTCTTCCCCAAAATAACGCTGATTGTAATTTAAATTTTGCTTATTTTACTTGCTCTCACTTGACAAAGTACAAGAATGTCCTACCTCAAAGTAGGTTACCTGTTGAAAAATTATATACTCAGAAGTCATGTGATATGACAAATAAGTCTATTTTATTTTGGCAGATTTAGGATTTGGATGACGAAATAAGGGTGTAGCTGTTTCAAGAATTAAATGAGCCAAATCTTATGTAAAACATATCACATGGTGTTTATATAAGTTGTAAAAAAAAGTAATTTAAAATTATAAAATGGAATTTAATTATTTTGACAGGATGTTCTTGTTTATATTACTTAGTCTGTTATTGGTTTTAATTGTTTGATGGGTGTTAAATTCTAAAAAGCTACACCTTTAAAAGAAAGTTCTATTGACTAGCTTAGTAGAGAAAGTAATGATCCAAAAAGAAATTTTACAGTTTATTTTCGTGGTTTATGTGTGTTGACAAATGGGTTGAAGTCTTGTGGACTTTTAACTTACATCAACTTTTTCATAATAATTAGAAGCAAATTGAATATATTTCTAACAGAGTGTTAAAAAGAAGGTGAAAATTAGTGATATTATTTTTTGAATAATTTACGTCATGTAAAAAGGATTTATTTATTTTTGTGTGTACCAATATCTTGTATTTTCGTGGATATTTAATTTTGTTGTTTGCCAAAGATTACATCCAGAATTCCCAGAATTAACTGTATGAGGGGATCAGAATGCACTTTTATTAGAATTTGATGGGTGGTGGTTATATTGCTTGAACATTTGAAGGAAATGTCTAATTAAAAAATTATGCATGGTGGGGTGAAATAAAAAGTGCCTTCTGACATTTATTTTTTGAACAGCCCTTAGCAAAAAGAACATTTAAACTTTTGATAAATAATGGAATATTTTAATTTTTGGCTCACATCTACCACTGAAATCCAAGAAAATTGACATTCTATAACAGTACTAACTTCACAGTATTTTAAACTGTACATTCAGAAATTATAAGGTGCATTTATTATTGCAATTTTTTTTAAGAATACACAAATATGAGAGATGAATTCAGGAAATCTGTATACAGTTCAGGTACCGGAATTCAAGATCTTATTACTGCTATTATCATCAAGTTGCAATATTTGCATTAATAAAAGCCATGTTATCATTTCTTACTTTACAGTATTATTATAGATGTTATCCTAACGCTAGCAAGTTAGAGGTTTGATTTGCTTGCTTGCTTTGTTTGTATTGAAGCTTGCTCAAGCATTGTTATTAAGATTGACCTCTGAAAACAATAAAAAAAAAAGGAGGGTAACCCTGGTTAAACTTTTATATATTATATTTAAATTTGATTGGACATAATCAAATAATCAAATATACTTATGTACATGTTTAACTTATATTGTTTGCAGACGTCAATCTTAATAGTAATTACAATGCTTGAGCAAACTTTGATACTAACAAAGCAAGCAAGCCAACAAAACCTTTAACTTGCTAGCATTAGGATAACAGCTTTAAGCACTTGATTAACTTAATTATCTAAAGAACATAATTGATGTGAAAGTAACAACTACATGGATTATACTTGATGTCAGAGTAACAACATCAAACCTGTCATTATTGTACTTGTTCTAATAACCCAAGCTCTCCTTTTATTCATATTGTGTAATCTGATCATGAATAAAAGACGGATAAGTTTTTGAAACTTATCCTCTTTTCTTTGTAGATCATTTGGTACAACTGAAAGAAAGGTAGAGCGGTATGATCGCAGGGCAGAACAGCCGAGAGGTACAGACAGCAGGGAGGCAAGAAGGTTTGATGACCGACGAGAATTTAACAGAGAAGAGAGGAGCGACAGAAGAACCGATGATAGGTTTGATAGGTTTTTATTTATTGCTTGTTTGTTTTATAGATAGTATTATAGAATTTTATATGTAGCTTTTTTTTGCCTGTTTATTTTATTTTGCTGGTCTTACAAATAAGAGATCCCTACAGGATAAAAACAATAAAAATGACAAAATTAGCATTTTTGTTCCTAAAACACAATACTAAATTTTAGTAAATTTTAAGATGTCAGGCATCTGTACTAACTTTATTTGAACAATTTTCTTGTTTTGTCTTTTTTTTTTAAACTGATACAAAATTTTCTAGATAAAAAACCCAGCTGTCAAGTGCCGTAATTTTGTTTGTCTGTCAGATAAGTCTGTGCATTTCATAAAATATAATGAATAATGAATGGACTTAAGGGTGAACAAAATTACTGACCTGCATCGAACAGATATTAATCATATCATTCTTTTGATCTTTAGATTTGACAGAGGATCAGGTGACCAGGCTAGTTTTGACCGAGCAGCAAGGGAAAGAAATGATAGACCAGTACTTAGGGAAGATCGACGGGAAGGAGAGTTCCATAGACGATCTCGAAGTCGAGACAGATCCGATACTCGAGTCAGCCGGGGGCGTGATGAACATAGAAATGAAAGATCCCACCACACGTCACCGCCACGTCATACAGACAACAGAGATTGGAAAAATGAAAGAGGTATTCATCATTTTTCATACAAATTCAATACAAATTATTTCATATGGTTTGAAATTTCTATGTATCTTGTTTTAAACACTGAGTTCCAATTTTGTCTTGAATCTTTAAGCATGTGTACATCTGCAGGACTTTTGTTTTACACTCATAATTGTCAGCTTGCTCTAAAGGCTGTTCCATGAAAACATAATAGGGTACCAAGTTAAGGGTCTTTGCTTACAGTAATCAATAGAAGCAATTTTGGGGAACCTGCATTTATTTTAAACTAAAGTAAAACATATTTCGTATCACCCATAGTGGCCAATTAAACTTGCTTTCTCTGGGTCCCATGTATGTTTTAAATGGAACTACAAGAAAAAAAAGGTCTGAAAATTAAAAATATATAAAACATTCTTATAAAACCAAAAAAAAAGAATAAATCCCTTTTCCCCCTACAATTTTTTTAAAATCTGACTTAACTCTTTATGTTCTATGTGGATCCCCTTTTAAAATTAGAATTATTCTAAATTTGTTTTTTGTATAGGATATTTTTTGTTTATATGTTATATTATTGTAATGTATATGAATCCTTTATCTGTAGACTTTGTACATAAATTCTTGTCTGAAGGTAAATAGTGTTGTGAATATATAATCACTACAGCTTACATGAATTTTCCTTTTGTTCAGTCATATTCTTTATTAAGTTTAAGTAAGAGTAACTCCCCTTTGTAGCAGATATTTTCAAAAGATGTTTGTGATCACTTAAACAAAATGGACGTGAACAGAGAACAGAAAGTTTTAGAGTACAAATGTAACATTCTAAACTTGAAACAAATATATTTATTGAAGTCCTGCCAATATTAAAATTGTTGATTGCTTGGTTTAGAGTACTCTGTCATGTCTGTGAGGGTTGGAGAATGTTTGATTTTAGGCAGGATCATATTTTAATTTGATAGTGTTAAAAAGAAAGAGAAATACACAATATCTTGCTCTAAGGTTGGAATCCATCATTTTCACTTGCCCACTGTTGGCTTCTCACTCCTCCCTGCCCCATTATATATCGGATTTTGTAAATATACCCCCCTCCCCCCAAAAGAACAAGACCACATTTACATAGGTATTAGATATGTAACTTTTTGATGAAAGAAAGAAGAAATCATGTTTGGCTAAATAAGCTATTTTGCCTACATGTGTCCAACGTCAAAGCTCTTTCCCAACTCTGTGCATAATGTTAGACTGTGTAAAGGTCTAAATGAACTGCAGTATAGAAAAAGATTGTGTGCCACTTATTAAGGCAGAATGGAAATGGAAAATTCATGTGAGCTGTAGCATGTGTGTGTTGATAACTGGTGTAATCAGATTGTAGATTTCTTCTTACTATAATTCTTATCTAGCAAATTTAATCAGAAAAAAAAAAAATACCAAATAATTATTTTTTGTTCAACAGATTTTGATTCTCAAATTTGAAAGAATTTAAGCAAATAGGTTTACAAATATTTTTCTTCATTGGCCTCTGATATTTATAACTTTACAATCCTGTACATGGTGTACATTCAGCAAGTTAAACTTTAGAAGATTGAGGTATTTTGCACTTGAAGGGGCCCAATATTTGAAGGCTACTCAATTATTTTCAATAAAATTTTCTCACCATTAACTCCTACAAATTAGGATTTTAAACAATAATAAGCAAAAACTATGAAGTGATCCTGAATGACTGACAATGAAACTTATGCTGTTTAAGTAAAAGTTGATTTAAGGAATGACTGTTAAAACAATCTCTTAAGATATGTTATTGATCTCAGAAAGTTGTCATCCCATAGCAGGTAATGCCACACAGACAAATTGGACAACAAATAACACAGCCAATCAGAGGCAGCAGAATAACCGTGAGAACTTGTTGCACACACATTTTTCATTGATTTACATCTTTAAAACATGCTAATTTTGAAAAATAATCTGACTTGATTCAATTTACAAATGTTCAAAAATTCATCAACTTGACCTTCTTGACCACAAACACAATTTAAAATCTAGGAATAATGTAATCTACACTGTTTTCAATCTGTCTATCATCCAATCATATTTTATTTAATAACCCAAACTTTGCAAAAATTACACAATGTCAGTTTCATGAAATCAAACATCAGTTTTGAAACCCTAAATGATCTGTATGAATTCAATATTTATAAGCTATTCTCTAAATCATTGTAAATGGCTTACGGTAAGCCTAAGCTCTAAGCAATTGCACCATCATTTGATCTTATCAAACTTTTTAAAAAATCTATAGCTAGTCCTATAACTTTAATAAACAAGTTTTACAAGCATGTCTCTCAAAGAATTCTGACGTTTAAATGCCATATTATGGGTGTATACAAGCTTTGTTTATATTTGATGACTTTCCAAATTGATATTAAATTGACCTTCGATTTTATTCTTCTGAATCATAGACATTTGTTACCTCCCTTGCAGACTTTTTTTCAAACTTTTATATTCTGTAACTATGTGACTTTGACAGGTAAAATGAGGGAATCTTGTGCATTGCTAAACACAGTAAATCTGTTGATGATAATAGTAGAACTGCACATTTCCTATTTACCATGATGCACATTCTCATTTAAACTGCAATGATTAAATTGAATGAACTGTTCAGTCTCAATTTCTTGTAGTATGCTTGCCTAAAGTTCATAGGTTACAACCCTCGCCTAACCAAATAAGACTTAAATATTGGTATTCACTGATTCTCTGTTAAACAACAGATTTGAGATGTAAGAACAAAGACTGATCAGCTCAGAGACCGATACAGTGTGAACTGGCTTTTAAAAATCTTAGGTTCTAACTCCCTCAGGCTTAAGTGACTTGGATGGATTACGCTTTTTATATTTAGGTCATTTAGATCCTCAAATGTTTTATACATTCTTTATTTGCAAAAAATCCAGATAATAAAGGGGCTTCATACACTGGACATTCATGTACAATTATTTTGATTTGATGACATTGTGTGAGTTACGAAAAAAATTCTTTGAATTACTTTCTATGCAAAATTTCTAAATAAGCATAATTATTTGTATTTTTATGCAACTGCAAAGTAACAGATGAAGTACATGTCATGCATGTAGAATCTTCAATGCAATTTTATTAATTCATTTTATTTAGTTTTCTGAAAAATGATCTGCAATCTGTACTTTATTGAGTAATAAAAAATATGATGCTAAATTTATTGTGGTTTGTTTTTAACCTATCTTTCAAAGATTATCACATATATTTGAATATCAAATAAGAAATCATTTTAAATGTTATGTTGCATTTGAATAGTCCAATGAAAAATCATGTTACATACTGTGTTGCATTTGAATTAACTTTTTGATATTGCACATCTTCATGATCTTATTTACTTGTTTGCTTGATAACACCAATGCTTTATTATGTTTTTTTTTTATATTTTCATTAAAACTAATTGAAATTATCACAATTTACATGAAAGGACAATGGTTAACTATTTCTTTGTAATTTCATTAAAAAAAAAGCAAAGATATAAATAGTTTCTCATTAAAATTAAGTGTTTCCATCTCTTATGATTGGTCTTAATCATTGTTCTTTTTATAACTAATATTTATTTGTTAAATATACTGATTTTCAGCATTTGTTTATAATTTATAACTTTGTTATATATGATAGAATGATTTTTAAGTCATTTTAGAATTACATATTGTTTGTTGGATTAGAAACAATCATTTTATAAGTTATTTGATCATAATTTGAATAGTTTTGTTTTTCACTAATTGACTAAATTGTGTCTAAAACAAATGTTTTGTCTACATTGCCATCACAAATACATGATAAATGAGGAAGTTTATATTATTCATTGATGATCTCAATGTGAATAGACAATTCAGAGCATGGCAGATTGTAGAGCAACTGTCTGTAGTATACTTTGCCTTTAGAAGCCTGTGTAGCTTTTTATGTTCCACCATAGCATGCATAGTAAGTCACTGTCCGTTATTCCTGCATATAGAGTATATGATAAGAAAAAAACTTGACAACAAAAGTGATGAATGCACAGGATACCAAAAAAACCAGCAGGTATATATGTCAGTCTCCAGGTGCAGGATTTTCTTGCTGTATTGAAGACTCAGTGGTGGACTTCTGCTGTTTTTTGCTCTTTGTTTGGGTTGTTGTTGTCTGTTTGACACATTCACCATTTCCATTTCAATTTCATGTCTACCTCAAGATTGCAGATCATAGAGTTTGATAACTGTTTATTCAAAAATTGAAGTTTATCCTGTTATTGAAATTACGACAAACCATGTTTGAACAGCATACTGATTAGTACCATATCTTTTCAGACAACAGAACTCAGGCGGACACCGATTAGTTGTTAGTAGACAAAATATAGGTGGGACAGTCAGCAGTGGTGGGCGGACAGCTGCAGAATAATAAATATACAAGATGACCGCAGTCGCAACAAAGGTTTCATAAACCAGCAACAAGGTATGTATATGATTGACCTTTATTCTTCACCTCAGTTGACAATATTTTCTCAGGGTTTATCACCCTCTCAGCTATGGGTTATTTATATAAAATAAGTCTAACGGACTAAAGATTTGCCATCTTCATTACATAAATGAAAATTAAAAGAGACAGTCATAGCGAAGCCCTGGAAATGAAAAATAAGTGTTTACCAAAAGTCACAGAATCACAGTTTGCCTCACAATTTGATTTAATTTATAAAGACATTGTTCCTTTGCTTTTTGTGTCTTGTTTTCTGTGCATGTACAAATTTTGTATTTAGATACGTTTTGACACCTGTTAGATACTGCTATCACTAAATCTAAATTAGTTGAAAATAAAATAAATCTAGTTCATTCTTTATTTTTTTTTGCTTCATTCTAAAAGAATATGTCCCCCTGTGCAAATGATGGAATCATCAACATGACAGGAAATATGTATGTAAGTTATGTACAGAATCTTACTGTAAAAGAGGGGCGAAAAATACCAGAGGGACCATCAAACTCATAAATTGAAAATAAACTGACAAGCCATGGCTAAAAAATAAAAAGACAAACAGACAATTTTATGTACAAAAGACATGACATAGAAAACTAAAGACTAAGTGAATGTCACAGTATGCATGAAGATAATTTACGTGTGTCATTACACGTTAGTATATACTGTTGTAAGAGAAGCTAATTGAACTGTTTTATGTTTTAAGGTGTTGCTACCCAGCAGGGAAGATCATGGGGAGGAGCCAGTGCTATTGACAGACAAAATATCATAGACAATCGTCCCACCATTCAACAAGAACGTTTTACCGCAGTTCAACAGAAGCTAGAGGAACATTTGCCAACACCATCAATCCTGCTCTGGTAGGCAATGTTCAGCCCAAGTATATTCGTACCCGCTGTACCCAATACAGCACAAATGATAATATCAAACCAAGGACTTGCTGCTGCTAGGCAACAGGAAGCACGGTTTGATGCGTACAAAAGTATACAGAGTGGTGGATTTCGACGATATTGATCATTACAGACAATAAGATTTAAACATTATAATTGCAAGATAAGATTTAGCCATGCTATAAAGACAATTAAGGTGTAAGAAGTCATATAATTCCTAAATTAATGGAAAAGGACCATTATAAATTCATACAGCATTTTCATCGTATGTCAATCATGATTTATTAGAATATATTTTGTGTGTGAAAGAAATCCTTTGATGTATGAGATAGATTTAGCCAATGATTTATCGTGTATATGTGAAATTTTATATTTGTAATATGAGAAAATTTTATCATTGACATTCTCCTGAAATTTTATCATTATTGAACTATTTGTAAGTTTTACTCCCAAACGAAAAATTATGTACAAAGAGTGGAATCCGGGAAAATTGTAAAATGATCCATTGCTTCGTTGTAAAATGTGAAACTGCTGTTGTCATGGTAACATAAATGTTGCATCATGTAAAATGTTGTCTATTTCTTAACAAGGCCTGAAGAAATATATTGGTTTGAGATTTCAGTGTTCAACAAAATACAAGTTTTCTATAGACTTGTATACAGAATTTGTCATATCCGTCAAATTTGTTATAACAAGAGCACAGAATGTTTTCCTCCATTCGTAAAAATTGTACAGAAGAAAAATACATTAATTCACAGATGGTAAAGGATAAGAGATGCTAATTGCTTCAGTAGTTTTATTGTTTCTTCATTGTAACTCTCTTGTGCAGGACATAATGGGTTTGATTCCTGGACAGTCCAACCAAAAATAAAAATTTGGTATTTGCTGCTCATCTACTCTGCACACAGCATTTTGGTGGAAGAGTAAAGACTAGTTGGCTCAGAATCTGGATAATGTGTCCATGTAGTGTAGTGACCTTGCAAATAAGCACTTTAACAACTCTTGCTCAGTGTGTCATTCTTGTACAAAAGGGTAAAAAGATTGGAAAGGGACATGAAAAATCATCAATCCAAGAAAAGACAAACAACAGTCTACATAGAAAACTAATGGCCTAACAACTCAACCCAACTCTGAAGAGGGGTAATTGCATGTTCTCCAGAATGTTGGACAGATCCTGCTCCACATGTAGCACCTAGTGTGTAGTCCAGTAAAATACAAATTATGTGACAAGTCTCATTTGGAAGAAAGCACTGTTCAAATTCATATCACATTTAACAAGATGATCAAAATCATCAGTCAAATGATAGTTTTATATTGTCCTTAACTGACATCCTTCAAGACCATCTGACAGAATACTTTCATAATAAAAATAAGGAGATGTGGTATAATGTGAAAAAATTGCCAAGTAGACGTGGATATAATTAAAGACTAGACAAAGTGATGCCCTTGCACTCCACTCTGAGGTGTTTGTTTATATAAAATAAGAAAGACCATGTAGGACTTTCTCTGAGATATAATTGTGTCTGTCAGATGCAAAGCCTTATTTTATAATACACAATGTTGAGCATGGGATACATTGGTCTATGATTCACTGTAGGAGGAGTTATCTGGAAACACTATGTACCTCTTATGCAAGTTTATGCTCCAAAAAATGAAAAAGTTAAAACTATCTCCCAAAAGAGCAAACATAAATAACAAGAGTGTACATGAAATGTCTTGCCTTCTTTACATATCAATGATTTATCTTGATAGTCCTAAAATATAATGCTTTTTCTACAACGATCACATAAACTGAACATGATCCATGAAAATGAGGTCAAGATCATATAAACCGAACTGTACATCTCACAATCATTTATACACCAAACTACACTTTAAATATAGTTGCACAAAGTATCTTAACTTAACACAGAAAATTAAACATTGATTAATGAACATGAAAATTAGGTCAAGTTCAGATGAACCCTGCCAAACTGACATGCACACCCTACAATCATTACATGCTGTAAATACATATAGTATCCAAGAAACAAACTTAACAAGGAAACTTAATATTAACTGATGAACAAGGAAAATGAGGTCATGGTCAGATGACTATTGCCAGACAAACATCTTACAATCATTCCATACTTCAAATATAGATGACCTATTGCTATAAGTATTAAAATAACAGATAAAAAAACAAACACTTTGCATTGAACAATGAATTGTAAAAATGAGGTCAAGGTCAAATAAAACATGCCAAACTGACATGTACATCATTAAATATTTGCATACACCAAATAATATGGGGGTCAGTATAGTTAACCTATTGCAAAAAGAATAGCAGACCAAAACACAAAAACGTAACTTAAACCACTGAACCATGAAAATGATTTCAAGTCACATGACAAATGCAAGCTGGACATGTACAAAATTCCACACTCCAATATGGTAGACCTTGCTGATATATCTTAAAAATAGACTAGACTACATAAAGTAAACCTTGTTCACTGATAACAAAAAGAGTCAAGGTCAAATGAAAACTGTCTGACAGGCACAAAGACGTTTGAACATACCAAATATAGTAATCCTATTACTCAAAATAAAAGAGAAATTACTATAAACTTTAACTTTTTTCAAGTGAACCATGATAATGACTGAGGTCAAGGACAATGGACAAAAACGCATCAAAGCTGATATGTGGATTTATTAATGTTCTTTTGGATACAAATTTCTGTGGACTTTGTTAGTACAGGAAAACCACAAATTTAAGTGTTCAACAAATTACATATCGTCTAAAGGAATATATGCAGACTTTGCCAAAACCACCAACTTTAATATCCACGAAAATGCAAGTTTTCCTCAATTCTAATATGAAGCTTCAGGTCTCCGGAAATATAAAGCTTTTTTCGGGAAGTTTGTAATCTTCACCACCGCTACTAGATCACTATCCATATGCCAAGCTTTTTCAAAACAAGTTGTGAAAATAAATATCTTATTCTTTGAAGAAGAAAGGATATATAGTATTATATTTTAAAAGATCTTGACAGAACAATAAGTAATTGAAGTCATTTTTAGTTGTTCACCTTAAATTCACAGTGATACCTTCAGCAGTTTATCAAGCTCACAACTGACTGCAATTATAAAAGAGCGGAAAAGATACCAGAGAGACTTTCAAACTTGTGTATCATTTAAATCGAAATAGCCTTACAAAGAAATGGTTACAAAATAAGATGCTGTTGTAGCAGTTTAAATTTTCATGGAATTTGATCACAATACACAATACCGTAAATTCAGAATATTCCTATGTTTTTATTAATGTGGAAAATGTGACTAGTTACAATCGCAATAATTTGAAATCATATTAAAAATCATTTATATGAATTAAACGGATTTTTCTTAATATTGCAAAAATTAAAATTGTGTTCTAGTCTAAATTGAAAAAAATCGCAATAATTTCCAAATTTACAGTACAAAATATGCATTGACAAATCTTTGAGGTACAAACAAATTATAAACAGTGAAGTCAAACAGAGACTGTGACAGTCATAAATAACACAACAATTTCACACAGAAAATACATTTTTATTTTTCACAAAATTTATGAATTACAACATATCACATTTAAGTACAATCTCATATTAAAAACAGAACACATTAAATGTCAACAATAACATAGATTACAGCAGATTTACATATTCTTTCTGAGCTAATTTTAAAAGATGCAGGTAATTTTTTCATCCTGTAATTAGCCAGATATTGTACAAATAACAGGTATAAAATTAAATTCTAACTCATCATGGTAATGTTAAAATTACTGCCAATAACAGTGGGTTTTTTTTTTTTATAGTTCTCTTCTTTTTTAATCATATTGACATACAGATCTTGTGTTCTAGCTTAGCTTATACAACGATCTGACAATGCTCCATTCTACTTTCTGTTTTAGAGACATTTCAGGATCCTTTGGTTTTTCGAAATAAAAAAACCACTTCAAAATTTGAAAGCAGAGATTTCATTGGCTGATATGATCATTACCAGAACAGAAAGTAGGACAGAGTCTCATCAAATCATTGAAAGTAAAGCATGGACACAGGATCTGTTTTAACCATGTTGATTTCTATAAAATTAAGAACAAAAGTTGAGAGAAAAAAATCTATAATGTTAAACTGCAGGATAAAAACAATAGTTGTTCATTGTTTAATATTATTTACTATTTTTTAGCTCACCTGGCCTAAAAGGCCATGTGAGCTTTTCTCATCACTTGGCGTCCGTCGTCGTCGATGTCGTCGTCGTCGTTGTCGTCGTTAACAATTTTTCAAACATCTTCTCCTCTGAAACTATGAATGGATTTGAATTAAACTTAACATGATTGTTCCTTAGTATTCCGCACAAATGTGCACTTCGATTTTTGATCCGTCAAAAAACATGGCCGCCGTTACTTAAAATAGAACATAGGGGTCAAATGCAGTTTTTGGCTTATATCTCAAAATGAAAGCATTTAGAGCAAATCTACATGGGGTAAAAATGTTCATTAGGTCAAGATCTATCAGCCCTGAAATTTTCAGATGAATCAAACAAACCATTGTTGGGTTGCTGCCACTTAATTGGTAATTTTAAGGAAATTTTGCAGTTTTTGGTCATTATCTTGAATATTATTATAGATAAAAGATAAACTGTAAACAGCAAAAAAGATCAGCAAAGTAAAATCTACAAATAAGTTAATAGACCAAAAATTGTCAATTGACCCCTTAAGGGGGTATTGTCCTTTAATGACAATTTTTCACATTTGTTCATATATTTGCTAACTTTAAAAAAATCTTTCCTCTGAAATACTGAATGGATTGGTTAAAAACTTAGCATGATTGTTCCTTAGATTATCCTGCACAAAGTGTGTGCTTGATTTTTGATCCGTCAAAAAACATGGCCGCCGTTACTTAAAATAGAACATAGGGGTCAAATGCATTTTTTGGCTTATATCTCAAAAACGAAAGCATTTAGAGCAAATCTGACAAGAGTAAAATGTTCATTAGGTCAGATCTATCAGCCCTGAAATTTTCAGATGAATCAAAAAACCATTGTTGGGTTGCTGCCACTTAATTGGTAATTTTAAGGAAATTTTGCAGTTTTGGTCATTATCTTGATATTATTATAGATAAAGATAAACTGTAAACAGCAAAAAAGATCAGCAAAGTAAGATCTACAAATAAATTAATATGACCAAAATTGTCAATTGACCCTTAAGGGGTTATTGTCCTTTAATGACAATTTTCACAATTTGTTCATCATATTTGCTAACTTTAAAAAATCTTCTCCTCTGAAACTACTGAAGGATTTGGTTAAAACTTAGCATGATTGTTCCTTAGATTATCCTGCACAAAGTGTGTGCTTTGATTTTTGATCCGTCAAAAAACATGGCCGCCGTTACTTAAAATAGAACATAGGGTCAATGCAGTTTTTGGCTTATATCTCAAAACGAAAGCATTTAGAGCAAATCTGACATGGAGTAAAAATGTTCATTAGGTCAAGATCTATCAGCCCTGAAATTTTCAGATGAATCAAACAAACCATTGTTGGGTTGCTGCCACTTAATTGGTAATTTTAAGGAAATTTTGCATTTTTTTGGTCATTATCTTGAATATTATTATAGATAAAGATAAACTGTAAACAGCAAAAAAGATCCAGCAAAGTAAGATCTACAAATAAGTTAATATGACCAAAATTGTCAATTGACCCCTTAAGGGGTTATTGTCCTTTAATGACAATTTTTCACAATTTGTTCATCATATTTGCTAACTTTAAAAATCTTCTCTCTGAAACTACTGAAATGGATTTGGTTAAAAACTTAGCATGGTTGTTCCTTAGATTATCCTGCACAAGTGTGTGCTTTGATTTTTGATCCGTCAAAAAACATGGCCGCCGTTACTTAAAATAGAAATAGGGGTCAAATGCAGTTTTTTGGCTTATATCTCAAAACGAAAGCATTAAGAGCAAATTGAATGGAGTAAAAATGTTCATTAGGTCAATATCTATCAGCCCTGAAATTTTCAGATGAATCAAACATCCAATTGTTGGGTTGCTGCCACTTAATGGTAATTTTAAGGAAATTTTGCAGTTTTTGGTCATTATCTTGAATATTATTATAGATAAAGATTAAACTGTAAACAGCAAATATGATCAGCAAAGTAAGATCTAACAAATAAGTCAATTTGACCAAAATTGTCAATTGACCTCTTTAGGAGTTATTGCCCTTTAAAGACTTTTTCACAATTTGTTCATCATGTTGACATACTTTAAAAAATCTTCTCTTATGAAACTGCTGTATCAATTTCAGCCAAACTTGGTAAAATGAGTTTCAGAGTTTCAGGTATCTAGTATAAATTTTATATTTCATTTCCTTGTATGTCAAGAAACATAGCTCCTATGGCTAAATAGAACATAGGAGAAATGATTTTTTTTTTGCTTTTGAAAAAATAGGACGATTCAAAGAACATTTAAATAAATTGAAAAGCCAAAATAATCATTGATGAGAGATTAAACCAAAAAATTCAGGTGAGCGATTCAGGCTCTTGAGAGCCTCTTGTTTCATTTTGATCTCCCTTGTAGTTTTAACAATTTTTAAATTTTAGGTTTGTATTTTGTTAATAATTCTTCAATTCATGTTTCATGGAAATATTCAAAATAAATACCCTAAGAGTAGAATAATACATCTTTATTGGAATGCATAATTATTATGTAGGACCCAGCCCCATCTATAAATCTGCTTTTCCACTTGGAGGATTCTTTAAAAATACAACCACTATCATTCTGCCTTTTATATATACACAATGTATTATAATTATACTTACTCTACTGATACATGTAGTAATATCAAAAGTCAATTTTCTACAATATCAAATAAAGTTTGACATTAGAAGGACAAAATAACTGTTATTTATAATGGTGAAGGCTATTCAAAAATCAAATTTAGGTGGGAGCTAGAAATAGAAAAGAAAGGATTGTTCTATTAAATACTGACCTCACCAAATACACAACTTTGATTAAAATATAATGTATCATTGTGTGAAGATATTTTGAACCACCTTTATCATCAATAATATGGTGCTTTGAATTCTCCCCTCTTTTAATGAATTCTAGAAAAGACCTAAAAGATTGATATTCTAGAGCCACATATACCAGTACATGACAACTTCCTTAAAAAAGGTTGAAAGAGACTTCTTTTATTCATTGTAATATTGATTTACTGTAAATTCAGAAATTTTGCGTGCATTTATTCTTGCGATTTTGTCATTTTATACTGAAATGCGATTTTAATTTTTACGATTTTGAGAAAAAATCCTTTTTAATACAAATAAAATATTTTTAAAATGCGAGTTTTAATTATGCGTTTACACCTCTTGCATTTTTTCGCAATAATAAAAACCTCCCAATAATTCTGAATTTACAGTAATAGGTCTGGTTGGGGTCGTACATTTCTGCATTGTTTTAGTTCATTTTTTATATTATTTATATTTTTGGTTCATATATTCACTATGATTTTTTTTACCCTGACATAACTGAGTAAAAAAATGTGCCTCATTTTGTTACTTTTTAGTTCACTAAACCAATATATTATACTATTTAGTTCAACTATTGAGGATTCATTATTATTCGTTGGATACCAATTTTCATGGGTTTTGTGGGTACAGGTGCACTACGAATTAAATGTTCAATGAATAAACAATTTTTTTTATAAGCTTGTATGCAGACTTCGGCAAAACCACGAATTAAATATCCACAAATACGTAAGTTTTCCTTAATCCACGAAAATTGGCACCCACGAAAATAAATGATTCCACAGTAAACCAATCTATTTTACAAGTTAAAAAATATCACAGTAAACTTTAAAAAAAGAAAAAAAAAAAACCTTTGCAGAATGAGGTGTTTTCTTCTCACATGAAAAATAACATCTTTTATAATAAGCTTTAATTTATCATTGAAAGCATTAAACATTCAATCAAGGTTGGTTGTTGAAATTCTAGAAGATTTTTCTTAATTATAGACTGCCACGTAGATTTTTTTTCTTTCTCTCAAAAGATGATCTTTAGTAAATTAAATTGTTGGACTGATAAAAAAAAATAATAAAAAAAAGCATGCATGGCAAATTAAAAAGGCAATTAATACTTTTACAAACCAGTACTAGTTCAATCTTCAATGGTCAAAATTAAAAAAAATTTCATTCTGCTCTCTAGTTTTGCCATTGTCATGCTACGAAAAAATGCCTACAGACATAATAACTAAATTTACCAACCCATTTGTAAATAAAGTTCAATTGTATAAAATCAATTTAAACATAAACAATTTTTCCTGAGAACTGCTCCATGGACATCTATATACTAAAGTTGTATACAGTATTCAAAATTTTCTTCACATGTCATGTGAATACCTACATGTTACAAATCTTTTTACATTACAATATAGGTTGTTGAAATTTTAGCATTCCAATTTGTGAACTTTCAATTTGTATGTAGCAAAATCCAGCAGTGCCTGCATATGGAGTTTATATCTCCCAAATAATACATCATTCAGGTCGTGGGTTTCCTATAATAGTTTTATTTCCATGATAGAGAGCTTCTGCTTACAAAGAAGGTATAAAATCAAAGGCTACCAGTGGGAAAGTTAAGTCCTCCATACAAAAAATTTAACAGAGTTAACACTTGTTTTTTGACAATTATGGAACACTGTTTCACATTAAAAAGTGTCCTTACTTACACGTGCAAATTACGGAAAGCAAATAGAAAAAATCTGTTTACCCTTTTGGAGCAATGTGTATCTTTGGGGTTTTTTTAGTTTCCTTTGCTCAGGCTCAAGCTTTCTATTTGTCTTTTTTTGTATTTTGTTTTTCACATGGGTTTTTCAGTTTGTTGTTAGCTTAAATTTAATATCCTTTTAGTTTCTTTGACCTCTGTTTTAAAAATCTGATTGTATGGTATTATACAATTTTTTGTGTCATTTCAAGGAAATTTCTTGAAACTTTCAATGAAATTCTTGAAACTTTAATGAAATTTCTTGAAATGGGGGGAAAATTATCCCTGTAAGTTTACAATTTAAATTATTAAACTGATCCTTATCTTAACACCATAAAATAAATGTAATTGAAATGTAATTCAAAAGTAATTTAGCATTACATGCTTTTTTCATTTAATAATTAAATTACCCATTACAAGTAATTAAAAAAAATCTTAATTACACATTACATTCAATTACCTGGAAAATTGTAAGTTACACTTAATTACCTGACATTTTCAATTACCCCATCCTCACGCAGCCCTGAAACAATATTGATATGAATGGTGCAATTACCCTTTTTATGCCAATTGAACTGTTTTTTTGAATTATAAATTGCAATTTATAAAACCTACCCAAAAAAAAAAAACATTTAAAAATTACAGAAAATTATTTTCATCACCCTTGAGTATTATATTTTTTAAAACAATATTTAGGGTGCACATATAATATAACAGAATGCAATTATTATTATACCAAGGCACATTTTTAAAAACATGCAATATGATGGTTAAAACAATACACCTTACGGCCATTTGTCTGTCATTGCTGGGGAATCTCATAGGTTCCCTCAAATTTTGATGTCCATAGAAAAAACACAACAATGGAAAAAAAATTGCTGTATGACCCAATATTCAAGTGGCCCAGTTCTTGATCAAGAGGGTGAACTATCAAATTCAATAAGGTGTTTTACTATTTTCCCAAAAACAATTTCAATATGGTGGATAATACATCATTTTTTTAAACAAATTTGTAACCATCTAATTTTCCCTGTAAAAGCCTGCAGGATATAATATGGCAACATGTGGTTATGACTAGAAATATCTATCCTTACATTTAGGAACACAAAAAATACCAGAAATTTGTAGATTTAAAAGCGTAAAAACCCAAAACTCCTGCCCAAATTTTTTTAAATATTTTTAAAGTTTACAAAACTAAAATGTTTCCACAACTTCTTTACTTTAAAAAAATTTCTTGAGGGGAAATTGTTTGATAAATTCAACTAAGGTGGTACCTAACACACAGGGGGATAATCGAAAAACTTATTTTTTTAAAACGTTCTTTGTTCAAAAAAAAATTTAATTCTCAGTGTCAAATTGGGGTTTTTAAAGCTATATTCCAAACCCCTTTTTTTTCCGAGAAAATGTTGGTTCAAATTTTTTTTTTAAAAATTTTTATATTTTTTTTCAAAGGATCAAAGTAAATTTTTTAAAATAAAAAATTTTAAACGAGTCAAATTTTTTTTTGTCAAGGTGTTGGGTACCACCTTAACCCAAAACACATCTAAAAAATAATAATAACAAATTTAAAAAACATCCCCTTTAAAATATATAACTGGATGGGGAGAAAGGGGAAAAACTATTGAACAAAAAAAAATTTTCAATATTCATTATTGTTGCAAATTTTTGGGTTTGGTCTTCCAGGTATTTGACTATAACCAAAATTTAGAAGGTTTTTTAGCCAAACAATATCTAAGGAAATTTTTCCCTTTTTTTTTTAAAAGTTTTTACTGTAGATTCATTTTTTCCTTGGGTATCAATTTTTGATAGTTTTTTAGGATACAAAAAAGACAATTTAGTTGTTAGGAATCAAAATTTCTTGGGGTTGGTACCGGGGGAGTTTTAAAAAATATTATAGGGGGGAAGGGGCCGCTCCGTCATGCTTCAAAATTTCCCAAATTTTAAAAAACCAAATTTTTTCCCAAAAAGGGGATGGGGGGGGGGGGGGGGGGGGTCAGCCCCCGGGCCCCCCCGGATCATTCTAGGATACAGATTTTTGGAAATCAAAAATCAAAATCAATAAAAAACAATTTTTCCCCAAAACCGGGGAAATACAATTTTCCTTTTAAAAATTTTTTCTTAAAAAAGAATCATCCTGTCCTCTCTATAAAATTAATGGCTTAATCCCCCGGGGGGCAGAGAGGGGGGAAGGATCAAAACCCCCTTAATTTTGCAAAGATCTAATCCATAAAATCAATTTTCCCTTAACTGAATATTTTTTTTTTTCCTTAAATCATGAAATAAATGAATCTGATTGAAAGCCTTCTTCAATTTTTTAGGGTTTTTGACATATTTCAATCAATACCCCTGACTTCAAAGGGGGTTTTCATCATGCTAAAAAAATCATAAAAATGATAAAAAAAAATTAAAAAACGAAACTGATTTAAATTTTAAATAATCAAATGAAATTATTTTAAATATTGATTTTTTTTTTAGGAAAAAGGTCAACGCTCATTGTTTTCCGAAGATAAAAAAATGAAATAACATTTCATAAATTGATGTGTCAAAAGACCTTTCTGGATTAATTATAATGATATTCTTTATACTTTTTGCTTTTTTAAAAATTTATTAAATTTAAAAATAAATATTTAAATTGCACTCCTTATTTATTAGCACCTATAATTCCTTGCCTATCATATATTTAAAAATTTTCCTTTTTTAAAAATTTTTTAATAATTAAAATGAAAATTTTTTTAGATGGCCAAAGGAAAATTGTACAGTCATTTTAAAATATTTACAAAAGATAAATTTTTTTTAGATTCACAGCTAAAATAATTGTTTTTTGAAAAAATGTTCACAGTAAACCTATTGCTTACAATTGCTTTATACATAATCTTGGGGGAAACATTTAATTTTTTTAAATCAAAACTCTATTAAGGAGTTCAATAAAAATCTAATATCAATAAAAATAAAACATAAAAACAAAAATATTTTACTTTTTAAATTTTAAAAAAAAAATTAAATTATACTGCCATTAAAAACATCAACAACAATACACAGCCAAGTCTAGTTTAAGTACAGGATGGATTCAGGGGGGGTTTTCCGGGGGTTTGGAACCCCCCCTTTTTTTTTTTGGCGTCAATGCATTTTTAAGGGGACATGTAAAAGGAACCCACCCTTTTTTTCCGGGGTTTGGGGAACCCCCCCCTTTTTTAAAAGACTGATCCGCCCCTGAAGTATCAGCGTGTTCCTTTTATATTAAATAACCAAAATTGATTAAAATTCCCCAAAAATTTATAAAAATTTTTTAAATCAAAATGGGGTAATTTTGTTTAACTCCAAACTATAACCCCCAACTTATAAAGGAAATTGTTTTTGTCCCCAAACCCTCTCAGAGAAGTTTAAGACCAAAAAATAGTCAAATAATTTTTTATAACCTGAAAATATTATATATATATTTTTGGCAATCAAAAAAGACGAACAACCCCTATAGATAAAAGCGCTGACATTTTTAAATGAAAAAAAAGTGTTGGGTAGGTATTCATTAAAAAAAACAAATTCAAAAAATTAAAAGGAGCTTTGCCAAGTCACAAAATTTTCTAGATTTTTCCAATAAAAAACGCACATTAAATAATGCACCAAAAATCTATGAATTACAGTGGTTGTGTTCAAGCTCCATACAATGGTCAAAGTCCCCTAATCTAATTTTAAAAAAATTTTCCTAATGGGGAAAGGGAAAAAAAAAGTTTGTGGGGCCATGAATTAACTGCTTAAAAAAAAAAAACTTAAAAAAATTTCTAAAAAAAAGAGACGATTACTGTTCAGAATTTTCTTGGTTTTTCGTAAAAAATTTGAACTTTTTCTACCTGGTTTCTGAAAACCCAACTGCCTTAATTGGCCCCTTTTGTAAAATAAGTGCCCCACAAAATAAATAAAAAAAAAAGACCCCGTAAAGCATAAATGAAAAAAAAAAATTTTTTTTGTTTTAATTTTAACCAAAAAAAAACTAAACAATCAAAAACAAAGCAAACGAAATGTGCTTTTAATGTTCTAAAAATTTTAAAAAAATGAAAATTTTTCACTTTAATAAAAATTGAATGACCTCTCCAACAAGTTTTTAAATTGAATTATTGCTAAATTTTGTAAAAAAACGTTTTGTATTTAAAAAATGTACTACAATGCTTAACAGGTCCTTGTAATTCAATTTAGAAAATTTTTCTCAGTGAACATTTCAAAAAATTGGAATTTTAAAAAATTGTCCCCCTTTTGACGCAACAAAAAATTTGGGAAAATTTAAAATAACATTAAATTTAAAAATTTTTTTCCCGCAAATTTTTAAAAAATTTTCGTCGTAATTGCTATCAGTTGGGTCTGCGTGTCGTGTCGTCGTCGTCGCCCCCGGGTCCGAATACTTTTAGTTTTCGCACTCTAATTTAGAAAAGTAAAAGGAAATCTATGAAATTTTAACACAAGGTTTTTGACCAAAAAAGGGAAAGGGTTTGGGTTTGATTTTGGGGTTTTGGCCCCAAAATTTTAGGTTTTTGGGGAAAAAAAGGGGCCCCAAAAAACATTTTCTTGGTTTTCGACAAAAACTTTATTTTTAATTTTTAGAAATTATGAAATTTTGAACAAGGTTTATGACCCCAAAAGAACGGTTGGGATTGATTTTGGGATTTTTTGGCCAACAGTTTAGGTTTTTGGGGGAAAAAAGGGCCAAAAAGCATTATTTTTGGGTTTTTGCCAAAAACTTTTTTAATAAAAAAAAAACAATGAAATTTTAAAAAATTTAATGATAAAAAAGGGGAAGGTTGGTATTTTTTTTGGGGGGTTTTTGGTCCCAAAAGTTTAGGAATTGGGGGCCCCAAAAAGGGCCCAAAAAAGCTTTTTCTTGGTTTTCGCACCATAAGTTGTATAAGTAAATAAAATTCTATAAAATTTAAAAAAAGGGTTTATGCCCCAAAAAATTTTTGGGTTTGATTTTGGGGTTTTGGTCCCAACATAAAAAGGGGGCCCAAAGGGGCCAAAATTAAAATTTTGTTTGATTTCATCAAAATTAAAATTGGGGTTTTTTTTATTGCTGAATCTAACTGTCGACTGTGTATTTGTTTTTAATTTTTTGGCCCTTTTTAAATTTTGGCTACATTAAGGTCCAAAGGGTCCAAAATTTTAAATTAGTTTTTTTTTGACAAAAAAGAATCAGTTTGGTTCTTTGATATGCTGAAAAAAAATGTACTTGATTCTTGATTATAGGCCCGTTTTTGTTGGTCCCCAAATCGGGGGGCCAAAATTAAACTTTGTTTGATTTTACAAAATTGAATAAATGGGGGGTTTTTGATATTCCCCAAACTAATGTGATGTGATTCTTCATTTTTGTCCCGTTTTCAAAAATTTGGGTTTCATAAAGTCCAAAGGGGCCAAAATTAAATTATTTATTTTAACAAAAATTGAAAACTTGAATTCTTTTTTGCTGAACCAAAAAGTATTAGTTTTTATTATGGGCCCAGTTTTTTAAATTGGTCCAAACAGGTCTAAAATTATTATATTAAGTTTGTGTAATAGCAAGTCTTTTCAATTGCACGTATTGGCAAAAGGGAAGAAAAATTTAAAATTCAAAATTTGAAATTCAATTTTTTTTTAATTAGAGTTTTTTTTTTTTGTCCAGAATAGTAAGCAAGAAATATCTAAAAAAAAAATTGTGCAAAAACAAGATTTTTTTTTAATTGGGTTATTTTTCTTTTCCCCAAACAATTAAACTTTGTTTATACAATAACAATGTAATTACTTTTTTTACCCCAATGATAAAAATTAAAAAAATCTTTACCCTTCAGTGTAACAAGCGTTTTTTTTTATTTAAATTTTTTTTAGTATTTTTAAATGAGTAGTTATTGTTGGGAAACTCCATTAAAATTTAATTGAGATTAGTTTTGGAATAAGGAAAGGGGGATGTATTAAAAAAATTGGGTTCAAAATTTTTTCATTTGAAATTTCATAAAAAAAAAAAAAATTTTTCAAAAATTTTTTTTTGAGGGGGTTAAAAATTTAAAGCATAGTGAATTGCTTAAGAAAACAAAAATTTTAAGTTTTAAACAATTCTTTGGGTTAAAACCTATGCTGTGTCCTTTTAATCACAATCCAAATTTTTAGCGAACCAGCTTGAATGTTGTTTTTCCTACTTGCCCTAACCGTTAGGGTTCAACCCCCGGGGTTAAAAAAGCTAGCCCCCCGGAGCTTGGTTTTAAAAAAAAATTATTTTTTAAAGGGGTTTTTATTCTTTTAGAAACATTGTATTCTGTCAGAGCTTTATGGTCTGAAAATTTTAAAACTTGTAAACACTTTGTGACCAACCTGACCCTAAAAATTTTTTTTTTCACGAAAAGTATAGTTTCTTTTTTTTGCTGCCAAAAAATAACACTTGAAAAAGAGAAGCAGTAAAATTTAAAGTTTTCCTGTTCAGTTTTTTATATTGTAAGGATTCAATAATTTTATTGATGCCATGGTCAAAATCTTTTTCCAAAACCTTTCTTAGTGTATCTAAAAATTAACATTTCCTAAAACAAAAAGTGTGTTAATTCAATATTTTGTTAATTTTTTAAACATCACTGTGTATTTGTGTTTTGTGCTGTGTAATATTATTGGTTTAAATAAAAACCCCCCAGGCTGCACGTGAAAAAACTTATTTAAATTTTTTTAATTTTTAAAAAAAAAGAAAGTAATCCTTATCGGATATCATTTATCATGTGAGATAGAGGGGTCTCCCCTTTGCATTCCGACATTTTTCACATAGAGGATGGATGTCTCATTTTCTAAGTAGGATTCTTTATGGGGAAAAAATTTTTTTGTACAAAAGCGTTTTTTGCAAATGTCTAGTATCATTTGAAATTGGTGAGGGGTTTGATGTTTTAATGATTAAAATATGCTGAAATAGGGGGTGTTTAAAAGTTTTTAATATACATACATGTATATGTCAAGTATCATTTTAAAAGGCAGTGTCATAAGTTTTTACATTAAAAATATCAAAAAAAGGGTGGGGGCTTTCATGGTTTTTTAATGCCGTTTATTGACTTGAGTGGACATGAAAAACTTTAAAATTCATGAGGATTAAGAGGGGGGGGTCACATGAAACCCGAAAAATAACCATTTCATTGAATTTCCCTAAAAATTGTCACCCAGATTACTTTTTGACTAGGGGTACTATTTGTACAAGCAATCTTTATTTACTTTGAAGAAGTAATAAAATTTATACATACTTTAAGTTAATGTTAATGTTTAAATTTAATCATCCCCTTGTTTTTTCTCCAAAAAAAAGGGAAAGTGTACATGTATATTAAAAATATAAGTAATTTTATTTTACAATCCACAAAAATTCTCAAGTTTTTACAAAGTGAATAAATTTACTTGAGTTGTAAAAGTAGAAAACCTGACCTAAAGTACAAAATGTATGCTAGACTTCCATGTAACTTAACATGATGCATAAAAGGTTAATTTAATATTTTACCTGAATTACGTATAGCACAAACTGTGAATTACTTCTGCTTTCTTTTTTTAATTTTTTTTCACTATCAATAATACAAAACATCCGGGAAATATTGCCGGCTTGGTCTCAATGATTTTAAACTATTCATATAAGGATCAGGCATGTCAGGTTTATGTCTTCAGAACGGGCTCAGGAAGAAATTGGCTGTGATGCTTTCATTTCTTTGGAGTTGTGTCCCGGGGGAGAACCTGTTTTAACAGGTGAAGGTGGACCAGAATCGGAACATGAAAAGGGGTTGCAGCTGGCTTATGGGGGCCCATTGGAAAAAACAGGTACAAACTTTTCATCACAGTTTATTTCCGTAGCATTGTTTTGTGATATAGAGGGGAAAAAATTGATTGAAGAGGCATTTTGATTTTCAATTGTATCAGGGGGGTTTTTTCCTTCCCCCATCCTAAATGTTTTGAAGTGTTATAAGAACTATCATGAAAGTATTGATTTTTCACCAATTAAAAATGTTTCATTCACTTCCCTCAACAAAATCTTCTTCATCTACGGTATTTTGGGTGCTCATCAGACAAAAAAAAATCATTTTTTCGTAAATAAAATCGGGTTTTCCGATAAAAGGTCTAAAATGGCAACATACATTGCACTTTAAAAATTTTTGATAATATTGTTTAGCACTTGTGAATTTAAAAATTTTACCACTGAATGCCTTATTTAATATAATATCACAATGCTAAAAAGATAGCTATTTTCATTCTATATATATGCCTTATGGTAGGTTGAAAAGTTCTCAAACGCTTCTTCGACTGTTTGCATTCTTCGGTTTAATAAAAGAAAGATTCCAGAGTCCCTTCTTCCTGAACTGAGTCTTCTTTTTGGGCTAAATTTTGTATTTAATCTCTAGATGTTTGAAGCGTTCGAAAATGGTGACAGCCATTTAAGAAATTTTTCCTTCACTAAATTTACTAGATCTACCTTTTTTAATTTTGTATGCAAAAAAAAAATTTATATTTTGCCAATCTTCAATACTTTTCATATTCTGTAAGAACATCAAAATGAGGATCGAAGTCCCCTTTAACCATGAATGTTCAAATGTTTTTGAATCAAATCAGCAATGGGTTTTACCTCCTCAAGCCACGAAACTTGTGTGAAAGTAGCAACACTTCGATCAGACAATTGCATGCTAGAGTGGTAATTTTCTTGTTCATTGGGGAAATATGAATCATTAGCCCCTTTTTATTAAAAGGGCCCCCATGTTCCCCCCCTCTGCCTGAATTTTTTTCACTGGGGTAATTTTTAAAAATTCTCCTCAACAACTTCAAAAGTGAAAATTTCTTGAATTTTTTGCTTCAAAAAATCAAACAACTGGTTATCCCTTTTCATGTTTTCAAAGGGAAAGTATATGTTCAACAGAAAGGTTTGGGTTTTGTTTTGATGTTATTAAATACTGACAACAAACCCATCGTTGATACTATCACCAGGGCATACCCACAAAAAGCTAAAAAATAAATTCCATGAAAAAGCACTAGAATTCCCAAACCTAGGAAAAGGGAAAAGTATTTTCTGAATCGAAGAAATTTCCTGTGGGGTTTCCCTGAGAAAATCTTTAACTTTACGAAGGGAGACGGCATGCTGATTTATGCTGTAAACCCCTAAGGAACAAATCGCAAATTTATATCGTTTTGGGAAAAACCATTAAAATTTTTTAACAGGGAAATTTGTTGTCAATGTGACTTTTTACACTTTTGATTCTGGTCCCCCCGTAATGTTCTTTCGTTTTTATTATATTGCGAAAAGAAGGCCGCTTTTTTAACAGTCTAATTATATTAATCTAACCAAACCCCAATCAAAAAGAAAAAATATAAGAAAACATAAAAAACGGATTTGTAATTCTTACGCTCGGAAATTTTGATACCCTGGGGTTAAAAGGGAAAGTTGTGATTATATAGTGAGATATTTGATGCAATATATGTAGGTAAAGGTCATATGCGTTAAAAGGAAGTGAGATTATTCAGTAATGTGATATGTTGATATGTATCTTTAAATTAAAAATGATTCTCTTTATGAAATTTATCATTGAAAAATAGCTACATATCAACATATAACATTACTGAATAATCTCACTTTTTCGTAAATTTTGTAAATTTTTTGAAAGAAATAATATCAAGAAATATAATACTGTTTTTTTGTTTTTTTTTAATATCAGAAATTCACATTTTTTAAATATCAAAAAATTCATTTTCTATTTCTAATTTTGGGAAAAATTGTTTTTTTTAAATTAAAAATGTTTTCTCTTTTTGAAATTTATCTTGAAAAATAGCTCTTTGGTGTTCTTTAGCTTGCCATTTTTAATTTAAAAAAAATCAATTTCCAATTTGGTTTTCTTTGGTTAATTTAGTGATTCTTTCACATCATGGCTATTGTTTGAACATTTTGTAGGCTGTATCAAATTTCTATGGTGTTTTCATAACACCACTTTTCTGTGTTAAGGAAAGGGGTTTGGGAGCGCTCTCAAACATGTTTGACCCTTCTGGGGTTCATATGGTGCTTGGTCGATGTCACCGAAGGGCCTGTAATTCAAGGAGCTATCGTTGGTTTTGTTTGCATGCCTTTTGTAAATTTAATTGCCCCCAAATAAAACAGATACTTTGGTTTGAACTTTTTAAAAATTGTTCAGGTGTTTGTGTGTGTTGTTTGTGTGTGTGGGGAGGGGGAGGGAGGGGTTATAGCTGACTCTACGCATTGGAGTTCATCATTAAAATCCGTACGAAGACCTATAATTTTTTTTAAATCTTCGCCATTTAAACTCGTATACTCGGCACTCTTACATCGGTGATTTGTTTTTATAACTCATATAGATACAGGATTAAATTTAGTGTATACGCAAGACGCGCTTTTGTTATATATAAATATGTAATGTTTATGCTTCGTACCGATCTCTTCTTGAAGAGTTCTGCTGAACACTATAAACAAATTTGTTTGCACATTATGTATTCATTCAATAAAGTTTAATCAAAATGTTTGCTGGGAAATTGTATTGGTACTTGTAGCCTGGGTTATGTTTAAATTTTAAGTTAAAACAATATACCTAGCACTCGAAAAGGGATATAATACATGTACTGTAAAAGAGGGGTGATAAAAATACTGAGGGACAGTCAAATCATAGATCGAAAATAAATGACAAACCCCCATGGTTTTAAAAAAAAAAACCCAAAAAGATCAACAGCAAATAATAGTAGCATGACCAACAAAGAAAATCAAGACTTGACAAACCAACGAAACCTACTAATAATCTATGGTGCTCCGGATGTGTAAAAATATCCTGCTTCACAAGTGGCACCCGTCGTGTTGCTCATGATATTACAAACCCGGTTTAAAAAGTCCAATTCCGGGAGGTCATATCATGAAAAGGGAAAAGGGGGTTTGAAGTAACCCCGTAAGGAAAATATCCGGTATCATCTGTGAAACGGTTTTTCCTAAGGTCAAACAATTTTTCGTTCGCAAAAAATTTACGAAGGGGTGTTTTCAAAATTCACCCTGGAACTCTTGGTTTGATAGCTTCTTGTGATCAGAAACCTCCCTTTTAAGGAAAACATGATTTGAATTACAAGCGCGGGAATATTTATCAATTGGGAGATATATACTCCGTTTGCAGGCGCTGCCCCGAATGTTACTACCTAGAAATGGAAAGTTCACAATTGGGAAGCTGAAATCAAACTCTTTTGCCGTTCAGTTTTGTTTTTCAACCGACCCTCATTGTTAAAATTTCAGATTTAAATCAAGATTGAGGCCGACTTAAATTGTATCTGTTTTATCCTTTATTCTCTAGTTCGATTTGGGGTATATGCATTCAACATAGTCACCAAATTTTTTTAAATTTTTTAGTGAGAGAACATCATCTATATAGCGGAAAATAAGTTAAAGGGGTATTGCTTCTTCCTAAAAAGTTTAGTATGAAATCAGCCTTTATAATAATAAAGAAACAAGTCGACAAAAAGATGGCAAAAATTGGTTTCCCATTGGGATGCCGACAGTCTGTTTTAAAAAAAGTCCTCCAAGTAATAATAATTTGGTCAAACAAAAAAATTTAAGCATCTTGATAAAGCCATTTTCAGAGAATTTTTTGTTTGAATCATAGTGATCCTTTACAAAGTAGATGTATCCCTCTTTAAGACAAGATACTTTTATTTTTCGTCGGTCATTTTTTTTTTAATGAAACAAACAATACCAACTCTTTCAATTTGTATTAATTTTGAATAGGGAATACTTGTGTAAAGTGTAGAAAAGTCAAATGTTTTAATACTATTGAAAGATGAAATGGGAGCCTGTTTAAATGTTTTCAATATGTGTATGGGGTTTTAAATGATTAAAATGTTCGATATGTTTTCACAACTCTTTTAAATAGCTTTATCTAATTTTATGCAAGCCATGTCGTCTAACAGGGGGGTATTTTTGGATATATTTTTTAATAAGGTTAAATTTCATGATTGTTTATTGTTAACCAGTGAAAGATATACATTTCAGGCTTATTCAGGAAAATCAATGAAAATTTTTATACAACTGTTATGTGCCATGTCCAAGTCAGGAGCCTTAAATTCAGTGGTTGTCGTTTGTTTATGTGTTACATATTTGTTTTTCTTTTCATTTTTTTTAACATAGATAAGGCCGTTAGTTTTCGTTTGAATCGTTTTACATTGTCTTATCGGGGCCTTTTATAGCTGATTATGCGTATGAGCTTAGCTCTTGTTGAAGGCCGTACGTTGACCTATAGTTGTTAATGTCTGTGTCATTTTGGTCTTTTGTGGATAGGTTTGTCTCATTGGCAATCATACCACATCTTCTTTTTTTTTTTTTTTTTTTTTTTTATTCTGCTGTGTTAATAAGTAAGACTACATCTTAGATGGAAAATGCACAAAAGGATAAAAATATATGAAAAATTGATCAAACAATTGAAATACACAAACTGCAGAAATAAAATATTTTGGTGTTTGTTCTGGCTTATAAACTTTTCTAAACATCATTACAGATGATTTCATTGGGTGGAATGATGTCTTCCATTCGTACCAAGTAATACCATTGATGTCATACTTCCAACGTTGAAGATACTGTCCGTTTAGATTGACATTGGTACAAACGATTATACCACCAGGCTCATTTCTAGTATTTGCACAGTTAACTGTGGAATCTCGATCGTACCTCTTTCCCTGCCCCCATTTGTAGTAAAACTCATTCCACTATTATACCAATAAACCATTTCCTGTTCAAATAATTGAAAATATATGTAATACTATTATTACATTTTTTTTAAAATATATTGTAACAAACTTTCTAATTATTTATTTTCCTCACTAAAAATTCATACCTTTAAGTTAAATTAAAAACTTAACGACACAGCCTTGCACGGTAGGTGATATAAACAACAATTTGCTCGTATTTAGTATTTTATAATTGTTTTTATCTGACCTCCTATACATTTCTTAGGAATATGCTTGATTAAAAGCAACCCCGTGGAGACGTGTATATTCCATATTAGGTGAGTAGGCGGGGCTATTTCAATACAAGGTTAGTAGTGTTGTCATCTCCTTTTATACAAACAAAACGGTGTTGAGTTAAAAAATCTTGAAAGTTTATAACAGACGAAGAAATTGATAATGAATGATTGAAATAAATTCATAACTGAAACGCGTTTAAAAGTAACACGTTGTTGTTGGCATTGATTTTAACAATTATACAGACCAATGGAAAATGGTTCTTAATACATGTAATACATAACGGTATTGATGACTTGATGACTTTTAGACTATTTAAGTCTTAATACCACATGTTAAGAGAGTCGGTCAGATAAATTCGGACAAAGTGTCATTTGGGCTCTTGTGAAGAGTGGTCGCATTGACAAACTATACCAGATACATTTTTTTTAATACGATATCTATGGGGTCAGTAAAATTCGCTCTCACCCAATATGAATTTTACTGACCCATATATATCGTATTAGGTCACTAGCACACTATGTAACTAATAATATCACGTTAATAAATTAAATTAAGTAGTGATTGTAATTTAAGAAATTCACTTGTATACATAACAAGAAGATGATTGCCAATGAGACACTCTTCGCAAGAGACCAAATGACTCGGACATTTTTTAACAACTATTAGGTCACCGTATAGCCTTCATCAATAAGCAAAGCTCATATGGTATTGTCAGCTGCAAAAGGACCCGAAATGACATATGTAAAACAATTCAAATTAGGAAACTAACTGTGTAATTAATGTAATTAATGTAAAACGAAAAATGAACGAAAAAACAAATATGCAACACAGCAACAGACGACAACCACTGAATTACAGGTTCCTGACTTGGGACAGCACATACAGAATTTTTCGGAGTTTAGATATGTTAGCAGGATCCCAACGCTCTACCTAACAGTGGTGTTTCTGTACAAACATAAGAACGAACAATATAAAACAGTTGACAAAAGGCTTAAACAGTAAATGGATATACACATAGAAATACTTCTACAAAAACTACCGAATGAACGTACCCGGGTACGTGTAATCCAAGCAACAAAAATACAACTAAATGCAGACTTAAGAGTACTCGCAGTTATTGATAGCTAGTTAAAACCCAATAACAACAATTTAAAAAATAATGCATATAAGACTATTTATCAATCATTAGACATCAACATTAAATAAATTTAGTGTAAAGAGGTCATAATAGTCAGCAAAAGCAAAAAAACATGACCTTGTACAATGCCAAGAAACAGTATCGACAGTTTGAAGTTCAATGAATTTGCATCTGTATTTACTGATAGTATTAAGTTTGCTATTATTTTCTGAGGAATGATAAATTTACCGACATTAAGGTTTTCGAAGTATCTTAAGGTATGTTATAAGATCTATCATAGAAAAAGAGTAAAATCCACAAAAAAAACTGAACTCCGTGGAAAATTAAAAGGAAAGTCCCTAATCAAATGGCAAAATCAAAAGATAAAAAAAAATCAAACGAATGGATAACAACTGTCATATTTCTGACTTGGTACATGCATTTTCTTATGTAGAAAATGGTGGATTGAACCTGGTTTTATAGCTAGCTAAATTTCTCACTTGTATGACAGTCGCATCAAATTCCATTATATTGACGCGTGAAAGAAACAAACAAACATATTGGGTAAACATGTCAAAAATAGGGGTAAAATTTCAATATTGTGTTATAATCTAAACCACTAAAAACAAACAAATTGTAACAAAGAAGAAACTAATTGCCTTATAGACAACGAATATTAGCAAAAATTAAAGACAAAAATACACAAATTTACCATAGTACAATAACTCAATGACGGGTATATAAGTACAAATCCACGTCATATATGTATCAAAGAAACATAACTAGAGGCTCTTAAGAGCCTGTGTCGCTCAAACTTGGTCTATGTGCATATTAAACAAGGGATACAGATGGATTCATGACAAAATTGTGTTTGGTGACGGTGATGTGTTTGTAGATCATACTGTACTGATGATTCTTGCTACTTACAATTTTCTCTATCTGTAATGAACTTGACCCTTTAGTTACAGAGGAAAACATTTTGTAAAATTTTACCCAAATTTACCAAATTAATGAAAATTGTTAAAAATTAAACTATAAAGGACAATAACTCTTAGGGGTCAACTGACCATTTTACATTTACATTTTACCCTATGTTCTATTTTTTAGCCATGGCGGCCATCCTGGTTGGTTTGGCGGGTCTCCGGACACAATTTTTTAAACTAGATACAATGATGATTGTGACCAAGTTTGGTTAAATTTGGCACAGTAGTTTCAGAGGAGAAGATTTTGTAAAAGTTAACGACGGACGACGACGACGACGGACGACGGACGCCAAGTGATGAGAAAAGCTAAACTTGGCCTTTTGGGCCAGGTGAGCTAAAATGGCATATAACAAAGCACATAGCAAAAATGAAAGACAAACATATAAACATGTTTTACAATAGCACAAAGACGGATGCATAATCATAAAATGTCTTAGTCATAAGTAACTTTGAAAAACATATCTTACGACTATTACTATACGACATGTCCTATGAGCATCATAATAAATGCCTTGACATAAGATTCGTTCAAAAACTGTTTACGTGAACCCACAAAAAAATGGAGATTCACACATATAGGAACTTTACTCACCGATATTTCCCATTATATCCACGAACTGTGAGTATGTAATTGGTGGACGCATTTCCTACAGAAAACGTTGTATATTTGGCAAATCCTGTGATTCCATCGAAGTCGGTAAGATTTATACGTATATTATATTTTCCTGTCGACGTTATATCACTTATTTTCGATTACCTAAAATGAAATTAAATAGCTAAAGTATACCCGATGATGGTTATTGTATTGACTGTAACGAATAACACGTCAATCTCAACGTCATCAACATGCAGGTCTAGTTAATAGTAAAGTTATATGTACACACAAACAGGATAGGCTAAAATTTTGAGACTATAAAAAGCTTGAACAGAATATCCAGTATCCAAAACAAACATGTTTATATACTGATTGTAATTCGTACTTATTGTAAGTATAGTTCCTAATGTTTCATTCAAAAATGTCTAGGATAAGTTTTAAAAAGACATCAATAATTTCACTTCCCCGGATTGTTACGAAATTTGGACAGAAGCTTGATTGTGTTCAAGAAAATATCACATTACAGTGTTCCGTGTTTTACTGAGAAAATTATCTTCCTTTTTACAATCAACATTACACGTTAAACATACATACAGAATCACAGTGAAAGCCCAGAAATTCCCTAGAACTGTTTACATTTTGCTTTACGTTAAACTGTTAAATACATTTTTATACATTAAGAAGTATCTATAAACAGTTAGCTTAAAACCAGCATAGATTGTGCCCGTACAAAGTAATATGATCTGGACTAAGTGTTGCATGGTTGTTTGTTGTATGTCTTTAATATTACTCATAACAGATTGAAGTTGCTATTCGAAAAAAGAACTTATATAAAAAATTACCCAGCCAAAATTTGCCTCCAAATTACGAATCCATTTTCATATTCCTCCATCCTCTTTAAAAAGTCTGTCGTACCCTTTATTCTTTTCTGAAATACCTAAAAAAAAAAACAGTAGCAAAATTCATGTTGAAAAAAAACATAAGATAGAAACGCATTAATTTAGACGTTTTTGGCAAGTTTCTGAATACTCAATGATCTGTTAAAAATAACAATAAAAGAAAATTTATATTTAAATATATATCAACCATTTTAATTTTTAAGGATTTTCTTTTGGAAATTTTTGAATACACTTAAAAATACTTAGTTTTGTTAAAAGACCACAGATTATCGTTACTCATATCAAATTAGATATAAATAATTTAATTATGAATTAAAAGGACTAAAAAAAGACAAAAATAACACTTTATTTCATTCTTACCGTCCAATTTCCGTTATCCGTTTTAAAATCACAATACACTTCAAAACCATTGTTGTTAGAGACAGGTATAAATTTTATAAATTCCCGTTGCTTCTTTTCTGAATTTTCATCTTCACATCCCTTTGTCTTTGTTTAGTATCTTTTGTGTTTTCTGTAAACGATTGTCACATTAATAGTATTTAGATGTGGTCGAACCCTTTTTATTAATATAGAAAATATAGTATACAGATGTTTTCCATTTATGTTTTTTTTTTCAATTTATATAATGGAAAGTGGTAATTGTGTTGATTATAATATTTAGAAAATGACGATATAGGTCAAAAGCTTCCTTATAATTATTCTCTATCTAGAAAATTAATGGTACGAAACGCCTAGCTTTTCAATTGCGGCGATTGTAGCTTACTGATGTTTAAATCTCGAAAACCCGATTTTTTACATAAATAAAATGATAAGGCCGTTAGTTTTCTCTTTTTGAATTGTTTTACATTTGTCATTTCGGGCCTTTTTTAGCTGATTATGTGGTATGGGCTTTGCTCATTGTTGAAGGCCGTACGATGACCTATAGTTGTTAATATCTGTGTCATTTTGGGTTTCTCTTGTGGAGAGTTGTCTCATTGAATTCAAACCACATCTTCTTTTTTTTATATTTAATATAGTTTCAACAGGGATCACATCTTTTATTAGGTCTTTCCACCTTTCCGGGGAAAGACCTATTGGATTTCTTCTTCTGATTATTATTTATAATTTTTTTTTCTTCCGCCTAATTTTTTTCTTGCGTATTGTTGATGTTTCAAAGATGTCGCTTAGATATTTGGAATATATATCGTATAGTTTATAACAAAGGCGTTACGTTGTAAGATTTTATCTCCCCAAAATACTGTTTTTCTTGTGACCATACTCCTTCGCAAACATAAAAGATTACGACAAATTTTATTTTACCAAATTGCTCGTTATATCTTCAGGATTCGGACTTTTTGACCGAAGCTATCCGGAGACTCCATATGAGAGTTATTCACACCTTATGTATTTGATTTAAGTGAAATGCGTTTCTAACTGGTAAACCATAAGTAATAGAGACTTAAGGTATTTTGATTTGTGGTCCTTGGTCCAAAAAAAATGAAAATTAGGTCAAGGTCAAATTTTGATTATGGCTTATTTTCAGTTAATTTAAAACACTGTATAACATATCAACAAATTATTTTTACTAAATTGTTAGTTGCGACATGTCGTTACTTATATATTTTGGTTGAACGGGTACGTAGACAATTAATGGGAATTTTCACCCACCTTTTATTTAGAATTACGCATAAAGTAATATAACTTATTGACCATACATATTAACGACCTAGGGTATTTTGATTTAAGGTCCTTTGTTTGTGACCTTGAAATTTATGTCAAGGTCATAGGCTAATTGGACGTTCTACATATTGACCTTTGCTTCAAACCCATATTAATACATCATAAAGCCATAAAAACTAACATTTTAAACTGATTTTTCATATTTTATTATCAAAATAGATCTTTACTAGTGGAAAGATCTTCAATTGTTCTTTGAACAATTGGTTTTTAATTTATACTTGAATTCGTTTATCAGTTGCTATTGACTATGAACTAGCTTTTTCAGTAGTTGTTAGTACTCTCAAATCAATTCTATGTGTCAATGGTCTTTTTGTTTTGCATTTCATCTGATGGATGAAACTTGTTTTCAACTGATTTTTACACTGTATTCTTGTTTTAGTGTTACACAATTATCCATAGAGGAATGTTGAGCGCCGCAAACAATTTTTACTCTGCCACATTTTGAATGTGCCTGTAGTTTATATGTAGTCATAACTTACTGTGTATGGTACCTGTTTTTATACTTTAACCATGCTTTTAACTTTTTGGGTATTTCGTTTTGATTTGCAACGTTTTACAGAAAGCTACTCCGGTACCGTTTATATCTTGCTTTATAATGGTATACGTTTTGATAATCTAAGAAGACAGTAGGATGACCTTAGCGCTTAACTTAACTGTTTGTTTGGTGACTTGTGGATAGTTTTCCCACACATTGTTTGTAACCTCGATTTGTCTCGTCTTAATCGATTAACGAGATGTAAACAAAGGTAACTATTGTCATCTGACGTTCTCATTAAAAATCATTCAACATCTTCTCATTTGAATAGGGGGTTAGACCTAATACGATTTACTTGTTAATAACACATAAACTGTACATGTGTTAGCTTTGAATTTGTCAATTGTAATTAATGCGCTAAACCCCTCATGTTGCCATCTAATGTCTTTTACTTACTTTAATTAGTGAAATACTTTTTAATATTCGCCTACTCTATTTATCCTTTATTCATACTGAAAGTAATACTGTAAACCGGGAAATTTTCGCGCCGTCTTTATTTCGCGATTTTACTAACACAATCCAAGTTCGCGCCGTATAGAATTCGCGATTTTCCTGTGGTCTATATAACATATTTTCATAAATGATTTTCAAAAGTGAACAGCTATAATATATCCTAAATCAAGTTATTAAATCAATCATAAATCTTTTGTTTCGGTTTATTAATCATGTTAATGTTAAAGTAGATTAAAAGTTTGTCATGTTTGCTTGTATTTAAGGTAGTGTAATGTTAGCGAATGTCTATTCGCTATGAAATTAAGCCATTATAAATTGTAGTTAAATGTTAAATGATTGTTAATATCAATGAAATTAGATTTCTTACGTTGTCGTTATCGTTAGCTATCTGATTGCATATCCATTTAAAGATCAGTAAAATAAGCAGTCAAGTTTCTTTCAACATTAGAAATTTTCTGATTAAAATCGCCTCTATATCTTTTATCTTCACTTCAAGTGCATCACTCATACACTCTTTCCGTTTCCATAACTCCTCTATGTCTTTCATTTTCCCTTCAATAGTATCACTTACAAACTGCTTAATACGAACATTTGCTTTTGACATGTCAAATTTTAGCCATTAATGGAGAATTCTGGTTATCGAGTAAACGAACCTCCACATCACTTTCAGTTTCTAATGTGGTCACTGAGGTCAACAAAAACACTACGTACCCATATTTCAACATTTGAAACATTATGAAGTTGTTTCTTGCTTCTATTATTTGTTGTTTATTGACTGAATCCTTATTATTAAACTATTTATATTCTTCCATTGCTCTAATAAACCCTATGTAAGTCAGTCAAGTACTTTGTTTGTCTTGTTGTGTAAGTAAAGTTAATTGCTCTTCCAACAAGATATCTCCCTTTCTAGAGATCGACACTTCGCATCTTCAAGTAGGTGTTGGTTTCTTTTACATCTTAATTTGTGATTATTCATTAGATACGATAGCTCGGGGGAACAGAAGATTCTATCTAGCATCTATTATAATACCCATTTACCATTTATCTGAATATTCTGAATTGGAATTCACAATAGTTTGTACGTCTCTTTACATATTTGTCATATTTATGCCCCATTTATGGGCATGATGTTTTCTGGTCTGTGCTTCCGTCAGGCCGTCCGTCCGTCTGTCCCGCTTCAGGTTAAAGTTTTTGTCGAGGTAGTTTTTGATGAAGTTGAAGTCCAATCAACTTGAAACTTAGTACACATGTTCCATTTGATATAATCTTTCTAATTTAAATGCCAAATTAGAAATTTCACCCTATTTTCACGGTCCACATAAAAAAATATAGTGCGGATGGAGCATCCGTGTACTAGGGACACATTCTTGTTTTCAAAGATGCTACAACTTTGTAAAACATTGAAATAACCAAGACATATCTGGAGTTGATGCGATTTGTAGCTCAATTTTAGTCATGCCATTCAATCAAAGCTTTTAGAGAGAGCAATACTATGTATTTTTGACAATAAGATACATACTAGATATGAATGTTCAACTCTCCAATTAACTTGTATTTTCTGTATTAATAACGAAAATACATAAACAACTTATTAACATCAATATTTGTATCAGGTTTTTGATAGTTATTAACCTTCTTGGTATATAGAACACAATATACATAACAGCATTTTATAGAATTTTGACATTTAATAAACGTCTTTATCATAACAAAAGTATGCGTACGAAAATATATTGCAATAACTTTTCTTTGTCATATTTTGTTTTGAACCCGTTAACTGTTGACATTGAAACTTGATGTCCGTACGTATTGATACAAAACAATACATAAATAAGTCACTAATAGCAGCACTGATTATATCAGTTTTAAAATAGCCATCATCCTACTTTATATACTATAGAACACAATATAATTATATGCTTATTCTATAGAATTTTGCCATCTTGTTAACGTCCTAATAGATATAATATTTAAATAATATAAGAAGTAATATGCGAATGATTGGCTATGGAAGACAGTTAAAGGATTATCGTAGCTGTTTTTGTCAAAACCGCTTTGGATATTTGGGACCACAACGCTCTTTATTCTCGTATTTAACTTGGTGTATTATTCTAATTTTATTCTAGAATCACTGATGAGTCTTTTGAAGACAGAACATGAGTATGTCCGTACACTTTTAATCCCGGTTAAAAAACAAATCGAGTCTTATTTTGTTTCTGATATTTTTGTGAATTTCATCAATATAATTAGTTATCAAAGGTACCAGGATTATAATTTAGTACGCCAAACGCGCGTTTCGTCTACATAACACTCATCAGTGACGCTCATATCAAAATATTTAAAAAGCCAAACATGATTCGAACATTAATCGTCTTCGTTTATCAAAGTGAACGTTTGATAGAGTAGGCAAAGGGGAAAGATACTTAAACATTTACATACATGAACAGATCCTTGCCATTTTTAGTATCGACATTTGTTTAATAATAACCCGGCACCCCAAAGAGGGTCTATAATCTACAAAAACCAATCACTGTTTCTATTTTGTATCTTAAAAATTAGAAGAGACATCCGGGACATTCTTTAGAACATATTTTTTATTATGATATTTTTTGTTTTGTACTCTTTTCCTATGCTGGAAAATATGAAGTTTGTAAAACAATCATACTTGTATAAGTACCGTTTGTGTTTGACGGAACAGACTGGAAAATGACAGACAACGCAGTGTCGGCAATTATTTGATGGTAGTTTACCATGACTTCGTTTTTTTTTTCCTAAGTACAAAACATTATCACTTGAATGTGTAAATCAAATTTTCGTTCATTAGAACATCGTTCATTCGGTCGTTTAAACGAGTTCCAAACTGTACAGGAATATTTTTTCGCACATTACAAATATTTCTGCTATATGCAAATTTGAGATAGTAAAACGTCAAAGAAAGAAGGTTGGACCTTGACATAATTAGTTATTTGTATGTACTATTGTGTTTGCAACTGTTTTAGCCAGCCACAAAACCAGATTCAACCAACGATATTTTCTTAAAATGTCCTGTTCAAAGTGAGAAAAATGGCCATTGTTATCTTATAGTTCGTTTCTGTGTGTGTTGCATTTTAGTGTTTCTGTTGTGTCATTGTTCTCCTCTTATATTTGATGTGTTTCCCTCAATTTAGTTTGTAACCCGTATTTGTTTTTTCTCAATCGAATTATGAATTTTGAACAGCGGTATACTACTGTTTCCTTTATATATAATTGAAACGCAGGTGCTTTAACATGGCTGGTCAAGTCAGTTTAAAATCTAATTTATAACTAAATAAACTTGTCATAGATACCAGGTTTAATTTTTTTTTATTAACACCGGACGCGCGTTTCGTCTATACAAGACTCACCAGTGACGCTCGAATCAAAAGAAGTTGACGGTTATTGCTGACGTAGATGTCATTTTTAAACCATACCATTGCAGACCTAACGTGATTTTCTTGATAGAGGGTTGCTGCTCATGAGAACGATATTAAACCAATAATTCCAAATCGTAAAGTTGAAATCAGTCTTTCTCAAAATTAGGTGACCATTATGTTATATCCGTTGCACAGATGATAGCAGATATGTTCCTATAATGTCGTAACGAAAATTTCCGTCCTCTCTTTAACGAATGGGACCAATTAAATTAGACTTGTTACTGGGTTTGTACCAACATGAGCAGCAGGACCGGTGCCACATGTGGAGCAGGTTCTGCTTCCTTTTCCGGAGCACCTGCGATCATTCCAAGTTTTTGGTGGGGTTCGTGTTGCTTAGTACATGTAGTACCTTATGAAAATACTCGTAACATATCTTTAAATGTCAATTAATTGATTTGAATTATGTCACGAAAGTAATCTAGAACACGAATGTACATTTTGGGATTATTTTTGGGAACACTGTAGACATTTTTTCATGCTCTGTAGCACATTTGCGAATAATTATGTTGATTATTAATTTTCTTTTTCTGGATATTTGGTGAAAGAGTACAACGTTTCTCGTATATTTCTTTTGTATGATACTTTTAGAGATTTCGTTATTTGAAAGTTTGTTAATACATGTACTTGAGATAACGACTTATTGACATAATCAAATTTCATAGTTTTCCACAAACTAGAATATTGTATTTGTGTCTGGGTTTTTCAGCTCGTACAACAACGTTATCTTAAATACAAATTCATACACCCAACGTTATGTGTCATTTTTTATCCCCCCACATCATTCATTCATTGACATGACTCTTCAGTTATGTATGACTTCGTTTTTTTATGTTCGGCTGTGCATACTCTTTTGAAACCCGACTGTCAGCCATTCCAAAAATGTGCCCGATGGGTTTGATACTGCATATATTCCCCTGGTTTAGAAAAAAGTTATTATGGAAAATAAAAAGGAGTAAGTTTCTTCATATTTTATTTCCCAGAAATATCCACAATGAAATTATATGTTTTATGAAGGATATGTCATACATTTATTTTTTCTAAAAGAATTTCACAAAAAGTTTATTTCATAAGGAAACAAGTTAATATGACTTCATATGATCCACCGCAAATGCACAGTACATTATAAGTTTATATGGTGCATCAGCAAGGTACAGGATGTATAATTCCAAAAACGTGAAATACAGTATGTTATTAAAACTGGAGACGTTACAAAAGTAACAATCATTGTTTGTTCTATTATAATGAGGTACAGGAATAAACAAACTGAAGCATAATGCAGGTGTGATGTGGAAAGGAAAGAAATGTACATTTTAATTACTTTAGATTATAAAAAGTAAGATGTGATTGCCAGTGAAACAACTATTTACCAGATTACTTTATTTCTAGCCTGAATGATTTTTCTGTGATCAAGTTAAAAAATGTCGTGGGACTCATTTTGAGACGTTGTACATATACATGCATATTCATGCAGTTTAATAGATTAATACTAACAGATGTTAATAACAATGATTACAAGTACATGTACTTTATATAACATTCGAACCATGCAATTCACAGAAGACATGTTAACATCACATAATAATTTCTTTAAAATGCATTTAACGGACAAAGTATATTTTATTTATTTAAATTCTTTATTTCAGTACTAAATATAAGAAAGAAGATTTGATATATAAAGGCAACAGTAGTATACCGCTGTTCAAATTCATAAATCCATGGACAAAAAACTAAATCGGGGTAACAAACTAAAACTGAGGGAAACGCATAAATATAAGAGGAGAACAACGACACAACACTACAATGTAACTAACACACACAGAAACGGACCAAGCATCAGACAAAATCCCACGAGAATAACTAATATAACATCAAAACCAAATACATGAATTTGGGATAGACAAGTACCGTGACACGTCTTATCGCAATGTCAATTTACACTCAAAAATAAGAGAAAACAAACGACGCAACGTTAAATTGTAACACACACAGAAACGAACTATAATATAACAATGGCCATATTCCTGACTTGGTACAGGACATTTTCAAAGGAAAAAATGGTGGGTTGAACCTGGTTTTGTGGCATGCTATACCTCGCACTTTAAAGGCAATGTTAAATATAACATAGAAATGACAACATAATAAAACAGGACTACAATACAAATAAATAGAAAAACGTATTAGACAAAGAAACACATGATTAATGAATAACAAAAAGCATCAGGTTTAAAATTTAATACGCCAAAAACGCGCCTCGTCCACACAAGACTCACCAGTGACGCCCAGATATAATTGCCAATGAGACAACTCTCCACAAGAGCCAAAATGACACAGAAATTAGCAAATATAGGTCACCGTACGGCCTTCAACAATTAGCAAAGCCCATACGACATTTTCAGCTATAAAAGGCCACCAAGAATAGCTTTAAACATTATCAAGTTTACGATTAATTTTAGGATATGTTAACTAACACTTCAAACTACTTGGATTCTGAAAAGACCAGAGTTTACCCGAAGAGACTCGACATAATCTCGACAGTACTTAACTGTACTTAAATCTAAACGTTTTAGATCTCGATTTTACTAAATAAGCATAATTGAGCACTTGATCATCTTGTTATTGTCTGAATATGGCCTCGACAAATGCGCAGTCAGTCAAGAACAGTCTCGACTCAGTCTTTAGAAATTTCGACCAGTCTCGAACTGTCTCAATCAAGTCTGGACCGATGGATTTTGTCAAAAAAGGTATTCTAAGTTGCCATGGTTTCAACTTTTTAGTGACTTATCTCTCTTAAAAGATGGATGAAGTTTTCAATTGCTTTTTCTGAACTCCAGTTATTCTCTAAAAATAGAAAGTGAAATAGCACTCTGAGGTTAATGTGGAGCAGGATTTGCTTACCCTTCCGGAGCACCTGAGATCACCCCCAGTTTTTGGTAGGGTTCGTGTTGCTTAGTCTTTAGACTTCTATATTGTGTCATGTGTACTAATAGAATGAAATTCAAAACAGTGTGGCTGTGGCCATTGATTGACACATTAAATTCATCCATTGACTGGGACAATTTACATGAACGTTTGTCTGTAACGACCACTGTTCACGACGTAAATACGATAGACATTTAAACTGTGGGGTCACCAAAGGTTTCTTAACGCCTTAAATTATAAAATAATTCAAAAATTAATGAGGAATAACCTTTATGTTTTGGTTTATATAATTGATATAAATCAAAACATCGTGTTATTTCTGATTAGTTTTTCGAATTACTTTATTAAGGTGTTGAGAACCTTTGGTGACCCCATAGTTTAAGTGTCTTTAAAAAGTACACAGTGAGCAGTGGTCGTTACATACAAACGTTCACCTAAATTGTCCCAGTCAATGGATGAATTTAATGTGTCAATCAATGGCCACAGCCACACTGTTTTGAATTTCATTCTATTTGTCTGTTTGTCTTTTTCTTTTTTAGCAATGGCGTTGTCAGTTTTTTTTTATCTATGAGTTTGACTGTCCCTCTGATATCTTTCGCCCCTCTTTAAATGCAGGTTATATTCACTCATAAGTTCTTTCTCGCCAAAAAATGGATAAATTGGATTAAGAATACGAAATATCTTTCTTTAACCATCATGGCCAATAAAATATTTTAGCTAAGCATGTTAAACTATCCTTGTGTTTGTTGTATAACAAATATATACTACATATTTATAAAACGCTAAAGTGAATGGTGACCCTCCTATTTTATGTCATTATTTCGATCTCAATAGCCATTGGTATTAAGTAAGAGAAATTAGCCCCTCATCTGGATGTCTAAGAATTCACATAAGCACAAAGTTGTTGAAAATATAATGGCATCATCATTATTTTTTTAACAAGATAATCAAATAATCAAAAATACAGTCCTAGCTTATACAAAAAATTAAAATACTTATTAAAAATTTGGTGTAGTACTTTATTAACGTTATTTCATATTCACTGTAAAAATCACATAATCAAAGACCCAATGAGGAGGCCCGAGAACGGACAGACAAACAAAGACATATTCGCCCAATGAATTCCACTGGACATATAAATATGCAGGTTCTATAAACAAACAAACATCTTATTGTAATAAACATTGCCTGCTAATTAAACAATTTGTATGGTCTTAAATTTAAACTGAAATTAAAAAAAATATATTGATTTTCGAATTTTAAAGGTTGGATGCCATTGCAACCAATATGCAAATAAACTGCACTTATTTGAAAAAGTTTTATATATTATATGGTCTTAATTTGTATAGAAGGTATAACATATCTTCATAACCAGGTCTGTTTATTTATGATTCTAACATTTGAACAATGTGTGAAACAGCTATCATCTTTTTTTTAAACAAAAAGCCAATTACTTTTAACATCTCAATGATTTCCAATTTTTTCGTGACAGTGACTTGTTGATTTTCTTTTTGAATATTTGAAAAGATTATTAACGCAACGAAAAAAAAAAAAACCGCAAACATAAAACAAGTCTTATACTTAGCATTTTTAGTTTCATGCAAGTTTTTTTTAATTAAAATAGCTTTGCATTCATTTTTCTATCATTTCAATATTTATCTTGAACTAAAACCATGCTTAAACCTTAAAAAAAATATGTACGGTGAATCCATTGTGTTACGAAAATACATAAACTCATCATAGATGCCAGGATTCTCAAAGTTTTGCCAAATATAGCTACGGTAATCTATTCCTGAGTTAGAAAAGTCGTAGTTTTTTTAAAATTTCAAAAGTTTTGTAATTTATAAATATGACCATTTCAATGATAATTAATGTCTGCACAGAAGTGCTGACTGTTGTACTGGTGATACCCTCGCGGAATTAAAACTCAAACAGCAGTGGCATCGACCCAGTGGTTGTAAACAAACTCATCATAGATGCCAGGATTAAAATTTGTATTTACGCCAGACGCGCGTTTCGTCTACAAAAGACTCATTAGTGAAGCTCGAATTTAAAACTGTTAAAAAGGCCAAATAAAGTACGAAGTTGAAGAGCATTGAGGACCAAAATTCTTAAAAGTTTTACCAAATATCCAGATAAATTTCATTTCATTTTATATTTAGCAAAATCCTATATTGTATATTTATACTACACACTCATCTTAAATAATTTGCGCGTTCTAGCTTTTTCACTATCAAATCCATCATAGCCAAAAAGAATATTGTCTTCTAGGTAAACAGGAGATTTTTGGTTTTGAATACACATCATGGAAAAGTGTTAAATAAGCTATATCATCAAAAACAGGGTAAAGAGTTCCAAAAACGTCAAAGACTGTATGGTTTTAGAAATGGAGGCGATCAAAGAAACCATTATTCTTTCTATTAATAACAAGGTGAAGCAGTAATTCAGGAGTGATGTGAAATGGGAAAGTACATTTAAGTTACTTTTTGATTGTATAAATAAAAAAAGCAAATGTGGTGTGAGTACCAATAAGACAACTCTTCACAAGACAAGTTTATTTCTAGATAAGTTTGAATGATTTTCTGCTGTATAAACTCTGATATCTGACGTCTTTTGTAAAAATCAAACACAAATTAAAAGGAAAATGTTTTGAGTGTCGTACATATCATGCATAATCACGTAGCATAATCGATTAATACCTACAGCTGTTACTAACAATTATTACAAGTACATGTACTTTGTATAACATTCGAACCGTTAGCTGAATCCATAGAAGACATGTACATATCAAATAATAATTTCATTAAATTAAATTCACTGGACAATGTATATTTTATAAATTACCGTTTACAAATAAAATTCTTATTTTCAATACAAAGTATAGTTTGATTGAAAAAAATGTATAATTCAGTAGTACTTGATTATCTTGCTGTAGTTTGAATATGTCCTTGACACATGCTCGGTCAGCCTCGAACAGTTTCGACTAGTCTCGAACAGCTTCGAATCAGTCTTTCGGCGAATTTAGTAATGACTGGTCTGATTAAGCATATTTTTCCTAGCTATAGATTGTCTTTACAAATTCCATATTATTTGGAAGTTTGATTCATTGCTGTCAAATTTATAAACAAAACTTGGTTAATAGCAGAAAAGAAATTAAATCATGTATAGTATTCTGTAAAATCAATGAAATAGCTGTAACGTTTAATGAAAATCCAAATTAAATTGAAAAAGTTATAGAAATATTAAAAGTTGAGTACTGAATTTAGTCTGAACTGAAAATTCTACATTTTACACGGAAAGAACACAAGAATAAGAAATTTTAACTGTATAAAGCAAATGTATTGTTTATCAATATTAATATGACCTTGGTATATCATTCGAGTAATTATTCATATGTTTTTTTTCACTACGTTCAAGTTGCTGTTGAAATTAGTTGATAGACTTAATTTGTCATCGAGAGAATTCAGTTCATTAATAAGAATTATAAACAGTTTGAAATAAGTCGTTTGTTTTAATCATGAGGTAAAAATCATTATGTAAAACATTAAGATCTTTTTTTTAGAATAAAAGTATTCTAAAAGTTTATATGTCATTTCTATATATTTAAAAATTCAAATTGCTGGATTTGTTAAAAAAAAAGATCTGCTGGAACGATACCACCATTTTTATGAAATATTCGCTCAAATGGTACAACATCTTAATCATGACAACAACATATTCACTATATGAGAAAAATAATTCTCATCACTAGTGAAAAATCTGTTCTCGGCAAATGTTTGGTCGAATTTTAATTGTGACGTTAAATTTTCTTTGTTTCTTCTGAATTTTCTTATTGTGACTTTCTTCAAATCTTTGAAACAGAAGGATAAAAATCATTAGAGAAACAGATTCCACCACTATAACTCGTGTATTACGATATTTCTTCTGAATTAAAACCTGAATTAAAACCAACGGTCTTATATATATGAAAAACAAAAGAGAAGCGAGAAACACATATGAACCACACCAATAAACGACAACTACTCAACATCCAATTCCTGATAGGGGCACACAATTGCAGCGGTTTTAAACGTTTTAATGGTACCAAACTTTCACTCTTATCGGAAGCAAGAGTGTAACATGACAACATAGAAAGACACACTATAAAATATCAATTAAAATGGCTTAACTCAATCAAAAGACATATTAACATGTGTGAACATACACTGAACAACAACAACAAAAAAATCATTGGAGTTCAGTCTTTTCGTGATTTTTTTCTAGCCATGTAGAAAAACAAACACAGTTATATGCAAAGTAAAACTGAGATTAAAATAGTCCGAGTCCAATGCCTGAAAAGGTAACTAAACCAAATGACAATGATACATAAATTAAGAAGGGACTACTAGCAGTTACTGTCATATCAGCTGCAGATCTCAGTTAGACTGATAGAAAGTTTATGTTTTCAGCATATGAATATCAAGCACAATCCTTCCCGTTGTTGGTTTAGCATCATACCACGTTAGCCTATGTGTGTAATGTATAATCCGGTCAATTTTTCGAGTAAAAATAAATAGTTAAATTTAATGTATTAACTCGTTATTGGGAAGATACAATACAAAGAACACTTAGATAAAGACCAACAACCATTGTTCGTTCACTGAAGTGTTTACAAAGTTAATGTCCTTTGAGATGGCGCTTCTGTGTTTGCATAAAACGTCGGACGCAAAACCTAGCGTGTAGAAATGATGAGTTTTAAAGTCAAGTGATGTACAAAAAGCAAAATAAGTGATGTACAAAAAGCAAAATAAAAATATTTTACGTAACCTTCTTCTCGGTTTGTTCAAGTATAAGACGTTATAATATCGGAAGGTCATGGTATTTGTTTAAGTATAAGACGTTATAATATCTGAAAGTCATGGTATTTTGGCACATTTCAGCCAAAAAATATGAGTTTACTTACTTAATCTTATAATTCAAAGATGCGAGTTAAAGTTTTATATTACTTTGGTACTCAAGCTGTCAAATGATAACAATTCTTAGAAAATACAACACTGTTTACACGTTAACACTTACGAGTTTTCTATTCTCACGGTTATAAATAGATTTTGAGTGTCACGTGATAACCACATGATAATGTCAGAAGGTTATTTTTGAAAACAACAGTTATTCTCAACATACTAGCAAAAAATAAAATAAAAAAGCATAATGAACTATTTTTGTGTCAAAAGTCTTTATTTAACGTTGAAACTTGACAATCATTTTCACATCATTTGCCCGGCACTATCACTTGACCTGGTGCTGTTTATGGGAACGTAGGTATCTTAACTACATTGAAAGTGTTATAAACATCCCAGAGACTCGATGGTGAGTTTTGCATTTGTACCCAAATCTGGTCTCCTTCTCCCAGTTTCATGCAGACAGTTTGGGTTGCCATATCCCAGCTGTTACCAGTAAATAGCCATACATAAATACCTCCATTCTTCCTCAAAGTAGTGTGAGCCATTACCTGACCTGACATCATGGTAACAGACACCAAGTAACAACCCGCCATTCCTGGACAAACAGTATAAATGCCCGTTGCGCTATTGTAACAAGGATCATTACAAAGAAATCGGCTGTATTTGATAACACCATTTGCCGGATATGAATGAGAACCTGTGGTCAATGTCGCTGTTAATGAAGCTGTTAAAATATTTTAAGGGATTTAAAAATATAATATAAACATAGACTTAACCGTACATTCAGTACTTCATGTCGAAAATTCATAACTTAATAGCTAACACCATTTAGTCTGTACTCAGCAGTTTTTTTTTGTATTAGTTAATGGCCACTTGTTCCTTTGTTGTCATGAATCACAGTGTATGACAAAACTCAGTAAAGACAGGTATCTCTTCCTTCTAATTGATTCAACAATATCTTCCGTTATCTTGTTGATATTTGAAATATCAAATACAGGGTAATATTTGAACAATTGTCATCCAAAAAGTCATGGGATTGAGAAAAAACTTCTCATTCGTATTTACCGTTCAAGATCTGGCATTTTAATGAAGAGTGTTATAATAATGAATAGGTGGTATAAATATGCAATAATAAGTTTGTATTTTAAATACATGTATGTAAAATTGGTATCGAAATTTCATAGACATTAAACGAGCTATGTAGATGGGTTAACAACAATATTATTAAATAAAACTAGGACCAAAACTTTCCAATCCCCATTCAAAAGAGTAAACTAAAACTATATGTGGAAAGTAAGTTTAATATAACATGATATTACTAGCGCTTTCTTCATATTTAAGATTAAAAAAGAGACTAACTATACAAAGGAGACATTCAAAGTCATAAGTACACAATAGCTGACAACGCCATGGCATTCAAACTCATAAGTACACAATAGCTGACAACACCATGGCAATAGTACAATAGATTGTCCGTTCAATAGAATCACAAATAAACATTTCCACATACGAAGAAGTTCTAATCAAACAAAAATAAATAGAATTACAATTGAAGGATTAAATTTTTTTATTAATTAAATTATAACGTTGGCAGACACATGTACAGCTAAGCATTTATATTTATAGAATTAATTGCAATTTGATCAACCTGAATTTGTAAATTGTAGCAACTAGATCAATAGTATAAGGTGAACAACCACCTTAATACAAACAAAGAAGATGTGGAATGATTGCCAATGAGACAACTCTTAATAGGACACCAAAATGACACAAAAGTTAACAACTATAGGTCACCGTAAAGCCTTCAACAATTTGCAAAGCCAAACCGCATAGTCAGCTATAAAAGGTCCCTTAATAAAAAAAACCAACAAAAAAACACATAAACAAACGAAAACCACTAATTTACAGACTCCTGACTTGGGACAGTCACATACATAAGTTTGCTTTGAATAGACCCGGCTAAAAACCGTTTTTTTTTTGTGTAAAATAAATTAAGTAACAAACGCTTATAGAAAAGTCAAAATCACAAGGGGACATTGTGGTATGTTTACACAACACCGGAGACATGACAAACTGATCCTACATCTGCTTTAAAACAAAGATATAAATCTAACGGCGTTAAAATAGCCACTTTGCCTTATGTGGTAAGCTTTGTTATTTAACATTTCTAAACATAATGATTGTTAAAGAGTGCATATAAAGCCTTCAATTGTAAAATGAATTTATTACCGATTTATAAATTCTTTATCATACCAGCATATAATTTTCATTATCAGAATGAATATAGCCAGTGTTGATTTATGCGGAAATAACTTTTGTTAAAAACGTCCTCTTTAACAACTGACGTATGCCATAAAGGTCACAATCCGGCCATCCTTTTGTAACTTAATTTTCAAATAAGGATTTGATTGACATTATAACTAGGTATCATTGTTTAAAAACTAGGAACAAAATAGGTATGTGTGTTTGAAAAATAACATGCAACTCTTTTCTATATCCACAAAAGTGACGTTAATCTATTTTTTCAACCAATTTCAAAACTAAAGTGTGAATACTCTTTTTGAAGCTGAATGGCGTATTCCATGTATTCGTAGAAAACAAATTTTTAATTTATAAACTCTTAAATCACTCCCTAGTAATTAAAAGAGGGACGCCAGATACCAGAGGGAGAACCTAATAGATAGAAAACAAACTGACAACGCCATTGCTAAAAATAAAAGACAAACAGACAAATAATAGTAAAGAAGACACAACATAGAAAGTTTACAAACTTAAAATACAGGAATAAACTTTTTTCAATGAAAAATACATATTTGGAATTACTCATTGATATGAGTAAACATTTTTAATACATAAAACACATGTTAAAAATAGACAAAAAGGATATGGAACATTCAATATTGATTCATATACCTGCACAGCAAAAACACCTTAAACAAATAGTAGCGTAGTCATTGATTGTTTGTTGGTTATCGTCTCATTCCTATTTATTTATAATGACAGTACAGTATATTAGCTCAGTAGTCAGTGCTTCGGTACTGACATGATTTAACAAACTTAGACTAAAATTGTCCGTTGATAAATTTTGAAATGAATATGAAACTAAGGTTTCGACTCCCTCAGGTAAAGTTGGCTTTAGATGAATTTGGCTACTTATTTTAGGTAATTTTGACATATAGCTCTTTAACGATTTTCGATTCTTGTCTTTCTTCGGATTTCAAATGTTTGGTTTTGAGCGTTCCTGATGAAGGTAAATCCTGAAAAGCGCTTCGGACGCAAGAAATTATTTAACGTGTTGTTTTCAATATTTTACATCACTGGGTCAATACCTCTGCTGGTGGACTATCAGTCCCCGAGGGTATCATCAGCTCAGTAGTCAGTGCTTCGGTACTGACATGATTTAACAAACTTAGACTAAAATTGTCCGTTAATAAATTTTGAAATTAATATGAAACTAAAGTTTCAACTCCCTCAGGCCAAGTTGGCATTAGATGAATTTGGCTACTTATTTTAGGTAATTTTGACATATAGCTCTTATCGATTTTTGGTACTTGTCTATCTTCGGATTTCAAATGTTTATCCAGTACAAATATAATGGAGTAAAACAGATTTAATAAATGCGGACATAACCTTTTTGTTTCATAAACCATCCAGGTATATCAAAAGTACGCGTTTAATTATTTTTTTTATGAAATATTGGCACTATAATAAAAGACTAACATTAGTGTAATAGGTGTTTACCAATATGACTGCCATTTTGCATGCTTTTATCAGAGAGACCAAAATTTTTATATCATCAACATTTTTCAATTCAAAATGTGCATGTGACAATTTTAATCGAATTTATAATAATTCAGACAAAGAATAGGAATTTCCAAATCTGATTACTTTAAATCGTAATTAGTGAAAAAAAACTTACCATGACTTGTACCACACATCAGCACAAACAAGATACAGGTAAAAATATAAGTCATTATCATTTCAATTATTAGCTGCTAAGTGTATCTGCAAAACAAATATTTTTTAAATAAATAAGGTCGTTATTTTTCTCCTTTGAATTGTTTTACATTGATATTTCGGGGCCTTTTATAGCTGACTATGCGGTGTGGGCTTTGCTCATTGTTCAAAGCCGTACGCTGACCTATAGTTGTTTATTTCTGTGTCATGTTGGTCTCTTGTGGAGAGTTATCTCATTGGCAATCATACCACATCTTCTCTTTAATAATTATATTATTTTCTCATTCAGTCAAAAAAGTATCAACCAAAAAAAATTACATACCAAAGATAAATAAAAAAGGTCCACAAAACAAAATCAAACTCTCGACAATATCAAATAGTGAAACGTACGTTGGAAGGTGCCAACTATTCGACTTTGAATGTTCAAGTTCAAAGTAAATCCAGACATGCGCTTTGGGCAGAGGAAGTTTTTCTGTTTTACAATAAAATCATGTTGCATTGTTGGCACACTATCACCAACTAGAAATCTTTTGATGTAAAAACTAAATCAATTAATTGAGGCCATGAGTTGTATATTGGAAATGAGAACAAACAATTTGATTAGCCCTTTTTTAATATTAACACAACTTATGTCTGCTTCTATGAGTCGTTTTGTGGTTTGTAACAAGATGATGTTGGGCATCCATATTTTTGTTACAAATATGACTTATGTATCTATCTACGATTTTAACATCAAGGCATTCCAAGCAAATTTTGAAGTTTAAGAGCAAAAAGCAAAAGATATAGGTTTTACTTGCTATAAAACCAGGTTTAACCTTCTTTTTATTCACAAGGAAATGCATGTACCGAGTCAGAAATACGACAGGGGTATTTTATTAGTTTGATGTGATTTATCATTTGCATTTGCCATTTGATAAAGAATCAGTTATTTAACATTCATTATCAACGTATTTAATTCAGAGGCATAATAAATAGAGGTTTTCATTTGATGCATGAACAACTACAAAATTTATTGACACGTGTCTTTTTCTCTAACATTATATACAATGTGTGTAAACACTGACTGTCAATCATAAAACACATTCAGTCTTAACAGTCAGAAATGTATAAATCAAATATGCTTTATATATATATATTTCAAAGTCTGTAATATAATAATACTTTTCCCTACCTGGTCTTAAAACTTTACTTAACTGATGAATCTGCTTCTGTGGAAACTTGTGACGGACAAGAAACAACAGTCTTTAAATAGTCATGTTAACAGTTAATGTATTCAGATTGTGTAACATATTTAAGAATACCACGTTAATTTCGTAAATGCTATGTTCGAAAATTTTGTGATTATGTAGGAAGAGACATAATATGCATGATTTATTAAATAATAGTATGAGTATATTCGGACACATTAATCTTTGTACTGCTTATAACATTTGAAGATGACCATATTCGATAGTATGTAAATGTATGGGTCTGGTTTCAACCTGCTTGTTTGTGTTCAATATTTTTTTTATTACTACTAATATCCTTCTTTCCAGTATTGACCACTAGCACACCCTTTATTATAGAACAAGGGTATAACACCAGGTTTAATCCACTATTTTCTTCATAAGAAAATGCCTGTTCCAAGTCAGGTAGAGGACATTTGTTGTCCATTCGTTTGATGTGTTTGATCTTTTGATTTTGATTAAGAATTTTCCGAGATTTTTCTAATGATATTAACGCTATTTACCATATCGTGAATCCAATCTGATACATATGTCTTTCCGACACGATAAAAGTGTTTATCATAATAAATATATTACTAAATTGTGAAATTCATCTGACAAAAACACGAAGAAGAGTCCTTTTAAAATTATGATTGTATCATTTATGTATATATTAAAAATCTAAGAATAGCCTATCGGACGCGAAAAACATATGTATCATTCTATATATTTACTATATTGTGAAATCCATCTAATGAAAATAGTCTACTTGACATTGTCATTGTATCTATCATATATAAATTTACCATGATGTGAATCTCATCTGTTATCTAATTTATCTGACACGATAATCATCTTGATCATATATTTGTTTATAGTGCTTTGAATCTCAGCTGTTAAGCAAAGTCTACAAGATATCTGACATAATTATTTCAACAATCATAAACATTTGTACATGTATAGACATTCTACATGACTTCGAATATATAGGTATAGGAAAATGTGGTATGATTGCCAATGAGGCAACTCTCCATCCAAATAACAATTTATAAAAGTAAACCATTATAGGTCAAGGTACGGCCTTCAATACGGAGCGTTGGCTTACATCGAACAACAAGCTATAAAGGGCCCCAACATTACAAGTGTAAAACCATTCAAATAGCACAACCAACGGTCTAATCAATATAAAAAAAACGAGAAGCGAGAAACATGTATAAATTACATAAACAAACGACAACTACTGTACATCAGATTCCTGACCTAGGACAGGTGCAAACATTTGCAGCGAGATTAAACGTTTTAATGGTACCAAACCTTCTCCCTTTTACTGAGAGAATAATATGACATCACAACATAGAAAAACACACGATAAAATATCAATTGGAAGGCTTAACTCAATAAAAAAGTAAATGAAAACACTATAATAAATTTGAGATGCGATACCTGAATACATATACATAGTTAATAAAGTTTTTAGGGATAGATATTTAAGGTCAAAAGTAAATAACAAGTTTAAACAAGGCTATGGTAAGATATCACTGTGAAATATAAAAAATGTGAAAAAAGAAACGGTTTTCAAATTCTACACAGGTAAATACAAATAATTTTGTCGTTAAGGATACTTAATCTTCCTATTTAGAATATGAATGACATTTGGTGTCTTCATATATAAGAAGATTCTTAACTGTTGTCTCAACTTGTTATATTTATTTATCATATGTGTCTATATAAACGAAATTTGGACAAAGGTCTTGGATGATAAAAACCTAAAATATGATAAACGGTCCATTCTGAGGTTTATATCATTTTATACTGTAGCTGTACCTGTTTCATTTGCTAGTAATATATGTTATTTTGATGGATTATATATGTTATTTAGACAATTATATATACAGAATGTGCTTTCAGTATTGTATCACCATCACTGGAGATCCAATGAATACAAAATTCTGACAGAGTTGTCACTTGCCTAAGACGTACTTATGATATAAGTATTTCAGTGACTGCATTCTTCAGCTATTGCAAGATAATTTGATTCCACGATATCTCGTCAGGAGAAAAACGAAAAATTAACGCGAATATATACATATTTAACATTATTAGGGGTTTTATTTATACAATATACGAATTACTGTTAACTAGGATAGTTCTATGGTTAATATAATATTTTATTTCGTCTTTATCTGTCCCTTTTTTGGCCTGAAGAAATCACACTGTATATCGATTACCATGGATACCTTTGAGAGATTTCAAATAAATCTGCAAATAACAATACTTTAAAAAAAAAAATAATAGATGTGGTTTGATTACCATTGTAACTACACCGCACAAAGTAGCTGTTCAGAAATTGAACTTTTAAAATTCTGCATAAACTATACTTTATAGTACACTATAAAAGTACAAGTAAAATACCTTTAAATGTCAATGAATTTATTAGAATTTTCTCACCGAAATTACATAAGAAAAATATATAAAGCTGAAATTGCTTAATTGATTATATGTTCTGTAACAAATTTGTGAATAATAACGCTGATTAATAATTTTCCTTATCGGAAAAATTTGTTGAAAGTACAAAAATATGTTTTTGTTTTAAATAATTTATATGTTGTTGTAATAACATATTACTTTTACATATCACTTTTATAGATTTTGCTATTGGAATGTTAGTCAATGCATGTACTTTTGATGACGACTAATTGACGTTATCAAATTTCATAGTTTGTGTGTGTGTACTGAATTCTACACTTCAGCTTTACTATCGCTAATACAAACAAGTGGATGGTACCTGTTTAATGTGCTTTTTCCTTACAACACGGTCTTCAACGTGAACTTTATCTATAATTCTACATGCTTAACAATATGGACCATGAACTTCAGTTTTTCGCAGATTTGTTCATTAGCATAACACTTAGATGTATTATGACTTATGTTTTATTTTAAATGTGTATTGTAATAAAATTAATTTAGGGGGATTATGATTACATTAGTTCATAATAGTGAAAGTAATTGCACAATAATAGCATTGATGAACACATACCTCATAAAGATAATATATCAATGGATTTATGTTTGCACACTCTTTAATTGCCAGACTATCAGCTATCTACAGAATGTGCTGGTTTTCGTTTGAATTGATGTGTTTACTTCTGCATATATTCCCTTGTTCTAGAAACTGTTTTTTTAATAGGACGAGTAAGCTTTTTTATATCTTATTAGTCAACAATATATTTAGTTAATAAGAAAATAAAATTTGATTGACAACAGAGATTTCAAACTGTAAATGCACAAATTTACAAAGACACAGTCACCATCACACATTGGTTGGATCGATACAATATGAATATGTCTGAACTCAAAGAGTCCTTTGACATACGAATAGGTGTCTGATATCTGGTTACCTGTTTATTTATACTAGTTACCAGTAACCAGAAAATTGTGACCAATGGAATTACACAGTTATATTAACTTCCTGAGTTTACCAGAAGTTAAGTCCTTACAAATTCAATGGTCTGGAAAAAGGTCAATAATTCTCATCTGAAGTGTGTTATTCTGTTTGAGGCGTAGTCTCAAGGTACGTGAAAGTTGTTTCATTGTAAAGATAAATCAATTACCGACAGACTGGTGTACTTTTATTTGTGAAAAAATCAAGGGAAATTAAAAAAAAATATTGGTTGAAGCGAACACATTGAAAATTTCCGTTAGCTACCTTGTGTTTTTTTTGTTGTACTGGTATGGATAGTAAACCCCACTTTGACAGAAACAAGTGGCTGTGTGTAGTTACCTTTATTAAACCTAATTAGATGTTTATTTTTGTAATCTCTGGTCACACTACCAAGATGTTGAATGTGGTTACCTCTGGTCACCCTCCAAAGATATTGAATATGGTTACCTCTGGTCACCCTTCACAGATATTGAATAAGGTTACCTCTGGTCACCTTACAAAGATATTGCATATGGTTATCTTTGGTCACCTAAAAAGATATTAAATGTGGTAACCTCTGGTCACCCTACACATATATTGACTATGGTTACCTCTGGTCACCCTACACATATTTTGAACATGGTTACCTCTAGTCACCCATACAGAAATTGGCTATGGTTACCTCTGGTCATCCTACACAGATATTGAAAATGTTTACCTCCGGTCAACCTACAATAAATTGGCTTATGTTAACTATGGTTACAATTCATTGATAATTAATTTGGTTAGCATCGGTTATCTCGGTTCACACTTTTTGCGCTTCTTTTATAATAAATATAGTTACTTCTGGTCGCTATACACATATATTGAATTATGTTGCCATTGTCAACAAATATATAAAGCAATTGGCTTTTTTTTAAATGTGGTTACCTCGGGTCACCATACACAGATATTGACTATGGTTACCTTGGGTCACCATACACAGATATTGACTATGGTTACCTCTGGTCACCCTACACATATTTTTTTACATGGTTACCTTTGGTCACCCATACAGATATTGGCTATGGTTACCTCTGGTCATCCTACACAGATATTGAAAATAGTTACCTTTGGTCAACCTACAATAAATTGGCTTATATTACCTATGATTACAATTCATAAAAATGAATTTGGTTAGCATCGGTTATCTCGGTTCACACTTTTTGCGCTACTTTAATAATTAATATAGTAACTTCTGGTTGCTGTACACATATATTTAATTATGTTGCCATTGTCAACAAATATATATAGCAATTGGCTTTTTTTGAATGTGGTTACCTCAGATCACCATACACAGATATAAAATTATTTATCTTTAGACACCATGCATAAATATTGAATGAAGGTACTCTTATTAACCCTACTTAGATGTTTGGTTTGGTAATCTCTGGTCACAATACCAATATGTTGAATGTGATAACCTCTGGTCACCCTACAAAGATATTGAATATGGTGACCCCTCTGGTCACCATACCAAAATTGTGAATATGGTTACCTCTGGTCACCCTACACAGATATTGAATAAGGTTACCTCTGGTCACCTTACACAGATATTGAATAAGGTTACCTCTGGTCACCTTACAAAGATATTGCATATGGTTATCTTTGGTCACCTTAAAAGATATTAAATATGGTTACCTCTGGTCACCCTACACAGATATTGACTATGGTTACCTCTGGTCACCCTATATATATTTTAAACATGGTAACCTCTGGTCACCCACACAAATATTGGCTATGGTTACCTCTGGTCATCCTACACAGATAATGAAAATAGTTACCTTTGGTCACCCTACAATAAATTGGCTTATGTTACCTATAGTTACAATTCATAAATAATGAATTTCTTTGGTCAACTTAAAAGATATTGAATGTGGTTACCTCTGGTCACCCTACACAGATATTAAATATGTTTACCTCTGGTCCCCCTACACAGATTTTGAATTGGGTAACCCTTTCATATTATTGAATGAGATTACCTCCGATCATCGTATACATTTATTAACTTAGGTTACTTCTGGTCACCCTTTACAGATTTGGTATGTGGTTACCTTTGGTCACCATACACAGATATTAATTTTAGTAACCTCCGGTCACCGTTCAAAAATATTGGCTTTGGTAACCTCTGGTCACAATGCATAATTAATGAATCTTTATTGGCATCGGTTATCTCGTATCACACTATACAGATGTTAAATTTGTTTAACACTTCCCGCAACATATATATTGAATATGGTTATTTCTGGTTGTGTTGTCATTGGTAAAATATATATCAGTTGGCTTTGGTTCTAACTGATCTACCGACACAGAATTTGAATGTTGTAACCTCTGACACCGTACACTTATATTTAATTGTAGAAGTAACCTGATAAAGATATTGGACTTGGTTACCTGTTGTCAGCCTACACATATATTGACTTGTGTTAACACTGGGACCCTACACATACATTGTGGTTGGTTAAATCTTGTCAGTTTACTAGATATTGAATTCGGTTACCTCTGGTAATCCATACAGATATTAAATTTGGTGACCATTGCTCATCGTAAACAGATAATGATTATGGATATCTCTGGACACCCTTCCTATAATTTAGTTACTTTTGGTAATCTGACGTAGATGATGTCTTAGGCAACCTCTTATTACTCCACACTGCAATTCATTTTGGTTAAATATGTTCATCCTATATATAATTGTATAACTTTTAAGGGGTCTCATGGTTTCTTCGGTTATATGCAATTATTAAAAAAGGACTTAAAAAAACCCACTAAAACATATAGCAATGAATCTCTATTGAATTATATCAGTAAAATAATTTATATTTACAAAAAAAAAAATATTTACATAAGGTGCGTTAAATGCAAAAGACAAACAGAAGAAAAAAATACAAAAGAAACAACATAGAAAACTAAAGAATGCGCAATATGGATCCAACCAAAAACTTGTGGTGATAGCAGGTGCTCCAGAAGGGTAAGCAGTTTCTGCTCTGCGTAGTTGTTCCCCATGATAAAACTAATTTGTACATATATTTATTCATCTAATTTAAAGAATTGCTTCACCCGTGATATATGACTTTTGTAATCAACTGCTCCCAGTTATTATCCCATGTTTTTGTAACATTATTGCATGACACGTTGACGTCATTAGACAAATTCCAGAAAAACACCTCTATAGTACGTTCTTTTTGAGCAAATCCTTTCAAAGTTTGATAAATAAAAAATGTGGAATCAGGAAAATATTTTATTCAAAAGAACAAAACAAAAAATACAATTTTTTAAAATTTTGAATTTAGGTTTTTGTTTTTTTGTCTCCTCCAATCGGATCTCACGCTGATATCATGACCTAAGACTGATAAGGGCTCTTTACAACCACTGGTTCGATGCCACTGCTGGTGGAGATTTATTTCCCCGAGGGTATCACCAGCCAAGTAGTCAGCACTTTTTGTGCTGACATGAATTATAATTGATATGGTTATGTTTATGAATAAACTGTATACAAAATTTAGAATTTTTAAATTAAAAAAGGCTTTTCTACCTCAGACATAGATTACCTTAGCTGGATTTGGCAAATTTTTTAGGAATTTTGGTCCTCAATGCTCTTCAACTTCGTACTTTATTTGGCCTTTTAACTTTTTTGGATTCGAGCGTCACTGATGGGTCTTTTGTAGACGTGTATACAAAATTTAATCCTGGTATCTATGATGAGTTTATTCCCAATCTATACAATCATTTCAGAGTTCATGAATAAGGAACAGATTCCACGTTTAAACTACTTTTTACCTAAAAGAAATGTAGTTTTTGTTAATTAGATGTCTTGGTAAATGTTTGAGTTTGAACTTGAACATCTATACAACTAGAATACTCACTTTTGCAGTATACGGAATAAAGGGAAAATAATCAGTCACTTACTAAACTTGTTTATCAAATGACATTCAAAACAAATACGAGCTTTCATCTTTTTATTTTAATCTAAAGATCTGAAAGCACAATAAAATACGGATATACACAATGAGAAAAACAAAACTATGTATATTAAGAACAAAATAAATCAGTGATTCATAAACCCCTAACGATAACCTACTTGTCACAAATCATATTTAGGCTTAGAAAGACGTATATTTCTCTAGCTTGTTAATTATATAAGGTTACTAATGACGGTATTCTCAACTTCAAAACTTCTTCAAGTTAATGGGAAGGAAAGTTTTCTCAATATAAGAGTTTATTATTCATAACTGTTGATGTAAATGTCCTTTGGTTTTGTGAGTCTATATTTACTCCTTGGTTTTGATTGTTATTGACTCTTACCAACACAGGTATTCTAAAATTCAGAACTTCTTCTAGTTTCTTAGATGGAAAGCGGTCTCATTATAAGAGCTAACTAACAGATATATTTTCAACTTCAAAACAACTTAACGGTAATGAGGAGGAATTACTTCTATTATCTACAAGACGTTTGATCACCACCATCCTTCAAGGGTTTTAGTTTATGTTCTGTTCTTGAAGGTTTTGAGCAGTGTTTTGCTGAATACCGTTTGTCTTTCAAATTGTGTTTGCTTGGCTATGTTGTTATCTGTTTTTATTGAAATTGCAGTTTTTAATTGCTCTTTGATTTCCCAAATCTTACATTATTACCTGTTTTTTTTCGTGTTTATGTTTTTTACAAATTTATTATTAGCCTATTGATGCGGATTCATGTGACCAAATCACATTAACTTAAAAACCAGTACGCATGCACATAATAAGGTACACTGCTTAACATGTACATGATGTAGATGTCAAATTTGCATTTTGAACCAGATTTCAATGTTAAAAATAGAAATAAATGCGTGTAATAAAATTAACGGTACCAATTTTCTTGGACCAGATGCGCATTTCGACAATACATGTCTCTTCAGTGATGCTCGTGGCCAAAATATTTGAAATCCAAAGCTAATATAAAAGATGAAGCGCTATAATCCAAAAGGTCCTAAACGTATAGCCAAATCCGTGAAAGGAATCAGAGCTTTGCATGAGGGAGATACATTCCTTAATTTATAATATTTTCTATTATTTTGTAACAGCAAATTTTGATAACACAAAACATCCGTATTTTCATGCCAGTATCGAAGTGAAGTACTGGCTACTGGGCTGGTGATACCCTCGGGGACTAATAATCCACCAGCAGAGGCATTGACCCAGTGGTAGTAATAAAATTAACGGTACCAATTTTCTTGCACCAGATGTAAGGTTATTACTAAAGTATGGTAATTTGATATCTCATCAACTCAAAATTAAAACAAAGTTCACATATGTCCATGATGAAGAGAAACACGAAATGATCCTGAATTCGTTTATAATTGTTTAATTGAGTTTAATCTTTTGCTCAGTGAAGGCAAATTCAATTGCAAGAATACGGATTGAACCTGGTTTTATAGCGCTAAACCTCTCACTTGTATGACAGTCGCATCAAATTCCGTTATATTCAGAACGATGCGTGAACAAAACAGACATATTAGGCAAAATGGTCAAAATATGCGCAATACAGTCATCATTGTGATACAATCTCTAAAAAAAAAAAAAAAAAAAATTACAAAAAAACACAAAAAAAAATAAAAAATTAACTGATATGTTTTTATTTGCCTCCTCAAATATTTCAAATAAGTCAATAATAATGTCAGTGCAGTTCAAGATAATCAGGTATTCTGAGGCTGGAATAACCATGTTCTGTAATATTTTCTCTATTTAAGTCCTGATATCGCGTCTGTTCCATTGTATTGATAGAATTCTGTGTTACACAAGACTTCAACAATTCTAATTTTGATCTGTAAACATAACTTTAACGTTAGAACATACAAAACAAAACCATTAAAAATAAAGATAACGATACCAAATATAGCAAGGTGCCTGACAATATGTGTTTGTAGCGACAAAACTGAATAGTAAGTTCCGATTACTTTTGTATATAACTTCTGAAAACTAAATCTATAGAATGTATATAGTTCATTTAAAATTTGCTGGTAAAATTAAATAACGTATTATCGAATTTTCTATACAAGCTTTTAATGAGGTTTGTGTAGGTTAGTCTTAAAAGAGGAGTGAAAGATACAAGAGGAACAGTCAAACGAAGTTTTCTATGCTGTGTTTTGTGTACTTTCGTTATTCTGCTGGTCCTTTTCTTTTTAGCCATGGCGTGGTCAGTTTATTTTCGACTTATGAATTTGAATGTCCCTCTTGTATCTTTCACCTCCCTTCCCTTTCAGTATATTGATATAACGTTCTAACTCCTTGACAACAAATTGTTAACTCGTTTCATGTGCCTACTTGACTGAAAACTATATGATGAGGTCTTCAGATGATACATTTGCTTTTAGGCAAAATTTTAAGGCACCAACACTAAGAAGACCTGATAACCTGTTTAATTTACAGTCGGAGAGGCGCAAGTAAATACTATTTTGTCTTTTCTTTAAAAGATCAATAACTTCATTGCATTTATTCTATTATACGACCTCTTATCGATTTTGACTCTGAATGTGTTTTGAATTGTTGGTTTTCTTCATTAAACAAGTATGATGAATTTTGGGAAAATGTATTATACAAACTGAAATGGAAGTTACATAAATATAAATCAATCAAAGATACTATTATCTAAATACTGTACTTTTTGATCGACATTTGTTGTGATTGTTGGATTGATATTTCACCAATCAGTCGGGTTTTCTTTTGGCAAAGGTTCATTACGTCTAAAACTAAATTGCATGCAATGTAAAATTTGAAGATTAGTTTTGAAAGTGAAAAGAAGGCAAAATAAAAAAAATACTGCCATGACACCTGAACAATGTTTTCTATTATATACACGTGTCTGTGCTATAAAGTATTGTATCATGCATGTCGATTTAAACTATTTACCCTACCCAAGAGCATAAATTGTCTTTCAAATGTACTAACTCACCGAAAGTTGATAACCAGTATAACGATGGTAAAAGTCATAAACAATACTATAGCAGCCAATGTGGCTGCAAGGACTTCAACTAGAAAAAAAAACAATGTCTCATTTAGATAAGACTATCTCTATTTTTTTTTAAATATCGTCCTACCAAATAACAGACAATACAGAGAGTTAAAATGAAATGTCCTGTTATTTGGTTCGACCCAAGTGACTTGAAATATCGTAACAATTGTATTAAATGGAACAGAGTTTGCTGTTCTCATCAAATTATTGGTCGTTTTAATGCTTTTCAGCATGGATTTATTTTGCTTACAATCATTTAGGCCTTGAATGTACTAACCGAAAACATCCCCTAAAAAAGCAAATTAAAATGTATGCGGCAAAGAAAACCACCTTGATGAGAAAAAGACAAATCAACGAAAAGACGAATTACAGTTATCAAAACTCTATACAAAAAATAAAGACATAGAAAGACAGTCAGTTTTTTCATTTGGAAACTAATATCCACTTATCATTGATTTGCTACTGTTATGAGTTAGATTTAGTATTAGCTAGAGGATGCATCTGCCGTTGCTTAATATTCTGTTATGTCAATCGGCGATCTGTTTTATATGGTTTTGTACTACATCGGCATTGGTACTGCTGATATCTAGAATAAAACGAGTAATATCGACCAAGCTTTTATTTATTAGATATTTTGATATATCAAAATCCAATTTATCAATAACTCAATACAGAACATAAAGTGACAACAAGAACGCTAACATTCCCTTTTTCAATGTACTCTTCAAGACATTTTGTATGGAAACCTTCGAAAGTATTGTTTGTGGTTTCCGAATTTATATAAGACACTCACCCTGACGACGCATTTTATCAAGTTCATGTGGTTCCCATCGATTTTTGTTACATTGACTTGTTTATTGTTATTCGAGTAATGAGATTTGAACATCGTTAAACTTCCAATCTTATATGGAGAAAATACATATTATAACTTAGAAGTTGTTGTTTGAACGGAAATTAATGCATACGTTACACGATTGTCAATGTTTTACTGTTAAATACTTCATCTTCCAAAACTATAGAAAAATCTGTGAGCAGTACATCTTAGAAACTGGATGACTGATATATGTAACCTTTATATGCAGTATATTGAATACATGAATAATAGTATACTTCATTTATCATTCTGCATACGATAAAAATTCATTGCTGCCTTTTCACTCAAATAAGATCTTTCAGGTAGAGGGTAGAGGATACGAGTCTGTTTGTTTACTGAAAAGTTTCTGGTTCCTTGGTAACTATACAACAGACACAAATCTCATTCAAGAGTCTACCCGGACTGAAATGTGTTTCATTTACCTGAAACTGAAAAGTTTGATCTATCCTCGTTGCACGTTTCAGCAATAAAAACAATCTCAGAGGATCCTGGAAACGTTGGTGATGAAAGTTCTGTTTTCATTGGAGTTGTTAAGTCTGTTACCATTGAAGACGTAGTCTTATGAATTAAAGTTGCTGGATAAGATAAAGCCGTTGGCATTTGAGGATTGTGCTTTAACGGACCAGTTTGCTCTACAAAATACAGATCGGTTAACACAGCAATTTAACACCCCCTCATACAATTATTATCTGATTATAAAGGACTCATTAATATTTTATAAACCTATAAATGTTACATTTTTTGAAATGGTGAAATTTCTAAATGATAACAATCAACGTAGTTATTACATGTTATAGTTCTGAGTTTGTTGTTGTAGTTTATGACCCTGTTTACACTGGCATTTTTTTTATCGATCTAATTTGAATAGATCTAAATAAAACCAGTTAGCTTTCACATTATCTTTAATCATATCGATCTCTATCGGTCTAATATGAACCACTGTGTTCACACTACAATTAAAAACGCAATTGATCTACCTTTTTGCCCGTAAAGCTGTAAACACTGTGTATAAATACAACTGATTTATCAAATTCATGTGCTGATACACTGATACACACACTTGGAAAAAAAATTGGATAAAGTTATTCTTTCTCTTGAATCACAATTTAAAATTTTGATACTGGTGTTATTGCAGTTTTCTTTAATTTGGAAAAAAAACTGTAGCAACGAAGTTACAACACGACGTAGGAAATACTGCGGTTCCTGCAAAGAAAAAAAAATCAACATAAGAAAAGAAGACACAGATTTCGTAAATCTATGCTATGGCGAAGACAACATGTTTACAGTTTGTTTTAAAGGTCTTTAAAACAGAGAAATATGGGTTAAACAACGAACCTCTGAGATAGTTTTACCGCTATACATGCGCATACGTTATTTTTGATTCAATCGTACTAGTTTAAACCGATCTCTGCGTTCACATCTAAAGTAAGATTGGTTTTCTTTAGATCGATTCAAACTAAACTACCTCTTTTGGTGTTTAAGTTTAGACCGATTGAAGATCGATTCAATGCGTTCACATTAGCCCTTAAACCGATCTAAAGTGAACCGGTCTAGTTTAAATCGATAAAAATGTCCTAGTGTGAACGGGGTCTATGTCTTTAAAAACCAAGAATGATTTTGTGTCAACATTTTTTTGTTAGATATGTACATAATAGTGCCTTTGAAGAAGCACTTAAGGGAATCAGCCAATTGTCTATACATATGTCTCTAATTATTTTAACTGGTGATTTTTGTTAAGTGTGTATGTCCATGAGAGACTGTGTTTTCATTGTGAACGTTTCCTTTTCTTAAGAAATTTTATGTAGTGCCGAGAAACAGAATACAAATAAGATTAATAGAGCAAGCAGCCTGATGCCGAAATTATTCATCTAGTGACCGTACAACCAACATCCCAATACTGACATTTTAACAGATTCATTAACAATTGCTACTGTGTGCAGCGATTATTAGCTTGTTGTTCCGATTTACATTGTAATAAAATTGATTCGTTAATCATATATATGCATATCAATTGTTTATTGGTTCTACTTTATTACCTACAACATTCAAAAGAGCGTAGTAACATAGCACATTAATGAATTATCACTTTAGTGTCAGATATAATAAAATACATTACAATTGAAAAAATATAATTATGTTTACTGTTATACCACTGTTCTAGGTAAGGGTGAGGGTTTTAGTCCCGCTAACATGTTAGTGCAGGGCTTGTTACTCGTACTGTGCAGTAGAATGTGTCCCCGTGCCTGTAGTGTATGCCCTTATATGTGTACAGTCAGAGTTTTTTTGCGTGTGAGAGAGCTGTCTACATAGCTATGCTGTATGGTCTCTGCTCATTGTTGAAGGCCGTGCGGTGACCTATAGTTGTTAATTTCTGTGTCATTTGCTCTCTTGTGGATAGTTGTCTCATTGGCAATCATACCAAATCAGGAGCCTATAATTCAGTGGTTGTTGTTTTTCGGTGTATATCATGCATTTATTTATTTTTCGTTCATGTTTTGTACATACATTTGGCTGTTAGTTTTCTTGTTTTAATTCTTTTACATTTGCCATTTCGTTTTTTTTTATAGCTGACTATGCGGTTTCGGCTTTGCTCATTATTGAAGGCCGTACGTGACAATAGTTGTTAATTTCTATGTCCTTTGGTCTGTTGCGAAGAGTTTTATACCACATTTCCTTTATATTCCGTATAGTGGGTTAATTTCGCGGGTTTAAAATTTCGCGATTTTCATTGATTAAGGTACACGAAATATTTTGGCGGCTATTATTTTGGCGGATTCAAAACTTCATCAATACCTTTGCATGCACTTTTAAATTGGCGGAATTTATTTTGGCGATTTTGTTCTATCCGCGAAAAGAAGCGAAAATAGCCCGCTATAACGGTATACAAGCAGATATATTTTATAGTGGATGTTAATAGATAATGTTGGCATAAATGATAGATTCAAGTTAAATTATGATATACGATATTCATCGAATACCTACCTACACAACGATACAGTACTTCCAGATATTTAGGCGTAGTAGTACATGGATCACCAAACAAAGTAGTTGATGGTTTTAATGTACATGTAGGTTTTCCATCACATCTATAATAATAATAACAAAATACATTATACAGCTGTTTGATTACCATCGTATAAGTTTGAAAACGATTTGCTTTAACAAAATAATAAATGCAATGTCAGTGTACTATTTTTACTTATACTCGCCGCTATAGAACACACATTTTACGGCAAATTTTTTTTTAAGCTTAACAGTTGTGAACTTGTTGTTATTTTGATATAGCAACATTTAAGGTTGTTACGACAATTCAGGGTCTGTGTTTTTTTTAATTTTGATTGTTTTGATAGAATGTTGCTGCCAACACGATAGCTTATGAACAAAGAACCCAAGTGTCAAAGATGAAATCACTCCTTCGAATATTTTACAGATGACATCACGAGTTGGTGACGTATTGTTCCAATCACTGGCTTTTACTTGCATAAACAACATGACGGGTGCCGCATGTGGAGCAGGATCGGTTTAGCCTTCTGAAGTACCTGATATCACCCATCTATGTGTAGGGTTCCTGTTGCACACTCTTTAGATATCTATGATGTGCTTGAAATACTGTTTTTGTTAGCTTTTGTTCTTTGTACTTTATTGCCATTGCGTTTTCAGATTATTTCCAACACACTAGTTTGAAAGTCCCTTTGGTAATTGTAGATTAAAAAACTGACGATGTTCTTGACAGACAAATTATATGTAATTTTTTTTAGGTTGTTTTTTCATAACATATGACTGGTAGAAAATGGAGATCTTAGCCTTTTTATTTCGATTGGTTGATGGCTTGATTTTTATTGAGCTTTGTCGTTAATCTAAATTGGTGGAATTTGACAATCTACAAGGGTAAACATAAATAAGTTTTTTGGTTTATTACCGGGTGTTGAGATGCTTCATTTGGTTATATATATATTTCTATCTTATTTATGTTAATAATTTTTTTCTACTCTTTATATTTCAAAACCCCTCATTCTCTATTCTTAATTGTTTATCGATTCTGTATTTTCCTTCTTTATTCTGCACTATATTCTCTATTCAGTAAACACCACACAGACCCTCGTATCACAACTAACCTTTCTGATGCAATGGCAAATGATCCTCTAGCTGAACACTGTAAATCCCATTGTGAGGACGGCGTAGGCCATGAGTTTGGATGGCATAAAAATGAGGTAAACCGCCCATAACTGGCACCGATTATTCTGAGAATATCATTTGTAGATGAACAGTTAAGCCGCATGGTAGTGTTTCCACAAGCAATAAAAGATTTGTGTTGAATAGAATTAAAAACTGCAATGAAATGTAACAAACTTGGTAACATGAATATAGATGGATATATATTCGGATGTGCATCACTTTGTCGTTTGGGAACATTGGGAAGTTGAGAGGTAACCATAAAGTAGAACACCATTACACATTATTCGAATCTGTTATGTCAATACGTATAAGTTTGCGTATTGATGTATGAAAATCGAAATAAAATATAGTGCAATATGTTATGTTTCTAATGCACTGTACACGTTATAAATTGATTAAAGCGTCTTAAAAATTAATGCTGCAATAATTTACGGATGTTAGAAATCGTACATGATGAAGAAAATTCCAGGATTATAACGTAGTAATGAATCTACATTCTGAATACGGAAATGCAGATTGAGAAAGTTATGTTCTTTTGGCAGAGAATAATACAGGCCTATAGAATAGAAACTACATATTAACTTAAAGAGTTTTTGAAAATAAGCACAATGCAATTTTTATACAATAGTGAAAACAAGCATTTTCTGCCACTCAGCGCAAATTAGTGTTCTGTAGAAAAAATGTGTCTGGCGTAATAGATCATCAACCTGACAGATTTGATATTACCCCTGTATGGGAAACGTAAGTAATACATACCTTCTGCTGCTGATGTGTTAATCATAAATATCAAAATAAATGGGAACAATGTCGCGTGATGCATTCTTATTGAGGAACATAGAGTAATGCAAATATATAGTACTTGGTTTATTTGTGTAAAAATTATTAAGTGACACTTAAAAACAGGATACCAAAATATCATTTAGAGCATCTTGTGTAGGGCTTAACCGGTGTTAACAAATGTTTAGTTAGTATTCAATTCATTATTTTAATATCTATTTTAATCATTGATTTGTATTAATGTGTGCCTGGACTAGTATATATTTGTTTAGGGGCCAGCTGAAGGACGCCTCCGGGTGCGGGAATTTCTCGCTACATTGAAGACCTGTTGGTGACACTCTGCTGTTGTTTTTTATTTGGTCGGGTTGTTGTCTCTTTGACACATTCCCCATTTCCATTCTCAATTTTATGTGTTATTCCTTTCTTAAACCCGATACATATATATACATGCATTCTGTCAAGTGTTTATTAGTTTTCATCTAATGCGTAAGACCATAAGTTTATAGTGCAGGGATTAATAAGTGCATTTTAATCGACAGCTGTCGGAATAGGTCGCATTTAAATTTTACCCTAAACTACAAAATCCAACAAGTACCACCAAACTAGGAGTTTTAGTTCCAATCTTCCTAAGAAACTGGATTTTTAAGCATCCTGTCGCGTCCGAAATATAGTCCGCAAACACCAAATGTTTGCTAAAATGAGAAATAAGAATAAAAAACGTTTCTTCATTCCATTATATAAAACTTCCGAAGCATCTGTCCGTTTATATTGTATCTAATAAATTAAAAGAACATTTATAGTGTATCTTATAAATAAAAAAATAAATTAAAAGAACATTTATAGTGTATCTATAATAAATTAAAAGAACATTAAAATTAAACTATAAAAGGGTTTGGCCATTTTTAGCAAAGGCCATACTCTCTTTTGTCAAACCTTTCTGTTAAATGATGGAATTTTTCAATAGACATGCACACGATGACTACAAAAGCGCATCCAATTTTCCTAAACAAATAATGTTATCCTATGGTTTCTATGTTTTTATCAACACTCAATGATTTTCAACTTCGTATTTTATTAACCGTTTTACTGTATTTTTTTATTTTTCGTGAGTTATTTATGAGTATTTTTGTAAACAAAACGCCCAACTAGAGTTTTATTTTGTTTAGTGCAGGTATCTATGATAAGTTAAATACTTGGACCATCATTTATGTTAAGTGCAATATCCTTTTCTATTTTAGCAATACTGATAACTTCCTTATTTATTACTTCCTTATTATAATGACAGGAGAAGTCATCTCACAATTCAGTTATCTATTTTTACAATCCACTTGTATTTTCTTCATGACTGTAAACTTTAATTATTGACAAGTCTTTATAATATTTTGTTAAGATTAAACTAACTTATTTTTTTGCAGATTGGTTGAAGGAAGATAACTCAAATTCAAACTGACAAACATATTTTAAAAAGTAAGGCAAAATATTATTAATAAGTCCAAATTATATTGGATTTAGCCAGATAAGACAACTTGACCGAATTTCTGTAGCTCATCACACACAATTTAGTTGTCAGAAACCAATTTGATGATTCAAAATATTAAAGATGACTTTGTGTTCTTCTGACGTTCCAGTATCGTTGAAATATCGTTCTGGAATTATTTCCTAAACATGTGATACAAGTGAAAAATATCAATGAATTAAAAATATGATTATGATCAAATTAAACTCTGTGAAAAAAATGTGTATTTACAATGAGTAGTTTTTGAGTAATAAATATTTTAAATTTTATTATCAATCAAGTCAGTCTCTATTTTAAGAATATGGGTGAGGGATGATTTTACCAGAAGCATGTACATCCAATATAACTGTTTCCTTTTCAAATTTCTTAGATAAGTATTTTTTTTATTTTTGGTTGGTTAACCCTACTTATAAGCACTGCATAAAGGCTATTTCGTGGCAGCCAGTTTTTATTCGTGGCGGATTGATTTATTGTTGGTTGCTTAACGTCCAGTGGCAAATATTTCATGCATTTTCAGGACGACAACCAGTTAACAAAAAATACAATAGGTAGTTCTTGTAATAGAGGCCGTCCGGGATGATAGTCGGGAACATTTTGACTGCCACTGGAAAATGAGAATATAGTGGATAGGGACAGACATTTTGCCTTGCAACAGGCCACAAATGAACCCCTCAATGAGTTGTTGCAAGGGTTCTTAACGTTCAAAGAGCGTGGAACTCTCTTTACACGAGGCATCGGATTTAACGATCCGATTCTTACCGCACATGGCTGCAAGCTTGATACTTGATATTCGTGGAGGAAGCCGGAGTGCTAAGAGACCTTCATAAGGAAAACTGACAATTCTTGTAAATTAAGATTGGAGTCGAGTGTCGAGAATGAGCGGGGTTCGAACTCACAACCTCGGTGTTATTCGCTTGTGATTACAGAAGTAACTTCTAAGACCACCGTACGCCTATTTTCTCAATCATTTATAACAAAGGAGTTAATTCATGTGCATTTTGTTTTTAAAAAAGAGAAACAAAATTCACAAGTTTACAAAATTTACAGCATTTTTAAACAACCAAATTTGATAAATTTTCTTATATTAACACCTTTAAGTATTCCCCATTTCAAACTAAAAGACAAATTGAAAGAGTTGGTATTGCTTTGTTTCATGAAACAGAATGGCCAACGTAGACACAACTATCGTGTCTAATGGAGGGATAAATCCTATTTTGTAAAGGATCGCACTGATTCAAATAAAAACATATCTGAAACTGACATTATCAAGATGCTTGATTTCTTGATTGACAACATATTTGTTACGTTTCGAGGACGTGTTTTTCGACAGACTGTCGACATTCCAATGGGAACACATTGTGCTCCTCTTGCCGACTTGTTTCTTCATTATTATGAAGCTGACTTCATACAGGAACTTTTAAGGATGAAAATAAGAAGTCAGAAATATCCTTTAACTTTACTTTCCGCTATATAGATGATGTTCTCTCACTAAATTATTCAAAACTTGGTGACTTAATTGAACGCATCTATCCAATCGACCTAGAGATAAAGGATACAACAAACGCAGTAAAGTCTACCTCACATCTTGACTTACATCTTTAAAATGACAATAAGGATCAATTGAAAACAAAACTTTACGACAAACGAAATGATTTCAGCTTCCCAGTTGTAAACTTTCCATTTCTCTATGTAGCAACATTCCAGCAGCCCCTGCATACGGAGTATATATCTCCCAATTGATACGATATTCCCGGGCTTGTATTCCCTATCACGATTTCCTTGATAGAGGGTTGCTGCTCACAAGGAAGCTTTTAAACCATGAGTTCCAAATGGTGAATTTGAAATCATCCCTTCGTAAATTTTATGGAAGTCATCACGAGTTGGTTGACAGTTTTTGGTGAGGTTCGTGTTGCTCAGTCTCTAGTTTAGTTTTTATATGTTGTTTCTTTTGTACTATTATTTGTCTGTTTGTCTTTTTCATTTTTAGCCATAGTGTTGTCAGTTTATTTTCGATTTATGAGTTTGACTGTTCCTCTGGTATCTTTCGCCCCTCTCTTAAAGCTGAACATAATGACAACCAAGATTGCAATCAAAATCAAGATGTCCATTAAAGACCAAACACTGAATGAACAAGTATTAAAACGACGTTCAGACCAAAAAGTGTCAAATAACACAACAATATAACTTGCCAATCAATAGAGCAATAGTTGAAAAATAGACATCGGATTGTATTTGTTCTGTGTTTTTTGATAGCCAACATGTGTATTCGTATTTGGTATATCATATAAATATACAAAGGTACCAGGCTTTATAATAACTGGAGTTACATTTCGGACAGAGCCAATACAAAAAAAAACCGTATTGGGCCATAGGCTTATACGGGAAGGTCAATTTTCAAATGCCTAAGCTTACTTTAGAGTTAACTTTGGACGTATAGTTATGAACAAAATACATTTGTATTCATATTTTTGAATAAAATATTATAAGAAAAGCTTATTGTAGTCCTGTAATATTATGTTGTCATTTCTATGTTATATTTAACATTGCCATTAAAGTGCGAGGTTTGGCATGCCACAAAACCAGGTTCAACCCACCATTTTTTCGTTTAAAAATGTCCTGTACCAAGTCAGGAATATGGCCGTTGTTATATAATAGTTCGTTTCTGTGTGTGTTACAATTTAACGTTGCGTCGTTTGTTTTCTCTTATTTTGTAGTGTAAATTGACATTGCGATAAGACGTGTCACGGTACTTGTCTATCCCAAATTCATGTATTTGGTTTTGATGTTATATTTGTTATTCTCGTGGGATTTTGTCTGATGCTTGGTCCGTTTCTGTGTGTGTTAGTTACATTGTAGTGTTGTGTCGTTATTCTCCTCTTATACTTATGCGTTTCCGTCAGTTTTAGTTTGTTACCCCGATTTTGTTTTTTGTCCATGGATTTATGAGTTTGAACAGCGGTATACTACTGTTGCCTTTATTTAAATGATGTTCAGTGTTTTGTAACGTTTTGAAACGAAAGTATTTATCAACTTTTTCGAGTAGGACTCCGACTATCCGGCTTGTTTCATTTCCGTTGAACAATCATCAGAATGCAGACGATTCAAGAGATAGAATAGTTTTAAAACCGTCTGATTTATTAGTCCCAGCTTCTTTATATTTGCTAGATAAAATGATTAAAATTGCAGAAGATAATGTCCTTGGAATTAAACATCTTAAAATATTTATACAAAAAATCCAGCGTGAATGCGAAAAGATTAGAGATTCGAGGTTAGCTGTTTCGGTATCTGACCCGAGACTCATGTTCACATGAAATATCTGTAAATTAGCCTTCTATGGAATGTCATGGCATCAATTCTACAATTGATTTTCTGAAATTGTTCACGCAATCACAGACGTCATGTTACTGATTCTAAGATGTACACTTTATCTTGGTTTTCAATTAGTTGCATTTATATTCGAATAATATGATTTAATATGATGTCGCAAATATACTTCTAGTTTTGCTAACACTTCGAAAGAACACTGTATTTGCGAACATCAAACCGAACAGTCTTGATGAATAAGCATATTATAACAAGTGATGCATGTACAAATAGTCGTTAGGGTATAATTATGTAGGGCACTGGTCATGACAACCTTATTCCTAACTATAGTTTAACTTTATAGCTTGCTAGGCGATATAGATCTTACTTACTGCTATGTCATTTGAAAAGTTGTCTAATTGTTAATCATACCAAACCTTCTTTTTTTGTAAAACCGGTTAGTGTGACAATACATTGAATTCAGCAGCCAACACTGCATAGTCATATACATCATACCAATGCATACAATACAACAGACTGACACATTCAAACACACTTACAATAGACCCCTTTCGAGTTCATCCGTCACCGGAAAAAAACTCGTCAATTATACGCGCCTTTATGACGTCATTTACCAGATAGAGGGGGTCGCCTGTATCCCTGCACTATTTACGTTCATCAAGCGTGATCGTCGTTGTGCAAGATAAACTAGACATAAGAGTTGTTCTGTAGGTACTTAATAACAATTCCCTAATGACAGTAGTGGTGATTTTTAATTTGGAGAATTAAATTTGCCGAATAATTTGTACAGTATAGAATTATAGTTTTCCAACCACTTGATCAACATTGGATGCATGTGACGACGCCCCTAATCGCACACATGACGTTCACTAAAACCAGAGTTTTTGACGGAAATGCATCGAAATCGAAAGTTATTTATTAATCAAATCTATCAATACAAAAGGTGCATATAGATAGTAATGAATTTAATAAAAAGGCTAGGATTTAAATGTTTTAAGCGAGATTTAGATTTCCAGAATTCGTTTTGAATTCTTAAGAATCCAAATATTGATCATGTTGATAATGCCACTGCATGTACTAGAGTAAATTGTGTCACAGTATTTCAGTAATTCATCTATACCTTCCAACAACATTTGGGTTTATTGAAAGGACAATTACTTTGTTGAATATGAATATGAACAGGCAATGCACTAGTGTTTGGACGGAGTCTTGTGAAATTTAAGTAATCAATACAAACGCAGTAAGTCCTCAGATTTCTTGTTTATTTGAATATCTGTTTGAAATGAACCAGTAATGCGCCAGTGTTTGTACTAAACCTTGTGTAATTGAGTTATCTAATAAAAACAAGGTAAAACCTGTAAGAAGTTAATGAAAATGTAGTTCTTAAAAACAATAAAAAAACAAAACGTTATAAGTGTTTTGAGTCCGAAGTGTTTTTCCTGGATTTGTTTTTGTCAGATGTTTAAGTACACAAGGAGAGCTCTATGACAAAAAGAAGCCCTAAACATTACATGCAAATCCTGCTCGAGAGAGGTACCACAGTTACTGTGATCTTATTTTGTGACGTTGAGTTACCAAGAAAGCTTCTTCTTTTCTTAACGGCATAATGTGTATTTCAGAGATATCTGCAAAAACTAATAAAATCTTTTGTTTTCCTTATGATTGTCGTCATAATTTGTATTTCAGAGTTATCGTTAAGAAGATAGTAAAACCGTGTGCTTTCATTATAATTGTCGTCATAAATAGACAATAATAGTGCATTGACTTGACATGTCAACGATATAAGGATTCGGCCCGAACCGGGAAAAAGCTCGGCTATTATTGTCTTTATACTGCAATATAATTTTTTTTTCATATAATCAATTGTTGTTAAATGTGTTAATGTTATCATTTGAATTAAATATTGGGAAACTTCCCCCTTTTATAAAAAGGCCTCATATCATGCAGGCGGAGAAATATACAACACGATGAAATGTACATTACCTGTTGAAATTAGCAATCGATGATGAACAAATTTGTGAAAGAATTAAACTAAGATATCAACTATTAGCCTAAAACATAATGATTTATAGTTTGCAGACCAAAAATGTAAACAAGTGAAATATGTTTTTTGATAAATAATGCAAAAGAAATAAATTTGAGTCGTTGTATACACTGAAAGCAAGAACAGATTGAATAGGTCGTATGAATAATTAATTATAACTTCGACAATTTCTATCTAAATATTCATGAGGAAAAGTGGTATCATGTCAGTGACTGTATATGACATAGAAATATACGGTCAACGCATTTTGACTGCTAAAATATGTGCAGCATAATTTGTATTACAGAGTTATGGATAAAACGACAATAAAACCTATCATTTCCATTATAGGTGCCTCAATCATATTTTTTGTTACGAATATATGACAGATTTGGGAAAAGATTCAGCCGAATCCATTATTTCATCAGGTAATGTTTGGATTGGGGGTGGTGACCAATGATAATCTGTTTATCGCTATTTTACCTATGACGACGTTGTCAATTTCATGTCAATTTCGTTAGCAACGCCACGTGCCTGCTTGAATAATATTTACTGCTAAGTTTAATAAATGACGATTTGCGTATTTTCTATGCGATGTATACAATAACGGAAAGGTAAAAAAAAAACAGCAATAAAAACAACATCCAATCAATTTTTAAGTTCAACCATACGTACCGGATAACAAGATGTGGTATAGTTGCTAATGAGACAACGCTCTACCAGAGACTATATGACATATTTCAGAAAATCATGTATGGATGGAGAATTGTCTCATTGGCACTAATACCACATCTTCTCTTCTCTATATATTATTTGATTCTTTCTCAGATTAACTTAAATCTGTATTTCAAAAATGATAAATTTCGTTGTGATGATTCTCGAAGAAGTAATGCAGAATTACAGGTTAATTTTGAATTGTTCATCTTCCAGTGGCAAGTATTTCATGCATATTCATGACGAAGAAAATAATATGACCCTTTTCAATACAACTAGAAGCTATTTTATATCTTGCAATACATGTAACCCTGGTCGTTGTAAGAACTTTTAATACAAGGATGTATTGTTTTACATATAACATTAACTTTCAAAAATATATCACCCATCAGATTTAAACGGATTATATCGTAACTTGTTGTCACTTTGACCCCAAGTTTTATGACGTGTAAAACCGGCTACTAGTAAAATGATCTCGGACAGGCGGTCAGTCTGGAAGCGTAGAACATTCGGAACCTTGTGTGTAATCAATTCCTCATATGCAGTTGTTTTATTAAAACTTCAACAATGCACATACTTATTACATTAAATATTTATAAAAGTTGCGTATCTGCAACAAGGAAATTGTTTGAGAAATTTTGCATATTTGGTTAGACGTGAGAACTATGTATTTTACAGTAAACTTTTTAAAAGACCAAACTTATAATTATACTTTATTGAAAAGCACTTTACGCCCATATGGACCAATGGCTTAAAACATTATACATAATATACAGTTTACATAAAACAATGAAAATAAACAATGGACACACTTTGAACTATAATTTGTCTTTTTTTTTTTTTAAATCAATATATATATATATATATATATAAGAGATTCAAATTATATCAAGGACTCCCTGCCCTCAGTCTTAGTGACTTTTTTAAAAAGGAGCCTAATTTGCAAGTGTCCTGTTTTGTTTCAGGATTGAGAATATGTTTTAATTTATCTATATCATTTAAGTTATTATATTTATTTTCATTTAAAAATTCTTTTCTTAATTGTTCATTTATTTTACATTTAAAAAAGAAATGAAACTCATCATCTAGTACATCACAATGTGTACATAGTCTTAAATCTCTGGGAATTTTCCTGTATCTTCCAGTTTCTATTAATAAGCAGTGGTCACTTATTCGAAATTTAGAAATTAGTTGTCTATATTCAAAGTTTTGAGAAAGTAGGTATGGTTCAAAGTTATAGCTTTTCTTTATTTTTTTAAAAAGTTGGAGTTTGCTATTCTCTTGTAAATTTAATATTTTATCATTATATAAATTTTCATAGGAGTTTTCTAGATTTTGTTTGTATATTAGCCTATTATTTTTATCCTTATTTTGGTTAACAATTTCTAAATCATTTTGACTTCTGACATGATTTACATAGGAGTACCAAGAATAAATACCTGCATTATGTAAAGTTTTTGCCAAATTTAGTGTCTCTTTTAGTAAGGGACTAGTTTCTTCCCTTAATAGTCTATCATGAAAAAGAAGAGTTTGTCTTTTTATAAAGCAATCAATAGGGTAGCTGCCTAATTCAGATCGAGCAGCTATATTGCAAGAGCATTTTTTTACTCCTAAAGTTAACTTATTAAATTTATTTAGTACTTTATCAGGTGGACTTTTGTCAATGAAATTTAGAGTATCTACTTTTTTGTTATTTTTATCTCCTTTAATTGAAGCTTTATAAAAGGATGAGTATGCATCCATATACCATATTTCACTGTTATAAGTTAATATTGGTCTGACGAGAGAGTTAAATAAATGGTTTGACAAATTTACAGGAGTCTGATGAATCGAATTACAATATGTTTTTATAGAATACATTACTTTCATAGATTTTTTGGCTAATTCTTGTGCTGAATGAATAAGATTTCCATTCTGACTAATGATATTACCAAGAAATTTAAACTTTTCCATTTGCTCTAATTTATCACCATTATAATTAAAAGAATGGTTAAGATTTTTCCTATTGTTACTTGTGCTTAAAATCATAGTTTTAGTTTTTTTACAATTTACAGTTAACTGCCATTTATCACAGTATTGAGACAAATGGTTTAAACTTGACTGAAGACCCTCTTTAGATTCAGACATTATCAAAATATCATCAGCAAATAGGAGGCTTCCAATATTTGTCTGTTCTATTTTCAAGGGATCACAGTCATCCTGTTTAAAAATTTGAGGTAGATCATTTATGAAAATATTGAATAGGGTGGGACTTAAAGAATCCCCTTGTCTTACCCCTCTAGTTACTTCAAACCAGTTAGTGAGTTTATTATTAATCTTTATTGAAGATTTAGTGGTTGAATACATATTTTTTATTACTTGATACATTTTACTGCCGATACCCTGGGACAAAATTTTATATAATAAAGCTGTTCTCCAAATGGAGTCAAATGCTTTACGTAAGTCAACAAAACAAATATATAATGGTTTCTTTTTTAAATTTAAATATTTATTAATCAAAGTTTTAAATACAAATAGACTATCTGTAGTTCTTAATTTAGGAAGAAATCCAAATTGTTCCTGGCTAAATTTGTTTTCCATATATTTAATTATTCTGTTATTTAAAATTGAGCTAAATATTTTGGCAATACCATTTATAAGAGATATTCCTCTGTAGTTATTGGGGTGTTTGGAATCTCCCGACTTAAATATTGGCACTAATAGAGAATATTGCCATGTTTCAGGGGAACATCCTGAATCAAGAACAAGGTTATATAATTTTGTGTAGCATTTAATAGTTACTGGACTACAATATTTAATCACCTCATTTACAATGGAGTCTGGTCCAGGGGATTTTTTCATTTTAAGGGATTTTATAACTTTATTTACTTCTGATATAGTTATTGGGCTATCAGTTATTTCATTAAATCTATTTTCACTCTCTTTGTTTTTCAAAAAAAGGTTTATCTCATCTTCTGCTATGTCGCAAGGTTTGTTCCAAAGACCTTGCTTTTGAAAATGGTTTGTTAGGTTATCTGATTTCATATTAATTTCTGTGGTATTCATATTATTTCTTAGAGATTTAAGTAGTTTCCAAAATTGTTGAGGGTCTTTAGTTTGAAGATTTGATAGTTTTTCAATCATTTGTTGTTGATATTGGATTTTTTTCTTTTTACTTGCTTTTTTTAAATATTTTGCAGTTTCAAAAAATTGCTGTTTTAAATTTCTATCAAATGGTTTATGTTTTAGTTTTTTACCTAAATTATTGATTTTACTTTTTAAATCTTTTAATTCATTGTCTGACCAAGGGTTCTTTTTTATTTTACTTTTCTTTTGCTTTATTGGAACTTTTATTATACATGTTTTAGAGGCTACATTATCTAGAATTTCTGTTAATGATTTTGAAGCTTCATTTATGCCTTTTTCATTTCTTACAAAGTGGGTGATTTCAAAATTTAAAATCTTATTTTTCACTTCATCAGAGTTTAATGCTTCATACATCTTACCATGTGACACATCAGTCCATCTGTATGTTGTGAATTTTTTCATATTATTATTATTAAAGTCCTTTTTATTTATATATTGTTTTATATCACATTTTAGTTTAAATGAGATCTGTACATGGTCCGATAAAAAATTCAGATCAGAGGTACAAAAATATTCTACTGAGGGCAGGAGATCCTTGCTCAATATTGCATAGTCAACTGTGCTACAGCCATTTTTAGAAAAATATGTGTGATAACCCAACGAATCTCCTAAATATCTACCATTTAAGATCCTAAGTCTTGAGGATAAACACATGTTATTACCTTGTTGGTTTAAAATATCTAAATTATTTCTTTTAATAGGAGAATCTAGATCATAGTCTTGGGGTAACATATCCTGTAAAAATTGGATACTATTATTTTCATTTTCAATGTAGTCAGCTTGTTCCCCAGTTCTGGCATTAAAGTCCCCAATTAGGGCTATATCCCCATATTTTGAATAATTTGCTATCTCAGCCTCTAAATTAAGTAAATCATCTGCAGTGTGTGTTGAATTTAATGGGGGGATGTACACCGCACAGAGATAGATATGTGTTCCTGTCCCAAAAAATGTTTTATTCAGTTTAAGCCACATTCTATTTGGTGACTGAGAGCCATCCTTTAGATATTCTATTCCTGGATATATTTGTTTTTTTATATAAACTATAATGCCCCCGCTATGTCTCTTAGACCTTTTATTTTTTTTCCTAGATTTTGAGATTGATACAAATCCATTTATTTGTGTATCTGCACTTTCTCCTTTCCATGTTTCAAGAATTACATTTATATCAGATTTAATATTTTCAATAAAACTAGGGTCCATGTATTTATCCCCAAGACCATGAATATTCCAAGACGCTACTGATAAATGCTTTTGTTGAAAAGTCATAATTACAAAAAAAGTGAAACAAGTTTTAAATTCTGGTGGGATAGTTCCAAGAGTTTTACTAAAGTATAACAGTTATCTCCCTTTGTACATAATGTGAATATATTACACACTTAATGTTATTCAATAGTATACATACAAGTGAAAAATATTTTCATTTAAATATATATGTCAATTATATATAAATATTCTTAAAGTTTCAGAAAAAATTTCAAGCTGTAACTATTTTCAATTAAAACTTTCTAGATGTACTTGTACATTCAAATGTATTATTTAAATTTTAGTGTAAATATTGTTCTCTAAGTGCTTAGCTTATATATATCTATGTAAACCGAACAATGTAAATAAATTCTTATAAAATACAGCAAATGTATTTCTTTGTCCTTATGAACCATAAAATAGTGGACTTTCTTTAAAGTTGTTTTTACAAAGTTAGTATAAACTATTCAAACAGATCTAGACATTTTTATAATTTATGACTTGGATAGAAAGTTGTCTTATTGGCACTCATACCACATCCACTTATATCTATCTTTTTCATGTAACAGAAATTGAGATCCAGAAGCCACAATTGTAACTACATGTATCATAACATGACTTAGTGTAAATATTGTTCTCTAAGTGCTTAGCTTATATATATCTATGTAAACCGAACAATGTAAATAAATTCTTATAAAATACAGCAAATGTATTTCTTTGTCCTTATGAACCATAAAATAGTGGACTTTCTTTAAAGTTGTTTATACAAAGTTAGTATAAACTATTCAAACAGATCTAGACATTTTTATAATTTATGACTTGGATAGAAAGTTGTCTTATTGGCACTCATACCACATCCACTTATATCTATCTTTTTCATGTAACAGAAATTGAGATCCAGAAGCCACAATTGTAACTACATGTATCATAACATGACTAAATTACACAATGCAAACACACAAATCAACAAAAAAGAGCTGCATACAATTTTTTTTTATCAAACCATCCTTTATCATTGTCGTCAAAGAGTGAACAAAAATCCTGATGGTGTTTAGATGGCGATTTCGACTAGGATAACACTAACACACTTACCCTTCTGAAATATTTCTAGATGCATTAAAGGGAAACATTTTAAAAGGAAAAGTCAGATAGGATTCAGTATTACAGCACAGATAGATATACTCGCTGCGTAAACACTTAAATGTTTCTAGTTAAAATCGACCGTTGAATTCACAAAAATAATAAATAATGGTAATTTTATTTGAAAAAAAAAACGTGTTGAAAACTTCGCTTTTTTTAAACTTCATTGTCAATAAAAAAGATATAAGTCAAGATCGAGTTATGGATTAATTTATTAAAGGTAGATAATACGACATCAAATAATATGATATTAAGACACTTGTAAAATAGACAATATACACAATAGTATGGTACACTATTCATAGATATACATAATGGATGCAAACCAAAAAAATAAATAAATAAATAAATGACAGAACAATGTTAGAGTATATATTTGAAAGTAAAATAACAATTATCAAACTATTTTGCTAATAAAAAGATATAATTTCTTCATAACTTTAATATAATAGCAGACAGTGAGATATAAACATTCCAAATGGATTTTAAAAAAAATATATGCAGGATATTTAGGTCTACAAAATAACGGATAATGAAATATTTGAAAGCTTTCTCATTAAGATTGTGTCTCTGATGTTTTTAAAACAACTTTCAAACTATCAACATTTTATTTGATCACGCAGACACATTGCATAAGTGTCATAAGAGGAAAACCATATTTACAAACAATATAAAACTATGGTTGGAATGCAAAATAAAAGAAAAAATACACAAGTATACAATCAATGATTACGGATATGCTTACCTTTTTGGGATATTTGACCTTTCTTCTGTTCGATTTCATCAAAACTCCCAGTCGTTCTTTTTTACTTAGATTTTAAGCTATACACACAATCTAACAATAAGTAAATTGAGGAGGTAATTAATAACAAAAAGTATGAATGCAACCCTTGAGTCCATAAAATACATTTTAAATTTAATTTCTGTCAATTTCAATATAACGTTACTGGTCTACATTCAAAATGTTCTCTTTATAATCTGTATACTTAAATTTCCCAAGATGAGGTCTTTTTATAAATGCTACTGTACCATAAATTATACAAGTGATTGTTATTGCATTTTGGTACAGATACTATTCTGTGTGGTTTATCTGTTAGCTTCGGTGTAAATATTAGTTAGTTTGCCTGTTAAAAGTATAGTGAATCTTTTAGTCTTTTTCGTTTGAAGTGTAATTTGTATACTGTATCGTTCTATAATTATTCACAACTTTATAACTTAAAACTCACAATCACGGTATTAACATGTTTAAAGAACTATCTAAAATATATAAAATATAAAATAAATTAAAATAACATAGTTAGTTATAAGTAACGTTTTTTTGCTAATCTTGATATCATATCGTTTAATCGTTATACAGGACAACAGTGACATCCGAGTCCACATCATTACTGTAATGTGTACGTCACAGTAGTATGTTTACGTAAGGGCATACGATACAGTTACAGGGGAGGTAATGACGTTGCTAACGTAAATTGTTAATTTCGGCCCGTCAAACTGTGACTTATCGGGAAAAGATTCAGTTTTCGACTGATTTTTACCATTCAAACTTATTTAACTGGAAAACGAGTTCATGGACCCCTCTTTTTTTAAATGCCATTTGGTTTGATTGCGCGAGAAGATAATGTGTGTTAATTTTCATGAAAACGTAAATAGTGCCATTTTTTAAATTTGATAAATATACAGCAAATTTTTTTAATTTTTTTCGACATTCATGAACATTTAATAAATATGAGTTATTTCTGAATAAAAAAATGTATACATTTTTAAGATACTTATAAAATACAGAAATTACAAATTTTTTGATAAAAAAAAACAATTTGTGTTTATCTTTTAGAACAAAAAAGTTATGTCTTTCTTTCGAAATGCAAAGATACAAAATTCAGACCTCATTGTACTCAAACAGTAGCACATGGAGGTAAATTTTTTATTACATATTTGATTTAATCAAGTAAAAAATAAGAAATTTTTATCAAAATGTAAATACGGGATCAAAACTGTATCGTTTGCACTTAAAAGACATTTTTAATAAAAGATGAATTATATATAGACAAAGGTATTTAAATAAAAAAATTCTCTGCTTACCTGAGTATGATAAAATACATTTATATTTCAAAAACAAAAACAGAACTCACGACAATGTTGATTGATCTTCAGGAGTACGCATTTCGTATGCTTTTTACAAGCAAAAAATATGAAATAAACATGAATGATTTTGCATTAAGAATTAGACTTCATTTTAAAACATGAAGGATGAATTAAAAAAATTGAAAATTTTTAAGAGTTTTTGGCTGCATTGAAGACCCATTGGTGGCCTTTGGCTGCTGTCTGCTCTATGGTCGGGTTGTTGTCTCTTTGACACATTCCCCATTTCCATTCTCAATTCTATCTTTTACCGAGGATTTTGAGTTTATATACAACTGGCAATTATAGTATTTTCTAATCAACATGTCAACCTTGGAATCGTAATGAAGTAAATTCTAAAATATGTGTACATGTATTTGTAATTCATTATGTATGAGTAGGAACAAAAATGATACAAACAAACGATAAGAGAAGTAGAACATTGCCCCACAAAGATACATATAAAATTGAGAAGGTAAAAATGCAATGTGGCAGGCTCTAAAGATTGTTCCAAATATTGACACTCGCGATAAAAAAAAAATCACCAATAAAGTTGAGGCGACGATGGCAGTTATAGACAAGCTATTCAGTTGCGGAATTTCATTCACTTGCGTAACCGTGTTTGATTATGACTGTTAATCGACATTTTGATTTCTTTCTCCACCATTTTGAGATTTGATAAATAATCGAAATTCAGAAGAGACTTCCCCTACTTATAGGTCTCCGTCTGTTTCAAATGCTTGATTTGTGTACATGTTTGTCAGATCGTTTCTTTTGGAAGTTTCCTGACCACCATTGGTGTGCTGTTCCCTGCATAAAATGGACGAGTAACCAAATTTATTTACAAAGTCATATGACGCATATCATGTATATGCATAAGGATATCATGTTTGAAAGTATGACTTGTGTCAGCACTTATTTTTTACACTAATATGTTTTTTTTTGTCGCAAATTTAATTATAGATGTAGTTGGTGTTTGTTTAAAAGTAACATACATACAGAGTGTTTCTTATCGGTTGCGTCGATATCAGATATATTTATATTTTGCATTGGATGATAGAAACTTTTGAAACCGCCTTTGTGTAACGTGCAATTTTGCACGCTGTCGTGTTGGAATTCGCTCGTTATACAAAAATAAATAGTCAAAGAAATGAACAATTCATAATTTGTTAAAATTTGCCATAGGATTGAGTTTTGTTTAATATCGACAATGTACTACAAAAGTTGTATCGAAATGTTTGAAGTTTAGGTACTATAAACTCCTTTTGAAATGATCTTTAAAATTAAGTATGCAGAATATGTGTCGCAACCTCAGTTTTGGGTCATTTTTGTATAATTTCAGAAACTAACAGTTGTTGATCTTAATTTTAATTAGTGTGTGTAATTGCCAATGAGACAGCTACACAACGTAAGTTCAATGACCTTCAGGTAAGTTCACCACTCGACTTCAACTATTAAGACTCATTTAGTTTAAGTCAGCTATTAACGGTCATGACGAAAAAAGTTTGAAACAATTCAAACAAGAAAAATAAGGGCTTAATTTCATATAATTTAATATACGAGAAGCAAGAATGACTAACATGAACCAACTATATAGTTACCCTGAATAAAATTATTCTGATTTAGGACAGACACAAACAGAGTTGCGGCGTTAAAATGACTATGTGTGTTGGCATGACTTTATTATATTGCGATTTCAGGTGATCAGACTATTGGTTACATTATGTGAACAAACGTTAAAATAAAAGTCAACTTGGTATAACCATCATTATGTGAACTACACATTCCCAAACTTATTGTTTTAAGTCATCACTTACCCTAGATACTTCGTTGTATCAAAGTACTCAGCATTATCTACCGTTCGAGTCGATGTATTGTTAATTCCTTGCTGCATGTTTGCAGTTTTACTTTTTATCTGCTTTTTTTCTTCAGAATTGGCCAATGTTCTGATTAATGAATAAAATGCTACTCATTAACGATACCAGGATAATAGTTCTGTATGCTAAACACGCTTTTCGTGTACAAAAAGAAAAACTCATCTGAGCGTTCAACATAATCAAAAGCTAAAAGGCCAAATTGAGTACTAGGTTTAGACCAGATGAGAACCCAACGTATCGAAAGGTTTTGTTTTGTGTTGCCCATCTTATAATTATAGCCTACTTGTTATCTTTTTGTAAAAACTGAATCACTCCCGGCATATCATTATTTGTATTAATCATACATGTGGTCTTTAGAGTCAACAGTACATTTACGACTGTCAAATTCGATAAATGCATTTAATATACTATCATCAAAACAGCATTCAATGCCCCTGCAGGTTTAGGCTTGATTTTTCATATGTATAATATAAATAGCACAATTTATTAGTATTGATTGGCAATGTCAAATAGAACCATTTTATCTGTAGTACTATACTTTATGTCAATCACATTTCAGCTTACAATTTATTATCACAATTTTATCTACTTGGATGATTCTATAAATTTTTTTAGTCTTTGTACTTAGTTAGTTTTATTTTCATCTAACACTTATTGAAAACGCTTTCTACTTATATAATACAAATTAATTCGGTTCGGTTGAGTAACTGCACTCTTTTCTCATAGTTTGGCTATAACGCTTTATATGTTATTGATAATTTGGAAAGAAACGTAGTCAGAATTTGTTACTTAAGTAATGAAAAACTGAACGATATACAGATTGAGAGTAAATAAGTTTTACTCACTTGTGTTTACTATTATTAACAGCATTCTCGTCTTTCTTTATATGCCTTTCTCCAGATTCAACATTAATCATTTCTTGTGTTTCTGCGCTTCTGTTTACTGTTTGTGTATCTATGTCATTGTGTTTGTTTATATTTCTTAATTTTATTGCTTCGTTTATCTGTGCATATTCGACGGGTTGCGGTGAAATAGGTCTAAAAAAATTAACAAAATGTTAAACTTAAACAAATGCATAATAGGTAATGCAGGCCATGCTCGTGTTTAAAATAAAATGTGTCAATAGCAAAATTCAATCGTAATCTGTTTTTTTTTATTATTTTGTGAAGTCTTTCCTTATTGGATTTTAATTACTTTTACGTACGTCAAATACTTGGTTGACTACTAATAACGATTATGTCACAGTTGCGTCTGGTCTACACACTTTTAATTCTGGTACAAGTTTTTGTTTAAAAATGATTATTGCTATTGTCGAAACTACAATCCGTCCTTCTTCAATCGATTGTGTTTGGCTCGAACGGGACTGATCGCCAATTTGGTACTTACCATGAAAGTTTTAAAGATGTGTCAAATGCGGACAAATCTGCTTAATCTTTTGAAACACTTGATATCACCTCCAATTTCATAAAATAAGAAGTTTATGTTGCTCATATTTAAGTTTTTAGTATACTACTGTGTGCTTTTAAATTTCTCAATGGCTGTGGTCTTTAACTCTTTAGTCTTTAAAGTATATGTTTTAATTTCAAAATATCTTTATATGTCAAGTCGAATAATATCAATAATTTATATGACACATGGTTGGCGTATTTGGCGATGTGGTTTTGTTGAATATGAATTATTTAAAATCAGAAAAGCATTTTAACGCACTGAATAAGTGAAAAGTAAATTTCACTATTTTGAACTGGTTAGTACTGCTTGTGGTGGTCTCTTCTTTTGCTGGAGCTATTTGATAGTGTAAACATCGAGAAGTTTCGGTTAACTAAGGAAAGCGTTTCAGACTGTACACGTTATCAAATGGTATGCATAATCATATTCAATTTAACAAAATCATGCAGCCAAAATTATCTCTCCAATAATGGATGTCTTAATGTTCTATGGTTGCGTTTTTTACCAGTCATTTACACAAAAATTATCAAAGGTTCCAGGATTATATGTTAATACGCCAGAGGTGTGTTTCGTCTACACAACACTAATCAGTGACGCTCAGATCAAAATATTTATAAAGCTAAACAAGTAGTAACAATCCTCGTGTACAATCTCTTTGAAAATTGAATACATGGTTTTAAATGCTGTATATCCCAAGAATGTTCAAATAGTTACTTGTTTAACCGATCTTTTTATTTTTTTTATACTATTCTAATTCAGTACTGATTGCTTGTTATTGCAGTTTTTGTTTAAAACATTACATGTTTTCAATTTTATGATCTGGAATTGTGTTTGTGTTTTTCATATTTTTCTCTACGCCGATCTTTGACAATCTATCATCTTATTTTTCTAAAGATAATACTTGTCATAGTTAACATGTTTATGTTTAGGTACGCTTGATGCGGGAAACAGTTCTACAGATAAACATGATAAAAGATAACCGTGAATGTCAAAAGAAGTTGCATAGAAAAGAATTTCCATCTAGCAAAACGCATCCACTTTTTATTTTTCATCCGATTATTATATTCAGTTTTTCTAGATTGAGCAAGCCATACACTACTTTTAACAATCAATGTCCCTTCTTAAAATACCTGTCAGTTATATGAAATTTGTTTTCTAGTCTCTCAGTTTGTTTTTTGTTGCAGCTCAAGTCATCCTATTAACACTTTTAACGACTTGCATTTTAAAAAAAATAGATAAGACTAATAATCTTCTAAAATATCCGATAATATTATTATTTGCAGTTTACCAAAACATTTTCTAGCAAGTAGTGTACAGATTGACTATATTGACGGTAAAGTTTATTTTTAGTACGCCGCATTTCTTGAGGGTACATACATTTAGCTTAATGACTGTTTATCCAGCTTTTTACTTACGATGCATTCGTTGCTTCTTCCCCTCTCTTTTGATTATTCATGCTTTTTGTATTAGGCTGCTTAGCTATTACGACCATTTCCCGATCGAAACCGTTACTTTCCGAAAGAAGGACAGGAATATCTCCCTCAACTACAACTGATTCGTAGCCACCAGGTTTGCATTTACTCTCAGGTCTTGTATTACAGTCCAACAAATTCGTATCTTTACTTGTAATATGTTTGATACTCGCATTACTGAAACAGATCGGAATATTCTTGTATTGTACAAAATATACAAAGTTTTTAGCAAGCTTCCTTATCGAAATTAGAAAATTCTAAACGTGTTGTACGTATGATAGTGACGTCACACTGTGAAAAGGTCTTAAACACGTACAAGGTTAAGACAATAACAATCAAAACCAAGGAGTAAACAAAGGACATTTACATCAACAGTTATAGCGCTTCGGACGCAATAAATTATTAAACGTGTTGTTTTATATATTTATAAATACTAAATAAGAAACAACACACACTCCACTAAAAACCGGGAGTGAAATCAGGTGCTCCGGAAGGCTAAGCAATTCCTGCAACGTATACGGCACCGTCGTGTTATTTCTTTGTTCAGTTCGGTAATGATGGAAGGTTACTATGAGTGAGGAAGAATAGTAGATATGATTTCTGACACGCTTTTGTCCTAATGGCCAATCAGCTCATGATGGTGACCGTAAAATTTCTTGAGTGATGACCTTAATTTAATTGATTCATAGCCCTGTCTTAGCAACTTTTGAGAAAGCAGTATTCCTCGTTCAACAAAATCAACGTACTTTGAGCTAGTTCTAGAGTAACGTATCAAGACAATAACAATCAAACCAAGGAGTAAACAAAGACTCACAAAACCAAAAGACATTTACATCACCAGTTATAAATAATAATTAAGAAACAACACGAACTCCATTAAAAACCGGGAGTGAAATCTGGTGCTCCCGAATTGAGACACATATACTGGTGCCACTGGGATCCTGCTACACAGAAATGGAAAGTTGACTATAGGAAAATTAAAGTCATCGCGTAAGTCATAAATTTTGGTATTCAACTTACCATCAGTAGTCATTTCAAGAAAAAGGTCTAAATATTAAGAATACGACAGGAAAGGAGCTCGAAAACAAATACGGAATTTAAACTTTTATTAAATGTGTATTATTAGTAAACTGATAAACATTAATATTTAAAAACATGGTCATAACGTTATGCCCGTTATTCATATTCTTATATAAGCTGACTTATAAATGTAAATAGCAATATCTCTTTAGTTTAGTTCATGTCTTGACTTGCAACAAAATAATTAGGGATGGTTTACAAAAACGCGTAACGACCACATACATTTAGCTATATGCCAAAACATAAAATATGCAACGTTTTCAAAACATGGTTCCTAACTAGATCTTCTGTTTGACCAATATTTTGTAAACTATTGTTTGAGTGGTCGTTTAGCCCCATTTTTCATGGTATTATGAGCCATTTTCGATTTATTGTTGATGTGTTGTTTATATTAACAAAGTGAACTATGCAGCACACATGGATGACTGCATATGGCAAAGAGAAGGACGTAAGATACCAAAGGGAAAGTCAAATAAACTGCAACGTCATGGCTTAAAAATAAAAAAAAATAAACAGACAAATAATGGTACAAAAAACACAATATAGAAAACTAAAGACCTAACTGACCTGATATCTGTGACTTTATCATAATGCTCACAATTATTTTCCTTTTTATAACGTGTTTCGCCTAATTTATCGTAAACTCCATCCTGAGAATCTGCATACATGTCTTCTTTTTTACGACTACCTGAAGTTGTATGGCATGAAATTCTGAAATATTTTTATTATGAATCATTTTTCTCTTGAGTCTAGAATATATTTTCTGCTACGATTCAATTAAAATCTGTAACAGAAATTATCGCTAGTTATATTTCAAATATTTACAAAAAATAACAGTAAACATTGTTAACATTTTACATATATATACGTAGTTTTCAATTTAGACTTGTTTATATATATATTTATATGATCTGTAACAATAACATCTTCATGCCTTATATATCATGTACTGTAGTACGCCGCTAGATTAAAACTGACGAGGAAAGGTAACACACGGCCAGCGAAAGCTCTTTTTTGAGAGCCCAGGTGGTCGTGTGGTCTAGCGGGACGGCTGCAGTGCAGGCGATTTGGTGTCACGATATCACAGTATATATATATAACTCGTCTAAACATCAACCCAACAATGTTAGATCTGTAAATTTGCTTTCGCAAATTCTTTTGGTTCTTCCCTCGCAGGGATTCGAACCCATGCTACTGTGATATCGTGACACCAAATCGAAAAAAGAGCTTTCGCTGGCCGTGTGTTACCTTTCCTCTTTTAAATATATATATATACAACCCATCTAAACATCAACCCAACAATGTTAGATCTGTAAATTTGCTTTCGCAAATATATGACAGAAAATGCCTCTTTAAAGCAATGCAGTATATAGACACATTTAAATTTGGAGAGACAGGGAATCTACAAAAAATATTCAATGACAGCCGTCATTTTGTCACGTGCTGACAAAGACAAGAAGGAAAGAAAATTAAACAAATATGTGTCCCCAGTAAACTGATGCCAAATCCCCACTATCATTTTCTATGTTCAGTGGACCGTGAAAATGGGAGAAAATCTCTACTTTGGCATTAAAATAAGAAACATCATATCATAGGTAAATGTGTACTAAGTTTAAAGTTGAGTGGACTCCAAATTCATCAAAAACTACCTCGACCAAAAGCTTTAACCTGAAACGCGCCTGCTTCTGAACACATCAGAAGGGTTATAACCCCGTTTTCGGAAGCACATTTTACTGATAGAGTCACATTGAAATCTTTGTACCTTTTTCATATGCTTTTTGTAATCTTGAAAATGATTAAATAGTAATATTTAGAAGTTCAGGCCCTGGCGCCATAAAACTATTTGAGTAAAGTTTTTTTACTCAGCCTGAGAATTTTCTCAATTTTTTCATTCTCAGCAAAATGCACCGCCATAAAAAATTTCTCAGATATTTTCTTACTCAAAGTTAAGAATATTCTTAAATATTTGAGTATAGCTAAAACCATACTTAAGTATATAAAAAAATCTTAAATGTTTTTTTTTAAGGTAATTTAATATAAAATTACAAATGTTGATAGTGTTTTTGTTAAAATTTGCAATGAAGAACTTCACTTATCACCTTAAATCAAATTCTATCCGAAGGAACATACACATCTTTATTCCTTAACATATTTTTTTCATACACTTTTTAGGATGAATACTCAAAATCAATGTTGTCTAAAAAAGCTGATTAATGGGGTGCTTAAATGTGCATTTTTTTACATAAAAAATAAGAGTAAGGTAAAACGACTGAAATATGTCTCATAATTCTGTAAAAGCATATGAAAATAAAAAATGTAAGTTGATAACCCTATCTTTGTTAGTTGGTTGTACCATATTAATCTTACCAAATTTTAAAAGATACTACAAAAAAATAACAATTTAACAGCTTCTCATTGTAGATACTTCTTCACTTTTAACATATCCCGCTTGACGCTTGCATCTCTGATCTTTCTTAGAAATTACCCAAATAAACGAGGCGATTAACAAAAAAGAAAATACACCCCCCCCCCCCCCCCCGAAAGAAAGAAGAAAAAATGTGAAAAAAAAAATATAAATAAACTGAAAAAAGACTGAAAAATGGGGTGCTAAATTGTACAATTTTCTTATATAAAAATTAAGAATAAGGTAAAACAAGTGAAATATTGAACTAGGCGTAATCGTAATTGGTCAATTGATGTACGTAAGCATTGCAATTTCTGTACATCCATAACCATCAGTATTTTGCTAAAAAGTCACGATCTTGCAGCAGGAGTTAACAAATCTTGACGTTTTATTTCGTCCACTATTACAGACAAAGTCAACCTAACATCCTTCTCTTTTCATTGCGTCAGAAATTACACAAACATTACACCATAATAAAACAGTTCGTGTCAGAGTTCAGACCAATATGATCATTGACAAAAACACTGCAATAGTGGAAAACAAATTGAAAACAACAAATCAGAAATATGGCAAAGAGACGAAGGTCAACTTTGCCCGAGTTGAAATCTCAGTTTCTTTAGATTTTTCAAAATTTATAAATGAACAACTAACGGTAATTAAAGTCATAAGAAACCTCAAATTAAAAAAAATAATGCATGTTTTTTATAACTCAATGGATAGTTTTCATAAAAAAACTTATGTACTTTTTTCTGAAGAAAATTCTTTAACTTGTTCATATTAAGAAGAAGTTTACATTATTCTAATTGTTTCCTTCCAGGAAGCAATTCCCCGACATATTTTCCGTATGCAAAGTGACCTCCGTGTGACCCATCTCGTAAAAATCCAGTGATCGCAATACGGCATGCATGGATGTCTATAAAATAAACTATTATCTGATTGTACATGTTAAACACGTGCTCAATATCCATGCTTTTTGGTTGATTGTTGACAAACAGGTGCCAATCGTTAAACTTCGGCTTCAAAACACGAACTTTAATTACCTGCTAAATTATTTTCACAACACTGACCGATAGAAAAAAAAATTGAATATCATACGAAATTTATGGGAAAAAAATGATAAAATCTTGCACGGAAGATTTAGTTTATGATGTTTGTATGCATTAAATCAAGAATTGGAATAACATTATTTTTCACCGGTCACTTGTTTATTATGACTTTAAATATAGAATTACAGAATAAAAAAAGTCTGAGCTCACATTCGCCAGCATGTTTAGGATGTTGGATGTATACGGATTGATTTTAGTCTTAGATGCATGATTTTTTTATTAGTTGTTAGTGGCTTTGAACTAGCTGTCAGATAACTGCGAGTACTCTCAGATCTGTTCATTGTGTCTTTTTGTGTCAGGATGTATAAGTACCCAGCCACGTCCACTTGTATTTTTGTCCATCTGATGAGTTAAGCCTTTTTCAACTGATTTTTATAGTTTGTTCTTATGTTGTACTGTTATACCACCGTCTCAGGTTAGGGTAGGGTTGGGATCCCGCTAACATGTTTAACCCCGCCACATTATTTATGTATGTGCCTATCAGTCCCAAGTCAGGAGCCTGTAATTCAGTGGTTGTCGTTTGTTTATGTGTTACATATTTGTTTTTCTTTCATGTTTTTACCTAAATAAGGCTGTTAGTTTTCTCGTTTGAATTGTTTTACATTGTCTTATCGGGGCCTTATATAGCTTACTATGTGGTATGGGTTTTGCTCATTGTTGAAGGCTGTATGGTGACCTATAGTTGTTAATGTCTGTTTCATTTTGGTCTTTTGTGCATAGTTGTCTCATTGGCAATCATACCACATCTTCTTTTTTATATTTACTACGTCTTAAGTTCCAGTTTTGTAAGATCCATAATTCATTGCAATTTAACACAACATTTTTTTGGTAAGGGCTGTTTGACTGATACCCGAGGACGAATAATTACATTGTATTTGAATTTTTTGTTTTTGTTTTCTTTTTGTTCACTTCCAATAAATTTTAAATACATGCTCCAAAATAGATGATAGATAGGCAATTTTTTTATATTTTGTTGGACAGTTGGGCTTATCAATGTCTTTTTTCTCTTAAATCTATTTTTACAATTTACTACTGGTATCTATTGTTGTCATACATATGTCGTTGATCCAGACACATCATTTATCATGTCAAAATCATGATACAAAAGGAAATTTCCATATGCACGATCAGAATTTCACAGAAAATATTTCTTACTGAATAGAGAAACATAGAACATCTTCACCTACTCCTCTTTTCATGACTCTCATAAATTGGATAGTTTTGTTTGTTTTATTAAACTGTTTTTATTTTCGAAAATAATTTTCGTACAAGGTGTTGTTAATAACTAATGGACATTAAATATATATATGCGATGCCTTCTCACACGACGTCATACTTTTATTTTCTCTTCTTGTGCAATATGATATTAAACTCATTATGCAGAGCAATTTTTATGACTATACTTGCATAATTGTTAAATCGTATATTAAACATGTTAAATTCTGTATCAGATTTATATTAATATTAAAGTTACATATATCTTGAATATTGAAAACGGATTCAAATTATTTACTGGCTTTCATATTGATTTAAAGATATTTGGTTTGTTGTTTTTTTTCTTTCTTTTTTTTCCCCCATTGTAGATGTGGGAAAAAAGCAGCTCTGTTTCTCTTAGAATTGTCACATGGTGTCTTATGTCGTCTGAATACATAATGTCTATTTCTGATCCGTAATAATTATCTTTCAAAATGTTTATTTGGCATGCCATACTCGATAGAAGTGCGGACGTGAAAGAAAGCACTCTTCACGTAAACGTCAACGAAGATTGCATTTTATCTTTTAAGAAAATACAAAATATAGTTCTACATAAAGAAATATAAAAAATATATATATACATATTTATAAGAAACTACGGGTAAATAACTCAAGTATTTCAAGATCTTTCTCTTATAATGTCTATTAGGTTCTATATTTCTTATGATAACACAAATTATTTGCCGACTTTATATTCTGTGACTTTTTGTCAGGACTGTGGTTACAGATACTTACTAAATGCTACTTGTCATCTTATCTATCATAGATTCTTTTTATGTTTTACATTATTTCTTAAGAGATAAAACTGCATTTTAGAGAAGTTTGGTATACGTTTTAGTTTTCAAACAACTATTTTACCACTTACCATGCTTACATCACTGAGAAAAAAATACTCAGCTGAGAAAAAAAATTCTCAGCTGAGAATATTCTCAACGTTGAGAATATTTTTTTATGGCGGATAAAAAAGTTCTCATTCTTAGCTGAGTAAAATAATTCATTCTGAGAATATTTTTTTACTCAGTAAAAAAAAGTTTTATGGCGCCGGGGCCAGAAGAATTACAAAAAAAAATTGTTAGTTCAAAATGACAAACAATTTTAGTATTGATCTTGACTGATTTTGTCAGTTCTGATAAGAGACTGCAATTTATAGAAATGAATAGTTATCAAAGGTATCAGAATGATAATTAAGTACGCAAGACGCGAGGTTTCGTCTATGTAAGACTCATCAGTGACGCTCAAATTAAAATAGTTATAAAACCAAACAAGTACAAAGTTGAAGAGCATTGAGAACCCATAATTCTAAAACGTTGTGCCAAATACGGCTAAGGTAATCTATTCCTGGGATTAAAACAAAAAAAGTTTTTCCAAACTTTTAAAGTTTTGTAACAGGAAATTTATGAAAATTGACAAAAATATTCTGTACTGACGACAACGTTTTCCCTACATCAGTTAACACTTGCATATACTTATATGTACTAGAAGGTGGGGGTAAAAAATGTATAGATTGATTATATTCATTATCAGTACTGTATATGTAGTGGCATTAAATGTACATGTAAACACTATTTTAATTACTGCCGGTATTAAGCTTTACTCTAAATAAAAGGTAAATATGCTATGTAAATTTACCTGATGAATAAAAAGTTGATTGAAGCTGATAGTTTCCCCCTGTGTGATATCTATAAACGTTTCTATCTCATGGTTTTAATATATGATATCACAATTCGTTTGCGACCCGTGTCTGCTGTGATTTTTTGGATTTCTATTCTATTCATTACTGGTAAATTATTACCAAAAATTTCTCAAAACCTTTACCAAATTCCCCCTTTTGGAAGTTTGTCTATTCAATTGATCCGATGAGATAAGCCTTTTTCAAATGTTTCCTATGCTACATTGTTGAAACACTGTGCCAGATTGTGGCAAGGGTGGGCCCCCCCGAACATTTTTAATCCCGTCTTTTTTTTGCATGTGCCCGTTCCAAGTAAGAATCCCTGTAATTCAGTGGTTGTCGTCTGTAGATGTATATCATATTTCTTTTTCGTTTCTTATTATGTACATCAATCAGACCGAAAGTTTTCTAATTGCAGGGACTCTGAATATGAGGTATGGATTATACTCATTGTTGAAGGCCGTACGGTGACCAAAAGTATTTAATTTCTGTGTCATTTGGTCTCTTGTGGAGAGTTTTCCCATTGACTATCATACAACTTTATATTATTATTACATGTCGAGAACAATTAGGCAGTATTTATGCCATTTTCATATCATCTTACTGTCGACAGTCTTATTCAAGGTATTCTTAACAGTTCATGTCACTTATCAAAATAAAACTTACTTTTCTTTGCTCTTCTGTATATTATTCAATTTTAAGATTGGAGCGTTCTTGTCGTTTCCATTGTCTCTTACATTGTCAGAATCTGATCTGTATCCAGGATTATCCCCCGAATCATTGATTAATTTCGCTTTTGAATCATTTCTAAAATTAAAATAAAAGAGATTCAATTTATACATGCCAATGTGTCATTACAATATCTTAATTCAGAGAAAGAAAGACAGGGCTACTACAAACAACAGAACAGTTCTTACAGTCAAAATTTTTCCAAGAAACATTATACAAAAAGAATAACTAATGTAGATATAAAAGCTTACTTTGTGAAATGCCCCTCTGTTTCAAACAAACACAAATGTTATAATTGTTATCATCAGGGTGTTTTTCTTTGTCACATGTTCGTTAATTTATATGCAACATATTTCATACAGAAGCTTCTCCAAAAAAAAAAAAATATTGGAACAATGTAGGTAGCAATACTTTTTAATTACGCGTTCTGTAATATAGATATCTTTACACTAAAGAATTGAAAGTCTGTATCTAATTTGAACGCAACTATAATACCGAACTTGAAATGAGGAAAATCACTGATACCATAAAGTCTGCTTCATTTCTTACTTCAATATATTAATTAAAATCATTATCAATTGAGAAAACAATTGCGCTCAGAGGGATTATGTAAGGATGCTTATTGCAAACTTTTTATTTCTATGCCACCAATAAAATAGTTAATAGGTATCAAAGGTATCAGGATTATGATTGTTAAAGATCCATCAGTGACGCTCAGACCGAAATGATATAAAGCCAAACAAGTACAGAGTTAAAGAGCATTGAGGATCCAAAATTCCAAAAAAAGTTGTGTCAAAATATATTCCTTGGATAAGAAGATCTTAAGTTTTCGCATAAATCAGAGTTTTGTAACATTAAATTTATAAAAATGACTATAGAATTGATATTCATGTCAACACCGATGTGCTGACTAATAAGCTGATGATTCCATCGGGAACGAAACGTCCACCAGAAGTGGCATCGATTCAGTGGTGTAAATATGTATCAGGTATCAGGATTATAATTCAATACGCGCGTTTCGTCTACATAAGACTCACCAATGAAAAGTTTTGTAACAGGAAATTGATAAATAAAGGCAACATTAGTACATCGCTGACTACAGGGCTGGTGATACCCTCAGGGACGAAACATCCACCGGCAGTGGCATCGACCCATTAGTGTAAATAATTATCACCGGTGCTAGGATTGTAATCTAATACGCGAGACTCGCGTTTCGTCTACATAGAGGTAACCTGTGGGATCACGAATCACGAACGTATCACATACTTTGCCGTATGACACGTAGCGGGATCATTAATTTCAAGTTATGATATCTAAGTGTTTATGATTATCTCGCATTTTTTATTGATTGATACGCGTACTGTCTGTTTTATTCTTTTTATTTTGTATGGCGTCGTCCGTCACGGATCGTTTTCTTGTGAAAGTGGGAATTTGTATTAATCCGGATCATTGTTTAGAATGAGCTAAATAACAAATAAAGGGGGACAAGATTCCTTATACTCTTTGTACTTAAACACGTAAGAAAACAAGAAAAATACAAATACCGAATACTTAAAAGAAAACTCAATATATACAATGTGTTTCTTTTGCAGAATACACGATGAATAACCAAACAAGATATAATAATATAATTTCATAATTCCATTGTATTTAGTTCCAAATTAATTTTTTTTCGGCGTACTATTTTTTCCCCGGACCACATGTCTGAAATAATACCAGCAATGCTGCATACTAAATGGGGGTTAGGGTACGATCCTTTGATTTTGGGATCGGAGCTGGAAAATTAAGTAAATTTATCTATTGGCTTGGGAAAAAATAGGTATAAATATACTAGCTTCCACCTAAAAAAAACCTGGCGTCCACATTTTATTATATAGTAAAATGATAAAAATGTAATAAATAATCTTGAGTGAAGCAGTTGATTTTTTTCCCTCTAAAATAGATAATCTGACAGACCAAATCTACCAGACCGGCCCACTCGGAATCAAATGGTTGCCATCATATATCCTACTCATAAAGATAGATAATCGATACCCGCTATAACTGCGATAAAAAATCTTAAAAAATGGGGGTCGGGGTGTCAAATAACAAAAATCATTTGTCTCGGACCGACCATTTAACATGATGAGGGGTCGGGGTATTTTTCTTTCGAAAATAATATATTTGATTCTGATCATGAATTTTGAGAAAACAATTGATTTGGCCAGGTAAGGAAGAAAAACATCTTATCTTGGGTAACTACCACAAAAAAATAATGTTAAACTTGAAAAAATAATAATTTGTGGCGCCATATAAAAAACCTTCAACTTTTTAAAGTTAAATGGTCAGTGATTTTCCACTTACTGTAGTTCAGTATTTTTGTCATTTTACTTTTCCTTACTAGTTTGAAAGTTTATTTTTAAACAAAACTATATTAAATATCTTCTTTAGGGAAAACGGTAGTATTTAATTTTCCCAGCATTAGGTTGGCCTTTTGTGTACCCAAGGCAGGTGAAGGAAGTCAAATTAGGAGCGCTGTGATTGGATGTAAGGGTACAATATATTTTTTATTTATCTATGAATAACTGCAGTGTGTATATTTACAATATAAATTTTAAAACCTATTGAAATATTTTCTAGAGAATTATTCGAAAAGACTTGTAAAATTTCATAAATTTGGTGCAAAATGACGGTGGGCATGGATAACATAAACAAGCTCCGTTGGAAGTTGGTCATGATACTATTTGGCTTTAATTTTTAAAACAGAGTAATAAAGTACTAACACAACATATAACTGTTTTATCCAGGTTTTTATCTTAAAAAGTGGTAAATTTAGAAAATGTTAACATTGTCGCCTATGGCAGAATAAATAGTACCGTTTTCCCTTTATGTTTTTCTGTCAAACACTTTCACCGTGATATTTAAAAGATTGTCCCCATGATTAAATGATGCTATAATTCCACGTGACTATTTAAAGTGTAGAAGGTGATCACCACAGGTATACATTTATATACGTACTGTTTCGTTTCAATCCGTACATAGGCACTTCCGGTATATAAGTTAAAAATACATAGTCTTATATATCTATCCTTATACTTGAAAGCTCGTATTTTATCACGTTTTTCTAAGAAAGGAAACTTTGTGAGGTGTCAAGGGGTATTTTAGTCGATTGTTTTATTTTTATGAGCTTTACCCAATATGAAAATCACTGCTCCCAATACGTTCGTTCGTCATTATTTGTCGGTTCGTGATCTCACCGGTTACCTCTCATAAGACTCATCAGTAACGTTCAGATTAAAATAGATATAACGCCGAACAAGTACAAAGTTGAATAAAAATAAGAAACAAAACGGATATTTAACCTAATCAGTCAAAGATAAAACAACGCAATGTCATAAAATACAAAAAGGGCATAAGACAAACAACAGTAAAACACATAACCACAGATTGATCAAGATTGATCAAGGCGAACCCCACACTACATCGAGTCAATCGCAGGTGATCCTGACAAATAAGATATATTGCGCCACATGTGGAACTAGTATCCCTTTAACAACACCTGCAAATGTGGAATATTTCATCCAGTCCAAATGACATTCTACAGCTTGTGTTAACAATATATCAAATACAGTGGTTCATGCAGTAAAACACGTTAATAATTATATACAATAAGTACAGCAAGGTGCATTACTTGCTTCAAGTTTAATAATAACTATCAAAGGTACCAGAATCATAATTAAGTACGCCAGACGCGCGTTTCGTTAATAAAACAATTCCTCTAGCGCTGGATGCAAGAAGATCTCCTTGGTGCACGGCTTTAAATAATCAGCGTACTCGGTGCAGCAAAACTTCTTGGTGCACTGCATTCAAATACTTTGCACACTTGGTGCAGGAAAATCTACTTAATGTACTGCATTCAAATTCTAAGCGTACTCAGTGCAGAAAAATCTACTTGGTGTACTGCATTCAAATACTCAGCGTACTCAGTGCAGAAAAATCTACTTGTTGTACTGCATTCATCTGTTTTCAAAACCTTTGACCCGGCAATTTTACTTGGTGCAGCAAATTATAGTTTCAGAGATACTGCTAGCTGAATGGAGGTTCTTGGAGAGAAGCTCACCGTAGGAACATGCGTTTCGTATTTTATACATAATTGTCGTTACGTGTAACGTAATGCACAAGTTCTTCATCAACAAAAACACGCAACGTTACATTTGGCGCTTTATACTGAAACTTAGTATAAACAATTACAAATTGAACAATTATACCTACAAAAAAAGTCGATATATAGATTTAAAAAAGTCAGTATATAATATAAGCATGATAAGGTCAGGGTAATCTATTTCTTCTGTAAGATACGAATCAAAATGCAACACAAGACATCTGCGTGTATCAAGTGTGGAACGAAGCCCACAGTAAAAATATATCAGATTTCAAATCATCGGGGCGTAACAATATGTTCTAATGGTCATATCCACAATTGGGACATCCTTTTCTCTAATGAGACCTTTCACTTAATATGTACTACCTTAAGCAACACAACGGAAACAACTAGTATTTTTACATGATAATATGTGATTGTCAGGTCGGCTGGTCAGTACTTTTAAAAAATCTTTAAATCTTTAAAAGTCACAAATATCAATGTTTTATATTTATAGGTGATCTGAAGGTAGATGAGGTAGACAGGTTGACTTTTTTAAAGTAGTATAAAGACCAACTATCAACTTCCGAACTATCAAGAAAAAAACATTGTTGTAGTGATTCGTATATACAAAAGTGTCAACTGATAACACACCAACCTTTAATTTGAATTATAATATATCTATACTATTAAACGAGAAGACCTCATTGTGTGTGTCGCTTCTCTTCCTTCCACAATACATTAATCATCATGCCTCTGTGTTCTTTAGGTAACATGCATAGTCGCATTTGTCATCCATTCTTATGATTATTTAGATTGATTTATTTTGGGAGAAAACGACAAAATAGGTGTCCGGATATTGTCTCCTTTATCAGACTGACTTTTAGTCACAGATAAGACTTCCGGTTTTAAACATGCACAAGAACAACCAATCGTATGATAGATTACAAAAATGAAAAATAAATAAGCCAATCAAAGCGTTCTTCATATCATGGTTTTTAGATCGCAAAAAACCACAACTGTTATACCTCTTACCTGTAAACTACGATTATACAACTATAATATACAGAGACCTTCTGTATTCTGTCTCCTTTTTTCTGAAATATTTACTATCTAAGGAGTCATACCAGTTGCATATATATATTGAAATAAATAAAAAAAACAACCTGTGGAAACAATAATGTGTCCATAGTATACGGATGCCACATTGACATTATCATTTACTATGTTAAGTGGACCGTGAAATTTCCAATTTGGCATTAAAATTAGAAAGATCATATCATAGGCCTAGCTAGCGGGAACATATTTACTAAGTTTCGAGTTTGTTGGACTTCAACTTCATCAAAAACTACCTCGACAAAAACTTTAACCTGAAGCGGACGGACGAACAAACGGTACAACAGACTAGAAAACACAATTCCCATAAATGTGGCATAACAATTTATTGTTGAAAATGAAAACTTTAACTTGAAGCCGAACAGAAGAACGGTACAACGAACGAACGGACGAACAGACTAGAAAATATAATTCCCATATTATAAATGGGACATACCAATTTATTGCTAAAAGTGAAAGTAGTGATTTGGCCAAAATGAAAGTAGGGTAGAAATTAGAGGGAGGCAAGACTTATTCTGGACGTCGGGATCGGGTGTTTTTTAAGCCCGGGATTTCGGAATTTTACGGGATGCGGGAATATTTCATTTTTAATTTCGGGATGTCTGGATACGAATTTCGTTAAAATAAGCACCGCGGGATTTCATGTTTTAAGGCCAGTTTCGGAATCAGGTCCCCTCAGACCATCCCTCAAATGAACCTTAGTCATTTATACGAGATTCAAATCCTGCAATCGGCATGTTAATAGGGCTCTCAAAAGGAAAGTCACTTATCTATAAGCAGTTTCATTTATTTCATGTTTGAAGCGGTGCAAATTTCTAATTTTAATTTGACTTTTACCAAAAAAATGCGTTGTGACAAAGGGGAAGAATATATAATTGTGGTATAAGGCCAGAAACACGAAAATAATTGAATTTAACAGAAGGAAACACATAACGGATTTTGGAAAAAAGGGAGAGGGCTATGATACCTTATATGAAATTCTCCAGTCATAATATCTTTTACAAAAATTCATCCTACAACAGTTTACAAGCTATATATGCCTGCGATTTCGCGGGTGTGTTCTAGTAGCTTATAAAATGACGAATGCCTAATAAAAGTTAGTAATACAAGCACTCGTTCTAACTGTTTAACCCGCTGGTAAAACAAATATTTTATAATCATCATTTATTAATCGTAATAAGTGTATATAATGGTTTCTTTTGTATAATTGTTTTGGTGCTTTATGATAAGATATATTGATATATGTTATAGATGTAATATAAATGTATTTTAATCTGTGTTTTTACAGTCTCTCATAACTCTTTTTAGAGTGGCTCTTTTTTAAATTGTTAATGTTATATTGTGTGTCATATCAAATGTTTTAAAGAGGTGAGACTCTAATAAATTACTTGTTTGTTTATTTGTTTTTAAAAAAAAAAAGATTTACGATCCTTTACGTACAATCTAAAATAGAAAAAAAGAAATTTAAATTCTTTATTCTTTAAATATGTTAATGCATTATCTATGTTATAGTGTTATCCTACCTTTTAAATGTTACAGAACGTCTTTTGAGCGTGCAAATTGCTAATAAACAGATACCAATCAAAAATACAATTCCTCCCAAAACTCCCCAAAATCCTACACATAGACAATCTGAAATAAAAGCGTTTCTTCCGTTTTTTTTGTTATAGTATTAGTGTAATTGACAACAATATAATTGATTAAATTAATTTCATTCGAACTTTGGTGGTTAGTATTGTCCTTCTAATTTTTTCAAAATCCCATATTTTTTATTTCCTTTCATTATTGGTAAATATATGCACGTGAAAATATATTTCTTTGTTTCAGGACGTCAATTTTCCTCGTGCCAATCTCGTTGGCGTGTCTAATGTACTATTTGTTTGATTTGCTAGAAGATGTATTTAGAAGCTGACGTTTATCACATTCAATGAGACTAAGCCTTACTTTCTCATGAATTTAGATACAAGAGATTCATTTGAATGTGTTTGTCCATTCGTTTGATGTGTTTTATCATTTAATTTTGCCATTTGTTCAGTTTACTTTCCATTTTGAATTTTCCTCAGAGCTCCGTATTTTTGGTGATATTACTTTTGACCATATAATTAAGGAACTTTTATCATGGTTATAATACTGACACAAGATGTATAAAAACTCTAGAAAGTCCTGAAGAGCAGGATCGGATCACAAATTTATTTCTTATGATTTTTTTTTTCTTGCAACCACTTTAAATTACTAAATGGCCGTCACAAAATATGCCAAATTCTATTAAACTTTTGACGAAACTACAGGCTGTGCGTTTTTTTTTTATTATAAAAGCATACAGTAAAGATATGCAAAAGAGGGTGTTTGCACATAAAGCAGGTTTAACCAAACCATAGTACATGCGCTGCTATATTGAGATTCCTGGTATTATTTTCAATGTACTTTGGGAACATTGCATTAAGGTTAAACAAATAATTCATTAATATCTTTAACATTCCAAGTATGGGATACGGTTCGTCTTTAATTTTCTTTGTTTTATTTTGTAATACGTTGTTTGTCTTTTGGTCGTTTTTCGTATTTCAATGTCGTTGTCAGTTTGTTATCAACTTGGTTCTTGACTACCACTTTGGTATATACGACCTCTCTTTAGAAAAATGTATAAGAATTACCGTTACACTGAGTTGTGTCCACGGAAATGGTGTTATGTACCGACAGTGTACGCAGTTTATAGTAAATGTGGTTGCTTTCAAAATCCAATCTGGTAAATTGTATCATTCGAAAAGATACATATTTGGACCTTTAATGTCTGACTAACACGGTATCGTTTATTTTCTGTGTGGGAGACTGACTATTCAAATTGGTACTGTGAATGTTATAACTAATTCAGTTGTGTCTTTGTCGTTTAGTCTATATTATTTTAACATGGTTTATGATGTATCAGAATCATTGTCCATAATACTTATATATCTGTAATTCTCGGCTAATTGTCTAATCTTGTTGTTTTAACTGTGATAATACAAATTCGACTATATTTTCTAGTACGCTATTCAAGTATCTCCATCGTTCCATTTTACAAAAAGTAACCAATGCAAACTATAGTAAGTATTCATTTGTGCAGTCATACCATGAACAACAATTCGTCCGAAGGTTTCACCATTTTTCCATTGCCAAAATGTCCAAGGTTAACTTTAAAAAAATGTTCCAATCAAATTGAACTATGAATAAAACTGTGTAAGATGAAGACATAGGGAGATGGGTCAACTGGTAAACGCCTAATCAGATTTATGGACAAGTCTGCTTTTAACAGGATATCATGTGAATCTTTTTTCATACTAGCATTTTCTTTTTTTACTTTTTTTGACTAACCTGTAAAAGTTTTTTTGTTTTGATTTGTCAATATAGCATTTGATTATTCATCACTAGAATATTTTTTTTAAACACCAACTTAATCAAAATTTTGACAGTTCATTTTTACTTAACCTATCCATTGTAATATTCGAAAACTTCGGGCAAAAACAAAATATTAGAACGGCTGTAAAATATCAACAAAGAATGTCTGAATTGAAATTCCGTATACAAGTGAAGGTGTTAATCTTGCAATGTACACGAACTAAAACTGTTTACAGCTTAACATAAGATAATATACTGCTATTACTGCAGTGCCCATATGATCTGTGTCAATCGTTATGATATTCATATGGCTATTTCCTTTCCTTTTAAACATTTCCCTGTTATGTATTGTTATTTTGGGAGAAAAAAATCACATCAGAAAACACAGGTACATTAATAAAAGTTTCAGTGTGTAATTATTGAAAAACAAAGACATTGGACAATATTTCGTCAATCGGTAAAATAATTTCATGGGTACACGTTAATACCGCAGTCACACTAGGCCACGATCACACTACTATCTGTGAAAAAAATGCAAATTTTGATGATCGTAGTACGATCGTATAGATCGCAGTAAGGTCGTTTTACGGTCGTGGTGAGGTCTTCGAGATCATGATAAGCGTGGCCAACTTTTTACATGTTCAAAACAATCGTGGTGCGGTCGTGTCGAAATCAGGTCGGAGTAGAAGCGTAGTGAGAGCGCACTAAGATCGTAGTAAGATCGCAAAGGTCGCTGTACCATTGTAGCGAGAGCATATAGAAAGCATGATTCTTTTCGGAGATACTGCGCTACGATCTCACAGCGACGTAATTACGACTTCATTACGACCATCACGTTCTCACTGCGATCCAACTACGCTTCCACTACGACTATAACACGCTGTTCACGACCATAGTACGAATCTAGCACGCCCTTGCCGTCCTCATTACGCTCTTCTTACGACCCGACTATGTTCATACTACGACCATCATTCTCATTGTCATTTTCACAAAAAAGATATATTAAATCTCTCTAGGTTTTGTTTGTCTATGTTATTAGGACTTCTTGTCCATTTTCTCTAACGGCTCAACTATGTTTCTCGTTTTTATAAAGATTAGACCGTTGGTTTTCCAGTTTTTACACTAGTAATTTGTGGGGCCCTTAGAGCCTGCTGTTCGGTGTGAGCCAAGGCTCCGTGTTGAAGACCGTACCTTGTCCTTAAATGGGTTACTTTTATGAATTGTTATTTGGATGGAGAGTTTTCTCATTGGCACTCATACCACATCTTCCTATATCTATTGACACATCTGTGTCCTCTCTGCTACCGTTCACTAAAATATCGTCATTTGAGCTTTATGGACCAGCAATAGGTTGTAAATTTGGTTATATTGGTCGGTCCGACATCTCTGCTTGATCAGGATTCGTTACTATCAGAGGTCCCTCTGCCTCTAAACCAATCCCTACCACCACGACCACGTGTTCTAGTAGATTTTAGTGACATGACTGTTTCCGTGACATCTACATATTACTCAGAAATAAAAGCAATGGAACTGTATTGATATGGAATACGATGTTGACGTTATTGCTGAGAACGTAGTAAGATCGCGGTATGAACGTACTAGTATAATCGTGGTAAGAACGTACTATAATCGCAGTAGATGCGTGGTAAGATCGTGTTGCAATCGGATAACTCGTGGTATGGTCGTAGTGAGAACGTGATGAGCGTAGACAGATCTTGATAAGCGTGATGAAGTCGCAGAATAAGCGCGGTGAGAACGTGGTATAATCGTAACGGGATCATTGTAGAAGCGTGATGAGGACGTAGTAGCATCGTGAAAGTAACACAAAATTACATTTTCATGCCGCTCATATCACGACCTCACCACGATCTGAATTTATTTTAGATGGCGGTGAGCGTGGTGCGATCGTGGTCTAGTACGACTGGGGCTTAACTTTATACGAATCAGGTCGGAGTCGCAGTTAACCTTTATATAGGTTATCGGGCGTCACGAGATAAACATTCTGTAACGGACCTGTCATCCATTTAACGTACTATACATGCTATGTATTTGCCCATCTCTACGTATACACGTTTGTATGCCGTTTTTTTCTAAATCGTATAATAAACTGGATTAGTCGAATTATATACGTCGCCAATATTTCACTATTTTTATATAAATAGCTCAGTCATCTTCTTTTAACAAATATCCATATATATAAATGATAAAATGAATCAAACACGAGAGGAAAAACATTTTTCTTCTGATTATATATGATTTTCCTTTTTAAAATTCATTGAATCAGATATAATTGATAAATTTGAATGAACAGAAACTAATTCTTCATAAATACCAAGAAATAAGGTTATCCTCAAAGAGTTATTATGAATCATACTATAAACGTACTACAATCACATACATTGCTAGATTCTAACATGAATTAAGAAATCAAAATATAGCATAGCTTATAAATCACCGAGATTATGGAAATCAAATTAAACAGACATACTTTTACAAATTGAGACTTGTATGGAGAGTTGTCTCATTGGCACTCACACCACATCTTCTTATATCTATTATTTTTTTTCCCTGTGATATTTTTAAAATCAGACTGTACCTGGTTTGCTGTTCAAATGCGTCGATCCTTTTCATGAAAGAAAAAGAAGAAGAATGCATGTTACAACAGATACAAATATAAGTATTTAAATATGCAGATACATACTAACTTAAGTCTTGCGGTTTCATAGAACGGAATCGTATTTTTTTTAAATATCGACAATAACGAGTGATTGTAAAATGTTTACGGAAATATTTAAATCAAATTGTATTTTCTTTCCCACCTAAAACAAAATCAAATATCAGTCGATACATAATCATTTAAGATTAATACTGACACAAAAGGAAAAATAACGGTTTTCACTAAAAAATTCCCCTTTATGGTATACATAACTAGATTTTCTTTGTAAATGTGTTCCTGTTTATGGCAAGCCGGGATTCGAACCCATGCTACTGTGATATCGTGACACCAAATCGCCTGCACTGCAGCCGTCCCGCTAGACCACACGACCACCTGGGCTCTCATAATTTTTGGTGATTTGGTGTCACGATATCACAGTAGCATGGGTTCGAATCCCCGCGAGGGAAGAACCAAAAATTTGCGAAAGCAAATTTACAGATCTAACATTGTTGGGTTGATGTTTAGACGAGTTGTATATATATATATATATATATATATATATAGAATAAATGACAATGACAAAGTTTGCTCTTAAGTATTTAAAAGTAGTTAGGTAGTGACTTGGATATCTGTCAGAGACACATATACAAATCGAAATTAAATAATAATAAAAATTGAAAATTGAAAGTCATAACAAAGATATTGATTAAAGAATGACTGTAATATTTTTTCTGTCTATGAAGATATGAACATAAAAAATTTGGTGCACATTGAATAATTGGTTTTAAACTGTGTGCACCACATTTGTTTTAGAATGAAATTCAAAACAGTGTGGCTGTGGCCATTGATTGACACATTAAATTCATCCATTGACTGGGACAATTTACGTGAACGTTTGTCTGTAACGACCACTGTTCACGACGTACCTACGATAGACATTTAAACTGTGGGGGTCACCAAAGGTTTCTTAACGCCTTTAATTATAAAATAATTCGAAAAATTAATCAGGAATAACCTTTATGTTTTGATTTATATAATTGATATAAATCAAAACATCGTGTTATTTCTGATTAATTTTTTGAATTACTTTATTAAGGTGTTGATAACCTTTGGTGACCCCATAGTTTAAGTGTCTTTAAAAAGTACATAGTGAGCAGTGTCGTTACATACAAACAACGTTCACCTAAAGTGTCCAAGTCAATGGATGAATTTAATGTGTCAATCAATGGCCACAGACACACTGTTTTGAATTTCATTCTACGTTATTTCAAAAAAACAGAAAAAAATATTACAGTCATTTCTTATAATTTAATTCTAATATCCATTTTAAACCTTAGAAAACTATGAAAAAAACGTTGATGACGTCACGGTCACATGACTAAATTATGCCTAAGGGCTGATGATAAAATAACGTCAGCCAATCAGATAACGCATTACATCCAAAATTAAATTATTCTACAATAACATAAACGGTACCAAATGTTCTGCACCAGATACGCATTTCGACATGCAATAAATGTTTCTTCAGTGATGATCGAGGCCGAAATATTAGAGAATCCAGAGCTAAAGCTTATTTAAAGGATGAAGAGCATCAAATATAAAATGACATTACAGTTTTGCAAGTTAAATCATGGACATGAATAAAAAAGATCAATTTCGGTACTGACGCGCACACCGACACGCACACCGACACTTACCAATTACAATGTGAATAACTGAAGAAGCATTATATTCTTTCTCTTCTATAATATTACGAGCCTCGCAAATATAAGTCCCGTTGTGTTTTGGAACTACCTCATTAATAACCAATGAATTAGACGACGACAGAATACTGCTAGCATTGTGTTGTTTATACCAAATATAAGTTGGTTTTGGATTCCCGTAACTGATACACCTTAGTGTAATATTTTCAGTCGTTTGGTCAAATCTCTGTTTATCGGGTTGTTTGCTTACTGAAACACTTTTTACTGGAACTATAAGTATAAATAAAAACATGTGATTATACCCCGATCATTTTATAATAATCATACATGTGTTATATAAGAAATTGTTTCCTGCAAGTTAATAACAACATCAAATAGTTTATGAACTTCTGAATAAGCATACTTAATAGTCAATGTATCTTCCAAATGCATTTATCAAGCCGCATGGAAGTGAAAAAACAAAGATAACGAAAAACAAAAAATAAAACAGAACACACCACAAAGAAACTCAAACACGAAACAAAATCTAACATCTATCTCCTAATACTTAATATCTATTCAACTGTTTATAGTTCTTTCAACGACAACACACAGGTATTATCTATTTCGTTCGGAACTTGTTTTGTAAAATTATATCTAAATTGAGAATATTAGTTCAAACTAAAAGTACACTTTTATAATAAAATTAGAACATGAACAAGCATGATTTATAGCCAAATATGAGCATAAACAAAAGAAACGTTTCGCAAACACAGTAACCGTGATGTTACTCCGAACCTCGATGGTCACGCTGATAAATCTACAAAAGGTTCCTTCGTATGTGACATTCTTTAAATAAATACAGGTCCGCAGACAGACTCTTCATCAAATTATATTACAATACAAGAGTAAGTAATGAGAGGAAAATGTAACGCAGAAGTATGTCCGCATATATGAAATTGAAGAAGACGATCTTTAATTGTATATGCAGCTGAAATTAAGGAGGCTCGCGGGTATGAGATTTTCAGAAAAAAATTATTTTTCATTACAAATTTTATCAATTACCTTAAGGTGGTGCCTAACACCTTCACTAAAATTAATTTGGCTCGTATAATTTTCAGAAAATTTTGACAAAGTATTTACTTTGACCCTTTGACAAAAATATGAAAATTTCAAAAAATTTTAACCAACCGTTTTATCAGAAAAATTACACTGGTTATAAAGCAATTTGACAAACAAATATTTTGATCATTGAGAATCTTAATATTCCCTTAAAACACAACGTAAATAAAACGTTTAGCTGATTTTACAGAGTTATCTCCCCGTAGCGAGAGGTAATACCTTAAGTAGTTGTTACTATATCATATGGTAATAAAATCATTCCAAAAAATACATACGTGTTGGCCCCTGGTGACTTTTAAAATGTAGATATCATTAAAAAAGCTCCAAATTATCTCCTTTTGGTGCAAAAATGCCATTTTTGGCATTTAAATTGAAATACCTTGTTTTACTTATACACTTTTTTTTAGTGCACACAACATTGCACAACTAGTGTAGAAAAATATTTCAATTTCATTCTTAAAACTTCAATGTAGTAAGTACAACATATCCCAAACCTCTTTGTCTGCAGATATAACGCAAACTATTTTACCTTGATTAATAGGCGTATTATGTAACCGTTTATTTATTGTTTAATTGATTTCAAAATGTCATATTCGAATACAAACGATATTCAAATATTTATTCTAATAACTGATTTTTCCCATTTACACAATTTATATATATTTTTTAAAATTAGATCAAAGATTGTCTGCAATGACGCGCCGACATTGTTTTTAAATCTCTGTTAAATGGGGGACAAATATTTGGGTTTCTCGTTGTTAAGCGAAGTTATACCAGGGCCATCGGGATCAATTTAAAAGTTAATGATTCACAGACTCAAATTGAGAGAGCATTGCATTTTCATCATATTCTGATGAATCAAACTGATTTTGTTGTTTATGGTGACAGACCACTAATCATATATCCCTATCTGTTCAACGAAATTTTGCAATTTTCACAGCTGTCTAAATATTGAACCTTAAGTTTAACTTAATAAAAAAAACCAGGTATATCCTGAATTGTATCAGCTTTCTGCATGTCAATTTTCAACATACATTTAAAGCTTTCTAAGAAAAAATACGACCTTTAAAAAGCGGTACTCTAATGAAAAAACCTGGTTTTCTGGAAATTTTAAACTAGTATACTGTAGATGCATTGAGGTTCAATTTTTAATGCAAACTCATAGACAATTAAATTTTGGCTCAAAATGTTCTAAATGTATTTCTCTTTCACCAAAAGTTTCATTCCTGCCAATTTGTTGGTTCGTTTAAGTAATCAAGGACATCAAAAGCACTATTTTGTGTCAGAGTAAGGCTACTTTCACATACGTTCTAAATTGGAGTGAGTAATTGGTCGTCTGACACCTTATCGAGCCCGGAAATTTAGAAAGTCTTATTGATCCTTTAAATAAACCTATTAAAAAAAGATTACCAATTCAAACTCTGTAATTAGATCTTTGGAAAGTTTTATTATTGTCATTATTACAGATTTTCTTGTCAGTAAACTAAAACTTAACGAAATAGAATTGTCATATGCATATGCACGTTCATGGTTTTTTTTTATCTGTTGATAGCTGCACAAAGTCAGGAGCCTGTTGTTCAGAGGTGCTTGTTGTTTGTTGCTGTTTATCAGATTTGTTTTTCGTTTTTTGTTTTGTATAGTTTGTTCTTGATTTGTTCTATTGCACTACTGTCCTATGTTAAGGAAAATGGTTTGGCGCATCAGATAAATACTTTAACCGTGCCACATTCTGTATATCTGTCCAAAATCAGGATCTTGAAATCCAGTGGTTTTTGTTTGTTGCTGTGTTACATATTTGTTTTTCGTTCATTATTTTGTACATCAATTAGGTCTAAAGTTTTCTGGATTGAATTGTGTTACATTTATCATTTCGGGAACTTTTTAACTGATTATGCAAAATAAGCGTTGACGTCAAACCCTTTTAGTCATACGTAATGAAAAAAGTTCACTTACATAAAACTTCAATTGGATCAGATTCTACAAAGAGATCTGCCGAAAAAAAATCAACTGTACATCGTATTATTGCTTGATTGTCTTCTCTCGTTACCTGAACTGTTAGATAACTCGTGCGGTAGAAATAGCACATTCTATAAACCAAATTAGTGTTTGTTGTTATGAAGGTTTTAGTTAAGTTTTGTTCAAAATAAAACTCATGGAACAAGAACTTTTCTGGAGGTTTTCCAACGACGCCATAACATAGAAAAGTAACATTATCGCCTTCTATTAGAACCAGGGACGAATTATTTTGCATTGGTTGCGTAGTGTATACATCTAGTTGAGTTGAATTTGTTGACAGGTAAATCATGTCTATTCCGTCAGGTTTCGACGGCAGGGCTACAACAAATTACATTTGTTTTTATCAAAACATGTTACATAATAGGAAAGCAAAAAAAAAAAATCAATGTTAATATATTTAAAAATGATATACCAAATAAACATACATATGGGTATACATGTCTCACAGAAAATTGTTTATTTGAATATAAAACAAAAGATCAAGTCATGCGTTAGTACATGTAATAGGTTCGAATGATTTCAAAAAGGATCATCTGTGTAATAGTCCTTGTGTACAAAGTAATTCACTTTTGGTAAGTAACAATACAAATTCTGTTTTCAGTAACTCGAGTTCGCAATGATTTGTCTTGTGGTCGTTCAATCGTAAGCATGGGACATCAATTGACCATACATGTTAGATAGAATTGAACAACAATTTACCTCAAAATTGTACATAAATATTATACTGCATATTTTGTGCATTTTTTGACAGGTATAGGTAGCGTTATAATGTGTTCTGTTTAATTGTTAACATTAATATTTAAGATAAGTTTTCCATTCCATTGCATATGCAGAGAAATTGGCACGTTTATTTTGATTAAACCAATCGTTATTTGGGTTATGTGATTATCAATCGATCACAAAAGTGTCAATCTTCATATTCAAGCATTGTACAATTTTTCGCATCGACTGTAATATTTTTTAACTATTCGTTTCTTATGTAAACTAAATATCGCACTACCCTTTATCCAATTTTTTATCACATTTTCAAACAAAGCTGTTGCATAATAAGTTTCTGAAATTCAGACAACATCTGGTAGATCGTTTTCTCATTGACAATCATACCACAGCTTCCTATCTTACAACTATTTAAAAACTATTTCTTTACCATGTACACTTATTTTTGTTGCCTCTGATTCTACTGTTGTCTGTATAAAGGATTGATCCAGGTATGTTATTCTACATTTGTACCAAGCATCATCCGAACATTGGATTTTGTAAAAGGTCATTGAAGCTCTTGACGATGTCACCAAATTATTTTGCAAATGAACCCTTTCCAATAATTTTTGACCTTCAGGCGTAAACTGTGGCTCTGCTTCCGGTAAAAATACTGCTATATCTTCATATGTATCAGAAGTTGTATTTTCATGCATAAAAAAAAGAGTAAGTATGTCATCTTGTTTCTCTTTGTTGAATGAACACTCTAACGTAGTTCCATTGCTCCCAATTAATCCAGTTTTGTTCTCGTTTATAAATATTTCAAAGGCATTTGTTCCTGTTATGTGACAATTAGAAGAAAAGAAAATATGTAGGAATGCATATGTATTTTGTGGTAATGATACATTTGATTCGTACCTCTATTCTAACTATTAACTAGTGATACTAAAATAACGGTGTGTTGTTGATGGAGCAAGGTCTACTACTATGAACAAGAACCAATGTTTGGTTTTCTGTTGCATGTTATTTATCCTGAAATTAAGTCCTTTCACTTTCTAGATATAACATGTCTCCTGCATGTATCTAATATTTGCCATTATTAACAAACTATAAAGATTGAATATTTTCTTCAATACTTGTACTTTGCGAAGAAGATTAAAATCAAATCAAGATGCAAAAACGGTTTTCAGTAGATTAGGACGACCCCTTTTTCGGTTGTAATTTACATAAGTTTGTATCTTTATCAATTTTTGTTTTTGATTGTATTATCATTCATGTCATGTGTATGTGTCGGGAAAGAATACTTTGTTGTAACTTACTGCGTTTTAGTCCAGTCGATTTGTTAAACAATCGTTCTGATTGTGTTTAAAGAATCAAACTTTGCAGAGTTTTAGCTTAGGTCATAGCAAAAACTACTACCTATGACACCAATTAAGAATATCAAACAGATTGCTCGGAGCAACCATTTTAAAATGGCCACCATAAAATTATTAAAAGTTATTAAATAAAAATATGAACAAGTAATTGCTTTACCAATTTGATTATTTTTGGTGTATTAAACACTTATGACAAAGACTATCATCTGAGGACTTCATATATTGAAGAATTGGTGGCCATTTTGCAAACAGGAATTTTTAATATATAAGTATTCGTTATTCTTATTTATTTGATATTTGCATTTTTATGCATTTACAACTAGTTTTGCAAATCATTGTTACATAACTATTGCTATTTATATTTGTTATTCACCAATTGGTCAAATGAGACAGGCTTATATTAACAAATTAAATGTATCAGTGCCCACAACTCTCTATCGAAGTCACAAACAATATTGTCCAGTTGAGTAGCAGCATCTAGATAGGTGCAAGTTCATTATTCTGTAACCTTGTTTTCAGTGTTTGAATATAAAAAAGACGATGTGGTATAATCCAATTTTTTATGGAAATATTCTTTATAAAGCACAAAGGTGTCAGTATTCACCTCAGAAACTTACAAAACCTTTGAATAGACTTATTAAGAAGGGATATACTTACGATACTGTTGTCAAGTCATTAAAGATTGCATATTTTGGCGTAATATTGAGTCACTGATAAGGTCTTTGCATCGGAACTAAACACATTTATTCTAAAAACAGTTGTTGGCATGACACGGGTTATGTTCTTCTCATATATGTTATGATGGTATGATACTAAACCCCTAACGGGAAGGATTGTGCCTGATGTTCATATGATGAAATCATAATCTTTCAGTCAGTTTAATTGAAGTCTGGAGCTGGCATGTCAGTTAACTGCTAGTAGTCTGTTGTTATTTATGTATTATTGTCATTTTGTTTATTTTCTTTGGTTACATCTTCTGACATCAGACTTGGACTTCTCTTGAACTGAATTTTAATGTGCGTATTGTTATGCGTTTACTTTTCTACATTGGTTAGAGGTATAGGGGGAGGGTTGAGATCTCACAAACATGTTTAACCCAGCCGCATTTTTGCACCTGTCCCAAGTCAGGAGCCTCTGGCCTTTGTTAGTCTTGTATTATTTTAATTTGAGTTTCTTGTGTACAATTTGGAAATTAGTATGGCGTTCATTATCACTGGCCATGGACTAGTATATATTTGTTTAGGGGCCAGCTGAAGGACGCCTCCGGGTGCGGGAATTTCTCGCTACATTGAAGACCTGTTGGTGACCCTCTGCTGTTGTTTTTTATTTGGTCGGGTTGTTGTCTCTTTGACACATTCCCCATTTCCATTCTCAATTTTAATTGCATATGAGATAATCCTGAATTGGGGCAAGCCTGTGCGGAATGTGGTGGTGTTAAACTCGTATGAATTCTCCGTGTAACCTGTACAGGAGTGTAACTGTACATCATAATAACAAACAATAAACAAGCAGTTGAAAAACTCATCAGATGCATACAAATAGAAATACATCCAACAAAAACACCAAGTGAACGTGGACGACTACTAATATATCCTCACACTAAACGACATTATGAAGTACTCACAGTTGCTGACAGTTAGTGCAAAGCCAATAACAATTAAAAAAAAAGAATCATGCATCTCGAACAAAAATATCAAGCTGTATACACATCTTACATCCTATGGAGTTAGAAAAAAGACGTCATAAAGTCTGTCATATATTTCCCTGTATATTTTCTTTTTCTTGGAATATGTTCACAATCAGTTCTGTATTCTTCTTGTCTCAACAACTTGACCATGATGAAGATGTTTGGGTGAGGTTCATTCACGAACTTCTTTGGTTTACTTTGCACACCTTCTAAATGATTTGTTGTAATAGGACTGTCTGTTGTTGTTTCAAAGTCATTATTTATTCATATAATGAATTCAATTAAATCTTTGAAGCTAAAGTTGAAAGTGTTGGTTACTATGAAATGATTTAACTATATTTTTCTTTAAATCTTTTGCCACACATTTCTTTTAAATTCTTTTACAATTTTTCTTTAAACAATCTTTTTTCAAGAATACTGATTGCTTTTTACAACCTTTTTCTTTAAATGATTTTATTTTGAAAAATTACAATTGAGAAAGGAAACCGGGAATGTGTCAAAGTGACAACAGCCCGACCATAGAGCAGACATCAGCCGAAAGCCACAAATTGGTCTTCAATGTAGCGAGAAACTCCCGCACCAGTAGGCGTCCTTTAGCTGGCCCCTTAAAAATATGTATACTAATACAGTGATAATGGACGTCATATCAAACTCCGAATTATAAGACTAAAAAAGGCCAAAGGCTCCTGTCTTTGGACAGGCGCAAAATTGCGGCGGGGTTAAACATGTTTATGCGATCTCAACCATTCCCCTATAAACTCCATTTTAGAACCGCATTATCGAAATACTTGATACGTGTTTTCCAACAACAACTAAAAAACAACATTTTTCATATAAATTTCATATGAATGATTATTCTCATTTAATTTCCACAGGTAAAGTTACCTGGTACCTAAATATACTCTAATGACTTAAACAACATACTTTACAATAACAATATATATTGTTCTTCCCATAATCGTCCATGTAGGAATAGCCAGACTAGTCAAATACAAAATGTAGTAATAACCAGAAGACACCGTGTCTAACAAATAAACAATTTTGTCTAACGAACTTTTTACCACGGTGCTAGAGATTTCATATCACAGGAGCCGTTATCATGCTAAATGTTTGTCAAAACTGTACACCAAGACTATGAGACAGAGAAAGAAAGTCAGGAATCTGTTATCCATGGAATTGTGTTTGCCTAATTGATAGAATACATTGACGGTTCACAATCTGGAACGGATATTTTCCCAATCTTTGAGCTTACTGATATCGCTAGGTTAAATGTACAGTAACATGAGTAAATGTCTTGAGTAAGTTCGAGTTGTCATGGTAGGAATGATTAATACAACGCTTCTGAAAAATTGGATACTAACTGCCATAGAAGATTTGCAAGCACACATGAAAGATAGCGTCGTTATTCTGATTTGCAACGAATATGTTGGTGTATATATATAAGTTGTGCAACAGGTCATGTCTTATAGTCGAAATGGTAACTACCTCATCATAGACAAAGTAATAGTTTTTTGATGCTTGCTACTAAGAAAAGCTTTACAGGGACAGTTACAAAAACATTGAGACGCGTTGCTCTCTATATGAGGACTCATTAGTTGCAGTTGTACCCTTTCGACGACAAGATGCACAAGTGAACTGTTATAGCTGAGAAAAGTTCTGTCTGCTACTAAACGATTTTACTGGATTGTGTCTCGATGTTTTGCCTACATATTATCATTCTCTCTGAGGAAACAATGTCTGTAGAACTGACTCATGTTGACACCGGTTACTTAAAGTCCCCGAAAAGCTATTCATAATATCATATATCTCTTCTAACTATTTTGACTGCTTTGGTTATGATGGTGCCTTCATTTTCACGTTTTAAGATCTTGCCTGTTTCAGAACTCCACGAACACCTTCGTTGAAAATCAGGAGATATATTCTACCTTACTTGTATGCTTGCTGATCTGCTTTGGCAGCTACATTTCATTTGTTTGAACATTTTTAGTTGCGTTGTACCAATCCGTCCATACATAACACTCTAGGTTGCTCAAGGCGTTTATTTTACTATTATTGCAATCGGTATCTTTTGAGATTGGCACAATATCTGTTCCAGACCGTGTGCCGTCGATGAATTCCTTTATTTCGGAAAGCATAATTTCATGGATAACAGATTCCTGGCTTTCTTTCTGTGTCTTTTATTCTGCCTACTTGCCATGTTTTCAAGTTTTATCAAACAAAAACCATGGTACTTGGCCTATTGTGATATAACATCTCCAGCACTTAATTTATCTATGAATACCTTGTCTTATCGTACAATTAAGAGCACTTTGACGCACTAATTTGTCGATTTTTTGACAGCATTTGTGACATATGCTTTGTGACTATTGAGTGTTTCTGCAGTTCTATAGCCCCCATTTAGCTTTATATAATTACGCGATTGGAGAACCATTTCAATTCGCAACATCTTTGAATGCTTACATCAAAGGACTAATTACCAGCTCGAATGTCTTTATCTGTTTCTATGTATCTGCTTGGCATTGAAAATCCTCACATGTCCTCATTTGCCGTTTCACACTTTCCGTCAAGTCTATTTGTTTATAAGATTTACAGCTCCAGTGTATTCGAAATCTACAATTTTGATCCTTTTCGACAAAGTTCGGTTATTAATTATATGATATATATGTAATTTTTGTTGCAAAGCGTTACTTAAGCAAACGTGTTCGTAGAGGAAATTTTGATTTAGAAACCACATGTGCATGTCTTATCGGACAACTTTAGATAAGTAAAAAAAAAAGTATAAATGCAAACCACAAATAAATCATATTGAAAATAATGATATATTGCAAATTCATGTTTTTAAAATGGACACCATTCAAGATGGACACAGATACCGTTGATATCTGAAGTCATCATAATATGATAGTCTTGCTCATTTGTGATGAATTTACCATGTGCTATCAATCGACTAGACTATATGGGAACCCTTCTACAACAAGCGTAGGAATCATGTGCTTAAAACGTATAAAATGTAAATGTCAAAGTGTTATATGTTATATATTTTCGATCGTTAAAGAGTATTTCGAAGGTCATGGCATTTAAAAAAAAAATTAATGGTCTCCAATTCGATATTTTTATGACTTGAGAAAGTTGATTTACTCTAGAAGAATTATTGTCAATACATCGATAAATATGTATATACATTAAAAAGAGAATATTCAGCTAAACATATATACTGCATACATTAGAATAAATTGCAAAGGCGACAAAGAATAATATGTTCAGCTGTTCCCCTGAACCAAATCGTCAATACAGGTCAAACAATGTCATTTCCGCATTTAAAATGTAGCTTCCCTTTAAAGAGAACGATCGCAAAAATGATATATATGGTTCTGCTGATTGTATGTAATGTATTTATTAATTGTTTTAAAGGTAAGATCTTACATTATGATTATAATAAACCGGATGAAAACTACCTTGTTTTTGTTTAAATTTTTACCATTAAAAAGCGGGGTAGGGGGAAGGTCACATATAATTCTTATTCTAAATCAATCATCCCAACAGTTTTGTTATAACAAAGAAGTGCATCGTCGTATAATACGAATATTGTCCGCGGATATATAAGATTCGTGAAAATGCGAAAATCGTGTATATGTCCAATATTTATAAAAATCATCAAAAACTAGTAAAATTACCCTCATAAAAAACTGACAAAAGATTTTTTCCAATACGTGAGAAGCAAAAGAATTAATCGTGATGTATAATTACATTCAGTAGACAATTGTTTGTCTACATATGAAATCGGGTTGATACACTATACATCAAAACGAATGCAGTTTTAAAATATTATCAATAACAAGGAAATTGTCATCAACAACCATTATTCGATGATACTATTTATATTATGCAAAATGATTCCTTATTTTCTTGCGATTCAAGGTGAAAGAAATAGCAACCAAAACATTACACTACATATTCTTCAAAAATGATTTGTTTGACGAACTGATACCTACATTATTTTTATTGTTATGTTTTTGAATATGTATACACATTCGTCTATTTAAATTATTTTATGATACATTCGAATCAAAGTATGAGATCCCAAATATGTCACTTCCGTTTCTTAGTTTCATAATTGTCCTGATGTCGGTCACGTTAAATGATATGCACACCAAATCAGTTTAGTAATAACTTCCTGTCCCTTTATAATGTTTTATATTGGAGAATATGTTTTACAATTTTTATGTTTACCTTTGTAGACCGTAGTTCATTTTATGAGTTTTCTATACACAACATATACTTGTGTGTTTGCATGACATTTAATATTGATTTTGATATTGCCTATGCATACGGATTTTAACAACGTTCTATTTGATAAACGTTTACATTTTTTCAGAGATTTATATCGTCAGTAATGTAAGGCTGTTACGTTAAAACAAATGATAAATGGCTTCGATATTGTCTGTGTATTTTGGGGCTAAATTGTAAATGGATAACCACTTATCAAATGGCAAAATCAAAAGCTCAAACACATCAACGAAAAGAGAACAATTTTCATATTTCTGACATTTCTCATTCTATACTGTGATTTTTAAAACAGTATATTACCCTTTTTAAATTATCTTAAACCGATTAGGAAGCAGCAAATAAAAGCAAAAAAAAGTACAACTGAGATAATACTTATATAAGTACCAAAATGTCTCACACCGTGTGCGTTTTCATGTTGCTCGTCACGTGCTATGCATGCCTCACTCATAATGAGCATCATGTCAAATTGTCACAATCCGGAATGTGATACATATGCAATCGATAAGTGTACACAATATAACGGAAATGATTTTGTCACATGAACTTCTACCTCCCGAGTAATACACGTCTGACAAATATGTGTTTTACTACACATTGTGTTTGAACACGGTCAAGTACGATCATAATTGCGATATTGGTTTCCGTGTTTCATTTTTGACAGCATTTCATGTTTTTTTTCTGAATTAGACCCGTATAAAATTTAATGTGACTGTACGCATTTTTGTCACATGTCAGCATGTCTAATCTTTAAAATCATAAATAGGTTTTGGTTACGCAAAATAATGTTCTATTTTAGATTTACAGAATAAACAAAATTGAATTAACAAAGAGGAACAAAAGTCAACACTTAGCGAAATATGAATATATCAAGAAAAACAGAAAATACAACTATATAATTTTATGTATACGTACCGTATATATGTAAATACACTGTTAAAGCAACCAAGAATAACATTTTCCTCCAATTTCCGGAATCAACCGTCAAGAATTTAAAAATTAAACATGGCCATTAATGGTTATCATTAGCTTCCGGCATGCCCGTCTAGTACTTTTAAAGATTACACACATTATATATATGGTTCTGTCTGATTTATATCAGTTAAAATATTTAAAGATAAGTTTTTCATTTGAAATACAATATATCGATTGAAAATTAAATTATGTTATATTACTTGAGTGGAATTTAGAAAAGTTCGGTGCAATGATATTAAATTTAAAGCAAAAGTAGCATAGTAAGAAGAAAAGGAAATGTTGAAATATTATCTAAGAACAAGGGAATTAAAATTAACAATAAGTATTGAACGAGAAACTATTGATATCATCGTATCGAGGTGAACGTCTACAGAAAAATTACGTGAAATTTTTCAGTTCACTTTTGTTTAATGACCTGATACTAGACCTTTTCAACAATTGTCTATACCTACAGTTGAGCACGACTACGACAGGTAATTTGTGAGGGGTCGTCTCAAAAATATAAATTGAAAATAATACTATTGGATTTATTGCTTGAAATTGATTTGATTGGTAATGAAGACAGAGTCCAAAATGACATGGATTTTTTAAAATTTAGAATGAAGAAAAGGATTATTTTTACGGTACAAAAAAAAGAAGAGAAAAAAATGGAAAAAAAAACCAGCGATCTCTGATCGACTAAAAAGGAATCAAATATAAAACCGAAGCATAAAGTCAAAATGTGACATCATTAACTAAAATATCAAACGTGTGAAGATCGTCCATTTTCAGGACTTGGTTCAGGCGCACATAACTTGCGACGGGGTTTTACTATTCTTATTGAGGGAAAAAAACTCTCTTATGTATATTGTCATAGTAGACGAAATTTAGAAAGAATTATGAGTACGAAAAAATAGAAAAGATTATAAATCCGGCAAAGCTTTGTCAAGGAAAAGAGAAACAGAAACAATTTCTGACCCGTTGACAAAAAAAAAAAAAAAAAAAAAAAAAAATATAGCAATGACAGTGTAACATATAAAACAAACGATACTTGATCATCACGGACCACATTAAAATCCATTGCTAAGCAATGCCCGCTTCTGGTAATAAACCCAGAGGTGTTTTTTTCTTTCTTTCGAAAACTGGACAATCATGACTCCACGTTTAAGGGACAACGTATCTTGTTTTTTAGAACACGGGCAATTATATTGGTCAATCAGCTCGTGAGGACTACCATATACTAATAATTAAATGAGGGATAATCTAAGTCATTGAACTCCAAACCCCTGATTGGCACTGACTGTCCAAAAGGAATTTGGAATGACAAAGCTCTATAGTAACTAGCGTCTTGAATTATAAATTCCATACGCAGGTATGTTTTGCTTAAGTAATGAAACATTAGAACGAGAAGTCAATTAAATCCCCTCCCTATTCATGGAGGAAAACATCACCTTAAACATGGTATCTTGAAGCGGCGTAGTCCTTCGTTGATAAAAATGGCGATGTGATCTTTTCCTTCGAACTTTGTTACCACTCCTGAAATTGAATATGTACATCGGGTACGGTTTTGATCGTCTGAAAAACACAAACTCGACCGTGTTTACAAGTGTGTAACACACGGACAGACAGTCCAGTAATTATGTTTCATAATTTCTCATAAATTATCAGAAATTTTTGGCAAATACACATGTATCGTTATTGGAATGCGGCATAATCATAAACGTGAAGAGAAAGCTGATTAGGATGCGGAATGATTGCAGTATTTTTTTAAATCAATTCAACGTGAAATGGCTTGTAAATACAGATAGAGATAGAGAAATATAATTTGTTTTCCTTTTTTATATATATATATATATATCTTCGGTAGCTAATATACGAATTTGTATACGTTATAATAGTCAGACGTGTTTGTCTTTGAGACGTCCCCTCCATTTTACCTGTAAACTGTAGGTGTCATTAGTCGGTGTCGAGAGTTGTTGAAAAGGTCTATTAATAGATATAAGAAAGTGTGCCAACTTTCCATCCAAGTCACAATTTGTTAAAGAAAACCATCATAGGTCAAAGTAAGTATGTATAGAAATCTTCATTCTATACTTTTTACGTTGTGCACATATTAACCGATCTATAAACATTATTTAAGTGTTCTGTCACCCGTGTTAAATGTTTGCTGATTTATTAATAAATTAATGATATATAAATTTTTACAGAAAATGATGCCTTACAAGTGCATATGAAAAATATCAGAACTACGATATCAAGCAACAATACACTTTTGGCATGCTCATATACTTTGGATAACGACGAAATATTGACTGTTGGAATTCTAGGATATAACACAACCTCAAATTCTTATCAACAAATAGCTGGATACAGACCTTACAAGATAGCAAAGCTACTTCCACATGGGGAATACTTGCACGACAGAGTAACATTAAACAATATAACTAATTTATCAACACAGGCATTTATTTTGTTCAATGAAGTAAGATGTATTGATGCAACCATGTATAAATGTACTATTACGTATCTTGACAAAGTACTGAAGCTTCTAACAGTTGAGTCAACAGAAGTAAATATAACCATAACAGGTAAATATTTATTTATATACATAACTTTATGAGATCTTGCCGGAACTTTTTTTTAACTATTTCACGAACATGTTTATTGCAAAACAATCTTTATTGACAGAAAAAAATATTTTTACATCACAGAATTATTAAATAACATGTTCACACAATTGTTTTGACATGCGGTGTTTTGTTTTCTAAAATATCGCGTTGATGAAGATGGTGCAAAAGGCTTACAATTGTTCAAATGTGTCAAGTTATCACTGATTTTTGAATATTAACGTTTCTTTTTGGAATTTGCGGTAATAACTTGCAGAATTAACAAATTTGACATCGTTAGAATTTTTTTTTCTTCATATGATAACTAGGAGATCAAGGTATAAAATTATACTAAAAGTCGTTATTATACTTACTAGCTGTAAGAAATTTTTCTATAGTAAAATTGCTCTTTTTTTTGCATAGTTTTTAAAAGAACTATATAGCGTTAACTGCACTATGCGAAAACAGTATGCATTGCTGTTGCGATAGACTATTGATTTTCACGTCATTCATTGTTTGATTTCACGCGCAAAGGCGCAGCGTAGTTGCTTTGACAAACAAGTGGGTTGAACTTATAAGCCTGATCACATGTGCACTTGAAATGACGATGTTATAAACCACTAATTAAAGTCGCTTTATGACTAAACTGTAGTCTGCAAAAACATTTATATTCAGATTAAAATCTATCATTTCGACTCCAAACATACTACTGAATCAATTCCATTTTTAATTGGTCTAGTAGCAAAGAAGACATAATCAAGTCTCTTTAGGACAGCATATATGTAATAGTAAAAGTTCAATGATAAGTTAATATTGATATTAAAAGGCCTCCGAACAAAAAGGGGTGTTCAGATCCCCGAGCCCGAAGGGCGAGGGGATTTAAACAGCCCTTTTTGTGAGGAGGTCTTTTAATGTCAATATTAACTTAATCATTGAACTTTTACTGACTTACAAACCGTCAAAAATATATGAAAAGTACATAAAAAGCACTTGCAGAAACCTAATTCCCCTGAACTGGACAAGTCTAAATATGTTTAACTTAAATGATAGTTAAACAGTACTCAGACTGGTATATACAATTAACAGTTACCAAATTGAAATGAAAACGGACCAATTTAATAACATTACATCATATAATTATTTATTTATGATATTAAATGTAAGTTGCAGTATAAAACAATATTAGGTCAATGTCATATAAATATGTTTTTTTTTTGTACTCAGCCCAAAAACTGGGGTTGGGCTCCGTAGAACCTCGCGAACCTCTTTCTACCCCAGTTTCTTAGCCTCATAGAAATACCAAAAAAAGTTTATATTTTCCTGACATTGACCTAATATTGTATTTACAAACCTGCTCGTGCTTTTTTCATTGTTATTCAACGCAAATTTACTTTCTAAGATACCTGGGACGATCTTATTTCACAAAGGATTTCTATTGTCTACTTATTGTACCTAGAACTTATTTACCCGATGTAGGTCTTTAAGTTGAAGTTCAATTCAATAAAAGTTAATCGGGCATGACTAATTAGATACGCCCTCTTAAAATCAGGGGGCCCGAAATAGGATTGGGAAAAACACCCAGCAAAATACCTTAATTTACCATTTCAAGAATTTGTTTGATTCAAAGTGCTTTTGGTTGCTTAAATATCTTCGATCAATAATCAGGCGGTATTTTGTGGAAATAAATTACCTGTCCCGAACCGGGAGATGTTGGCTGCAATAGGAATTAATTTATAAAAAAGTCCATATCTCATTTACTTATAGTGGCCGTTATTGTTTGTAAATTCATGACGTTTTGTATATGACATTCGTCTATCGTGGAGAAAAAAAGGAAAAGGGGGGGGGGGCTTTATAACTTGCGAGTTCGATCATTATTGTTCAAATCTATTCTATTACGGCATACGTCTTGCCTCTAGCGAACGATCTGCCTTATTGTAAAAAGTGCCACTCTAAATTTGTGAACATTTGCGTCAAATTGATCCACTTTGAATTTTGTCGTGAATATGCATGACATGTTTGCCACTGGACACAAAGGAGCAATAAATTAATCAGCTTCATTTAGTGATTTATAATAATTTGTCCTCAGTTGATTATAGTCTCAAACAGTTTTCCAATTTTTATATATTTCATTTTTATTTACATTTGAATTTTTATGCGTAAATCTTAGCATTTCTTCCATCATTTTTCTCTTTGCATTTAATCTTTTTTTTTTTTTAATATTAAAAAATCGTTGTCGTAGTACATACACATCAGGGGTTACATTGTATAATTTCCAGCTAAACTAACAGGGGAGGGACTACATCAGAAAAACAATCTTCATTGAGTGGCAATAACTCATATATTGAAGCATAGGTGACAACATTTGCTGTTTGAAGTTTATTTATATCTCAGACTGGTATAATAGTTGTCATAAAAGGGGAAAAATGATAAAAAGGTTGACAACAATTTATAAAAAAGATTCAACTTATTTTGAGCGTTTCATTTTTTTGAATATTGTCTTGCTAATCGGTTTTGTTATATTTTTTTTTCCATCTACTATTATTCTAGCAAAAGTCACAAAAATGTTGTTAAAATCAGTCATGCGACTTATAATTATTTAAAAAGATTAAGCTGACTTTTCTTGTTGTTTATGTAACAGCCACTATGTTCCGTCAGTTACTTTGTTCCGGCGGAACTTTTCAACTAGTTATTTTGTTCCGATGGAACTTTCCAACTAGTTGTTTTATTCCGAGTGCAGTCGAAAAGTTTCGGAAAAAAGTAGCTAGTTACAAAGTCCCGGAACAATGTATCTAGTTGAATAGTTCTGGCGGAACAGAACAACTAGTTAATTCGGTCAGAATGTTGCCTTCATAACGGAATAAGTTGTAATTCATTGTTATACATTAATCTGAAATTGATGTTTTTTAAAGTACCCAAATGAGGAGGAACTTTTGGGCTAATTTGTTAGTTTCGGTTTTGACTAATTTGCCAAAAGAGGAACTTTGTGACTAGTTGATAAGTTCCTTTTGACTTTTGTAATAAGTATCTTGGTTCCCCTTTGAAAGGTTCAAATATAATATGTTACGCTTTTACTTTGCATCAATTCTCCAAATGGAACTTTGTAACTGGTTGGTAAGTTCCGTTGGAACTTTTGGGCTAGTTTGTTAGTTCCGGTTTGGATTAATTTGGCAAAAAGGAACTTTCTAACTAGTTGGTATGCTCCGTTGGAACTTTTCAACTAGTCACTTTGTTCCGGTGGAACTTTTCAACTAGTCACTTTGTTCCGGTGGAACTTTTAAACCAGAGGAAGAACAAAGTAACTAGTTATTAAGTTCCTCCGGAACTTTTCGGCTAGTTAGTTCTTTCCGCCCGGAACTTTCCAACGTCGGAACAAAATCTTGCATTTACATATGTAATTTACACATTTCAATCATTCAACTCGTGTGTAGATCAGTCTTTTCCTCTAATGTTTTTTTAAGGTTAAGATAGCTTGGTATTCTCACTGCACCAGGCATCTGATATACATTCCTATTATATGGGGACGGAGTCCCCAATAACAGTAGAAAATTCAATAAAAAAAAAAATACGGGAAAATTTCCCGAATTTTTCATTGTATACTAATGAACGCAAAATCGTTCAATTTTTTTTTGTCGTGTTTTGAAATCCCGGACCTGCGCAGAAATGTACAATGTACTTCCTTTTTCCGGTCTCGTTTGTATGAAACTTTGAGTAAAATATATATTTATCAGTCTAGTATAAAATAGGAAGGAACGCGCAATACCAATTTCATTTTTTATAATTCCTTGATATGAAAAAACGTTACCTGATGATAGCGTTTCTTTGTTTACATTGCATATGACGTCATAATTTAAATAACGTCACAACTAAATCCCTAACAACAGAACCAAAATCGGAAACGTTACGGTATTTCCGTTTCTTTTTTTTAACAAATACTTAAGTTACAAAAAAATAATTCATACAGACTTCGTCCCCATTTACAGGTAATGCCTGCCTCATATTATGGGGACGAAGTCCCCTATTACAGTAGAAAATTCAATAATAAAAAAAAAAATCGGGAAAATTTCCCGAATTTTTCATTGTACTAATGAACTCAAAATCGTTCAATTTTTTTTTTTGTCGTGTTTTTTAATTTCCGGATCTGCGCAGAATACATAACTCTACTTCCTTCTTCCGGTCTTGTTGTCGTGAGACTTTGATTAGTCTAGTAAAATATAGGAACCCAAGGAACACAATACCAATATTTCATTTTTAATCATTCTTTGTCTTTGGTATGAATAAACGTTAGGCCTACCTGATGAATTGCGTTTCTTTGTTTACATTGAACATGACGTCATAACTTGAATAACGTCACAAGTAAAACCCCTAACAACAGAACCAAAATCGGAAACGTTACGGTATTTCCGTATCTTTTTTTAACATATATTTAAAAAAAAAATAATTTAAACAAACTTCGTCCCCATTCACAGGTAATGCCTGCCTCATATTATTTTGATCGGACAAAGCTGCGTATTTATATAACCAATAAGCCAAACGAACGCACCCATTTCGCAAGGGTATACTGTGGAACGGGAGAGGTCTAGAGATGTAAATATTTCTATACCCAAGCAAATATTGGTTTTGAATAAAAGGAGATAAAGGTATACATTAATGCGACAGCAACCCAAAGACACAGATAAATAAAAATATTTAGAGTCAACATTCGGTCTTTTTTTATAGAACATTCCGTGTACTCTAATAATAAGCTCAAAACCGACCCATGACTAAATAATAGTTATACGGAGTTAATTCAATATTTTCCGTCAAATATTATACATCCGAAAAGGCACATTTGATTTACTATAATTATTTACCATGAAAGATAATAATCCCAACACTTCACTGTATAATAAAACGGTAAAATAAATAATGATAATGGATGACGACCAGCGGCGAATAAAATTAATATTCAGGACGATTACGTGAAATATAATAAGAGCATTAACCCCGACCAGGACACATTTCCGACGCTAAGCCGGTCAGTCTGTGCTCTTACTTTATGATGCCACGTGTTAAGCGTTGAAATAGATTACAACTTTGTTTGACCCGTTCGGGATTCGAACAAATTTAATGACCTCCCGCTCTCGAGGCGAACGCCCCCACACGAGACCAACCAGGAGAGCAGTAGTGATCGGTAGTACAGAATATCATACAAAAAAGTAAAGTACAAAACACAATACAGTTTCACAGAATTCTCACAGTTACTAAAGCGAGCTAAAAGTATCTAACCTAAATTGGATGCGTGAAATGATATTGTAAACTACACGTAAACATGGATGATCGACTTCAGGGTAGATTTTATGAATCAAATTAAAAACTCTTGCACCTATTGTACGACCTACCTATTGTATTTAAAATTTATGTGTTATAGTCATTAACAGGCATGAAATATTTGCTACTGGACTTAAAGCAAACAACAATCAATCAATTTGATTAACATCTCTGTTACAGTACTAGTACTTGGCACACAAAGACAAGATCTTGTAAAATGCTATAATTTACAATTTTCATTTAAATTTTTATGTTGTTTTGTTTTTTTTTTGTTTTTTTTTTGGGGGGGGGGTCTCTTCAGTTTATCACATAAATGACTGCTTATTCAAAAGTTTTAGATATATTTTTACTATTGTTCTTATCTAATGTTTAAATACGATTTATAACATATGATTTTTTTTGTCAGGCAAGGATAAAACTAAGAAAGATAAAAGTTTTTTTCCAGGTGTTTCTGCTTCATTTAGACACGAAAAGGGAATAACGGACGACTAAATTAAAGTGTTTGTTTTCATATAATATATCTAACCCAACACGTTTTGATCGGGACAGTGAAACCTAGTTCCATACGGTTTTATTCATTGAAGTTTGCATGCATAGTTCTTATTAAAAAAAAACACACAAATAAAGCAAGATCTATTAATTGATTGGACTGAATAGACAACACTAATTATTTTGCATTCGCATGTATCTTAATGTAGGAAAATTACCAAATCAGAAACAAAAGGAACATTTGCCGGATGAATATTGTGAAGGACCTTATGCATCTAGGACTGTCCGATTAAAAGTTCTTAAACAAGCTGTTTAAAAAGCTAATTGTTGGAAGAGTTTACTTACTGTTTTCTAAGGTCTGATCTTTACGATTCTATTTCATGATTACTGACATATCACTGACATATCAAAAACATCAAGTATATATAGCATGAAGTTGTTGGGCATAATATTCATTGGTCAGTTATAAATGAGGTCTGTACGGGGGTTTTGATTGCTGATTTATTAAATAAGAAATCGTTATTTTGAAAAGTTGGCTAAAAAATATTAATTTACCCCCTAATTTTGTAAAACTATCATTTGGTGTTATTTAGATGCTAATATTTTTTTTTTAATAATAAAATGATAGCTTTTTTAATCGTGACACAAATGTCAAACTTATTTTCATCCCTTAATGGACCTCTGATTGTGGAGAAAGTGTTCCATGATGAAATTGACATTATACAAAATATAGCTATGTTACTATATTTCGGAAATAAAAACAACTAGTTGCAATATAAATACATGTATATGCAGAGTTACATAAAGGGATTTTTTTTTTACATTTAAATATAATACTGTCACTATTCAAAATAGTAAACAGTCAGTATAATAATAATATTAATGTTTTGTTTAACATTGACTATGGAAATAGTAGTCAGGGTTTGAGACAATAGTGCACTCACCTTCGTGTCGTGCACTTTTGTCTCTCACCCTGGCTACATTTTCGCATAGTCAATGCTAAACACTATTTTTACATTATCATATAAATATTCGATCGTACTTGGGGAAAACTACCATCGAATGTATTCAAACTATATAAAAGGTGATTTGATATTTATGATTTTCGTTTTATTTTGGCACGTGCAAGATATACCAACAATGAATTCATTAAACAGAGATCTTTTTTCTATCTAGGAGAAAATAAATAAATGTAAGTTCAAATCTCGACTAATATAAGCAGACAAAAATCAAAGTAAAATAGAAAAAACTTACGAAATCGTATGAACTTTAAATGTAGCGAGACGGGTGCTGTGACGGTGTAAGCGTGGGTTGCAGTGTATGCACCTAACCGGCTTGAGCATCCACACTCAGTCAACATGTCTCAATGGGATACCGTTGGAACAAGTACAGATTAGACGGCAGTACTAATATATTAAGATCTACTGAGAAAACAAATTGACACATCATGTCGCTCAGTCAATGTTCAATGGTGACTGTATAACCTATGCAATGTCGATTTCAGTCATTCTTCCTACCTACATTTGAGCAGTTTTAAATTAAGGAGCAGATCCATAATAACGATGGCCGTAAAGAATGAACATGCAGGAGAGCATATTTTAACTGAAATATATAAACGCCATACGAAGGAGCAGATAGTGTGTTACTGCAGAGAAATAGAACGTTGGCAATTCGAAAGTTAAAACCGTCACTTTGTCATAGATCCTAGTTTGAAAACATACAACTGGGTCGATTTAGAGGAACATATCAAAATATAAAGCAGACCTTCTCCAATTGGGTGCACATGAACATGATAAAATTAAAGCTTAACAAAAGTAAACACACGCTTACGCCGATACACATATTTCGTTTTTTACTCCAACGTCTGCGCGCGTTTTTTAATATACACGCGTTTTATCAATAGTAAAAGCAGTTGTAAGTCAATATTGATATTAAAAGACCTTCGAAAACAAAGGAGAGGAGGTCTTTTAATGTTAATATCAACTTAATCATTGAACTTTTACTGACTTACAAACCACCAAAAACAGAAGAAAAGTACACAAAAAAGCACTTGCAGAAGCCTTATTCCTTTGAATTGGACAAGTCTAAATATATTCAACTGAAATGATAGGTAAACAGTACTCAAACTGATAAAGACAATAACAGTTACATATTAATAATTGCATTGAAAATGGACTGATTAAATGACATTACATCATTTAATAATTAATATACATGTATTATATGTTTTACATGAAAATAAAACCATAGGTCGGGATATTTTTTATTAAATTAAAGGGAAACTTCGCAAAAAAATCAAAAATTGATATTATGTCCATTCTGTATAAAAAGGCTCAAATTTATAGATATTAAAGTTTTATTCCGCTAGATAAGAGATCAACATCGATTTTAAAATTTGAGTATCAATTTTCTACGCTCCGCCATCTTGTCATCTTCTACGATTATAATCACGATATGTCTATAAAACACAAAGGACCAAAACTACAGTAACCGATGTAGTCGTAATTGCGTGTCGATATCTTGTCAATCGTACGATTGTTTTATCTGACTAACTATAAACTTGATACGGAAAATGTTCTTATTTTTTTTTAAATGACCATTATTATATATCTGTTATTTTTAAACTGTTAATATTGGAATTAGTTAAAGAGTCACAGTTCAAATAATAAATAAGTGTTCCGTGAAAATTGTTTTCAAAAATCTAATTCGTTCATAATTCTTTAAAGTAATAAACTTTATTCAAATAAATTCGGATCTTTCCTCATCTGATCACCAGCATGGCTAAAGGTATTACTCCCAAAGGTATTGTGAGGGGTGTGAGGACTCAGGTGACACGTCCGGGTATTCAAGCGATTTCCTGTCGGGCTTGCAAGTTCATGCATCGTTTCACTTCTGTAGGTATTGATCGATCAGTGTACACGGCAGACTTATAACTTTCCATTTTGAACTATCAGGTGTATAATACACATCTCTGTCTTGTGTGTCCGAAAGTGATATGATGCCAATAATTTAACTCGTACGCTTGTTTATAAATAACATTTCTGGTGTAAAGAATATTATTTATGAAAATATAAAAAATACCACAAAAAAAAAAAAAGATTTGAAGAAATAAAAATCTATATACATATTTTTTCCGAGGGTTAATTTGGGAAAATGTAATTTGTCAATTATAGTAAAGGACAGACTGGTACATACCAAAAATATTGATTTAAAAAATGTACGCACTTGTCGATGTTGGCTTATACGCCTGGATAGAAAGTTACGGAACTATAGTGCAATTTAAAATATATACATGTATCAGACTATATTGTATACCAAAAGAAGAAGAAGAAGAAGAAGAAGAAGAGAACCAGTTTGATTTAAATACAGGTCGATATATATCTTGCTTTGGTTCATCGAAGTTATGAACATAGTAAAATCCCAGTTTTATGTATCAATTAGATTGTTCTCGAATAAAGGAAGAAATTCGTCATCATCACAATTGTTCCGACATTCATGTAAAATATATGCAACTGGACGTACACTAATAATCCCAAAGGGGTGTGAGTATTTTCTAGGAAAACTATTGAGTATTAAAGTTTCAAATCAATTTCGGGATTTATTTTCTTTCTTGCCGTGATATGATAGCAATTTAAAGAATAAACTGCTTGTTCGCTTTAGCGGTATCAGAGACATGTATATATGTCTCTGGCGGTATTCTTGCCAGTTGAACAGCCTTATAAGTGGGTCTCTAAAAACACCGCAAAGGACCTCCTTTGTGCACAAAGGAGCACAAAGGAGCACTAAGGACCCTAAAAAAGTTTGATAAAAGCACAAAGGACCTGAAATTCCCTTTAAAGCATAAAAATATTCTGATTCCTGAAGAAAAATGTAAAAAAAATAAAATAATTTCAATAAAAATTGCGATTTTTATAATGTACGATTGAATATTATCACCGATATCGGATTGGAACCGACTTTATATCCGGGAAAGTGATAGCTCATGTATGTAAAATTTTATATAGTTGTAATATGATATAAATGATAAAAACGTCAATTATTATTCTTAATATTTTGTTGTTGTAATATATTTTAAGATAACAGACTTTACCAAAACTACGAAAATTATGTAAGGATACCGATGTTTTGCTTTCATATTTCATCATCAGCTAGCTTTCTTATGTATGGTAATATGACAGTATTGCTATGACGAAAACGTTTCTAAAGGCACAAAGGGAATACTATGGCAATAATTATAAAGGTAGGTAATTAGTTTAAATTTGTCAATCCGTATTTCATAAACTTCAAAATACACTATGTTTTTATAGTGTTTTTAACTGGCTGTTTATGTATTGGCACTGGTATAGATTCAAGGTTTGCTGTATTGGCCTCGAGACCCGTAGGTATATTATTATTGTGCATATGTCTATAGTTTTCTTTTGTGTTTTTAAATATTTTATAATTTAAAAATACATATTTTATTATTTTCTGAATGTAATTGTTTTTAAAGACAGTCTTTTAACGCTAATAATTAACTGTAAAGAATTTATAACGTTTTTTCATCCCAAGTGCTATCAAGTCTTCATGAAACAATCCTTATTAGTGCTCGAGTCGAAATCTTGACCAACAATGTTTGCTTTATTTTGTTCGGTTTATTACCCAGTCTGTATTTATATCATATGTTTGTGTTTTCTCAATATTTTCTAATTCATGAATGTATTACTAAGTAAAATCTTATAGAAAAGGGTCGTAATATTATGCATATCCGTACCCATTACAGAACACATGACTGTGCAGTTCGTATATCTTCAACTTTAATACCAATTTAACTTAATACATATTTTTTTTCTTAAAAAATATTACAACAAAATATTAAAAATAATAAATGACGTTTTTATCATTAATATTATATTAAAACTATTTAAAAATTCACATACATGAGCTATCATATAGCCCGGATATAAAGTCGGTTCCAAACCGATACCGGTGATTATACCAAATCGTACATCATAAAAATCGCAATTTTTATTGAAACTATTTTAATGTTTTTACATTTTTCTTCAGGAATTATAATATTTTAATGCTTTAAAGGGAAATTAAGGTCCTTTGTGCTCTTATTAAACTTCTTTGAGGTCCTTAGTGCTCCTTTGTGCTCCTTTGTGCACAAAGGAGGTCCTTTGCGGTGTTTTTAGAGACCGCTTATAAGTTACATTCAAAAATAGGGAAAGATGACATAAAATTCGCTGTCTTTTGTTTTTGAACATCGTTGGTCAAATAGATAGAGTATTATACGTTGTGAGACGAGGACTATTTCAACAAATACTATAAATACAAGTGGAAGTTTTCGTTTTTTGCAATTTGAGAGTAAATGATGTATCAAACGTTCAAGAATACGCATGTAAAATGTGTCACTGGATATAAAAAAAAAATCAATCTCAAAACCTACTTCCGTATGGAACTTCCCCTTTCAGTGACCTGCAAATTTAACAGATGATACACTTTATAAGATTTGCATGTCCAACAACGACCCACTACTCTACATGTGTTACTGACAGCCTAAGATAGTAATTCTTCTGTTAGGTCAATTCTCTTTCGAACAATACCAGAAAACATGGAAAATAAGTTCTTTAAATTTTGACTCTGGAATTAACACCATTTTTTCGTGCGACAAACTTTATTTCTGGCGATGAGCAGACATGGACGGAAAACAATAAACAGATAGGTTTAATATTTGTTCATTCATTTAACATGTATAATATGAATACGATTGTACTTAAAAAAAACTTATATAGTTAGTTTCAAGAACAACCGGGTTCAGACAAACTGTTATGAAATCGATGCTGTTACTTATGCATTCACCCAATTCAATATTACGATCAAAGAGAGTAAATTAGTGGCAACATAGACATTCCGTTAATAACGGCATAAGTATGCAGTTAGTACACGAACACCAATCTGTGTTTTAAAAACTAGCGATGGTTGCTAAGGATATCTTGATTTCGGGAACTTTCTGCAGCTTCCATTTTATGGAGCTCTTCTTCGGTATACCCTGGCTCTAGTGCGTACCCAATATGACCATACTCGTCAAAATCTGACTCTTTTGACTGACTGGAACCACTGTTATAGTACTATCATTCTCCGAACAAGATATTTTTATTTATGATTTTATGATAAATTTTTGGACCATATATAAACTGTTCTATAAAAACAAGCACGCAAAAATCATAAGATAGAAATATAAGTAATATGTGAGTAAAGTTAATTGAATCATTTAAGTTAATATCCTTTGGGCTCGAATGTAGTTAACTAATAAATGTGTTTTATAGGATAGCTCAAATCCTCATCCAAATAATATAATCTAGTATATGTAATAAAACCCTTCCTACTACACCGAGTTTTAATGCCAAGCGGTAGACATATTTTAGGTACCAATTAAGTAATTGAATGAGTAATAGATTACAATAATTAATCATGAATGTGCAAAGATTTAAAAACAAAAGTATTTTTCTTTGTTCGTACATATTATACTCCGCTTCGGTAGATTTATCTACTTATCTTCAGATAGTTTCAGATATACATTAATACATGGCTTTCAAAAGTCTAAATGTAAGTGTTCTCGTACATTTTTTGCCTAATAAAGAAAATCAAAATGCTTTGGTAAAGCTATTTCTAATTCCCCCTTTTTAATGAGACATACATCAAGGACAAGAGGTGTATATCATTTCATTCTGACACATGAATTAAGTTTCCCGTCTTAACCGAAAATTGTTTAAATTTTATTACTTAGTAAATTAATTTATTTGAATTGAAATAAATGATACAGCAAATATAATTAAATAATTCCACGGCGATCAATTTTTATTTGTAACAAACTTGAAACTTGAATTAGTATTATAGATGTGTATATTGAATGCTCCCTTGTTTTATAATCCACTGATCCGAATAGACAGTCACACCTGGCAAGGTGTGCCCTAGAGGCTTGGTTAAATACCGAAGTGCAAATAACAATTTACCTTTCAACAAGCCATCTAAGAGTATTCAATTTGCCACAGAACCGTGAATACACACATCGTATAAATCTAGTCAAAGCAGAGATAGTAAAAGGTCAATAAGAGTACACCAACATATTGTCTTTACAGATTATTGTACTTTAATTTGTTCACCTCATATATCAGTCCGAAAATGCATTAATTAATAAATTTATAACTTTTTTGGTTGTCTACTAAAATAATTCGAATATATACGTTTAACATAGAAAATTTATCTCATGAATGTGTACAATTGCACGTCTGTGCGTCTTATCTTCTTATTATCGGATGTTTATTAGATAAACCATAAGTCATCGGCGCGCTTACGATTACGTTTAAATATCATTAAAAACCAAGACTTTTACTGATTGTATTTTAAATCCCGGCATGCAAAAACCAGGAGAAAACGTCACGACCTACAGGAAGTAGTTAAAAAAATTTCATTAATTGTTGAATTTCTCCTTTATTACTGGACATATAGCGATAAAACTTTGTGAATATATATATTTTGTCATAATGAACATATTTAAACCATAAGTAAAAAATCGCGAATTTTCCCTTTAAGGGGTAAATTCATATTTTTGAATTCCAACTGTTTAATCTAAAAAATTTCTATTTTATAAATGAGGATAACAAAAACCTTTACCGACCTCATTTACAACTGACCATTGAATGTTCAGCACCAAAACTTCTTGTTATATATATATATATATTTGATGTTTTTAATCTGTCAGTATCATGAAATATATTCGCTGAGACCAGATCAAATAAAACCAGTAAGTAAACTCTTAAAAAAATTAGCTATTTAAACAGCTTGTATCACAATTTCTAATCGAACAGACCTAGATGTATAAAATCCTCTATCATATTCAGGTAAATGTGCAATTTGGGTTGATTCTGTAATTTTCATACACTACGTTAAATGCAAAAGACAAAATAATTACTGCTGTTTGTTCAGTCCAATTAAATAATTTTTTTTAAAGAACAAATTATGCATGTAAACTTTAATGAACACAATCGAATTCAATAGCCTAAATGTAACATCTGTAGCATCAAAGTTTTTTTTATTAGTTGTGTTTGGCTTTGAACAAGCTGTCAGTAACTGCGAGTACTCTCAGATTTGTACTTAGTGTCTTTAGTTGTTGGGATGTATAAGCTCCTGTCCTCGTCCAGGGTGTGTTTTTGTTAGATGTATTTTTATTGTATCAATCTAATGAGTTATGCCTTTTTCAACTGATTTTTATAGTTTGGTCATATATTGTATTGTTACACCACTGTCCAAGGTTAGGGTTAGGGTTTGATGCCATCTCACTAGTTTAACCCCGCTACATTCTGTATGTGCCTGTCCCAAATTCAGTAGTTGTCATTTGTTGCTTTGTTACATATTTGTTTTTCGTTCATTATTTTGTGCATAAATTAGTCCGTACGTTTTCTCGTTTGAATTGATTTAGATTTTTATTTTCGAGGCCTTTTATAGTTGATTATACGGTATGGACTTTACTCATTGTTGAAGGCCGTACGGTGACCTATATTAGTTAATGTGTAGGATCAATTGGTATGTTGTGGAGGGCTTTCTCAGTGGCAGTCATACGACATCTGTTTTATATGGAGGGTTGAGTGGCTCGATCGAAACGTGTATGGATGAGATATTTTCGCAAGGTTGCTCATCATTCCTAAATTGAAAAAAAATGTATTTCATGAAAACAAACACTTTTGTTTTAGTCGTCCGTCATTTTTTCACGCCCAAATGTACAAACACTTTAAAATAACCATTTTACCTTTCTTAGTTTTAAAAATGTTTTATTATCGCCTGACAACCTTACCGCGCTGAAGTACGTCCATTTTTCATAGTTCATTATTCAAAATTCAATAATAAATAATGAAATAGTTCAAAAATAGGGAAAGATGACATAAAATTCGCTGTCTTTTGTTTTTGAACATCGTTGGTCAAATAGATAGAGTATTATACGTTGTGAGACGAGGACTATTTCAACAAATACTATAAATACAAGTGGAAGTTTTCGTTTTTTGCAATTTGAGAGTAAATGATGTATCAAACGTTCAAGAATACGCATGTAAAATGTGTCACTGGATATAAAAAAAAAATCAATCTCAAAACCTACTTCCGTATGGAACTTCCCCTTTCAGTGACCTGCAAATTTAACAGATGATACACTTTATAAGATTTGCATGTCCAACAACGACCCACTACTCTACATGTGTTACTGACAGCCTAAGATAGTAATTCTTCTGTTAGGTCAATTCTCTTTCGAACAATACCAGAAAACATGGAAAATAAGTTCTTTAAATTTTGACTCTGGAATTAACACCATTTTTTCGTGCGACAAACTTTATTTCTGGCGATGAGCAGACATGGACGGAAAACAATAAACAGATAGGTTTAATATTTGTTCATTCATTTAACATGTATAATATGAATACGATTGTACTTAAAAAAAACTTATATAGTTAGTTTCAAGAACAACCGGGTTCAGACAAACTGTTATGAAATCGATGCTGTTACTTATGCATTCACCCAATTCAATATTACGATCAAAGAGAGTAAATTAGTGGCAACATAGACATTCCGTTAATAACGGCATAAGTATGCAGTTAGTACACGAACACCAATCTGTGTTTTAAAAACTAGCGATGGTTGCTAAGGATATCTTGATTTCGGGAACTTTCTGCAGCTTCCATTTTATGGAGCTCTTCTTCGGTATACCCTGGCTCTAGTGCGTACCCAATATGACCATACTCGTCAAAATCTGACTCTTTTGACTGACTGGAACCACTGTTATAGTACTATCATTCTCCGAACAAGATATTTTTATTTATGATTTTATGATAAATTTTTGGACCATATATAAACTGTTCTATAAAAACAAGCACGCAAAAATCATAAGATAGAAATATAAGTAATATGTGAGTAAAGTTAATTGAATCATTTAAGTTAATATCCTTTGGGCTCGAATGTAGTTAACTAATAAATGTGTTTTATAGGATAGCTCAAATCCTCATCCAAATAATATAATCTAGTATATGTAATAAAACCCTTCCTACTACACCGAGTTTTAATGCCAAGCGGTAGACATATTTTAGGTACCAATTAAGTAATTGAATGAGTAATAGATTACAATAATTAATCATGAATGTGCAAAGATTTAAAAACAAAAGTATTTTTCTTTGTTCGTACATATTATACTCCGCTTCGGTAGATTTATCTACTTATCTTCAGATAGTTTCAGATATACATTAATACATGGCTTTCAAAAGTCTAAATGTAAGTGTTCTCGTACATTTTTTGCCTAATAAAGAAAATCAAAATGCTTTGGTAAAGCTATTTCTAATTCCCCCTTTTTAATGAGACATACATCAAGGACAAGAGGTGTATATCATTTCATTCTGACACATGAATTAAGTTTCCCGTCTTAACCGAAAATTGTTTAAATTTTATTACTTAGTAAATTAATTTATTTGAATTGAAATAAATGATACAGCAAATATAATTAAATAATTCCACGGCGATCAATTTTTATTTGTAACAAACTTGAAACTTGAATTAGTATTATAGATGTGTATATTGAATGCTCCCTTGTTTTATAATCCACTGATCCGAATAGACAGTCACACCTGGCAAGGTGTGCCCTAGAGGCTTGGTTAAATACCGAAGTGCAAATAACAATTTACCTTTCAACAAGCCATCTAAGAGTATTCAATTTGCCACAGAACCGTGAATACACACATCGTATAAATCTAGTCAAAGCAGAGATAGTAAAAGGTCAATAAGAGTACACCAACATATTGTCTTTACAGATTATTGTACTTTAATTTGTTCACCTCATATATCAGTCCGAAAATGCATTAATTAATAAATTTATAACTTTTTTGGTTGTCTACTAAAATAATTCGAATATATACGTTTAACATAGAAAATTTATCTCATGAATGTGTACAATTGCACGTCTGTGCGTCTTATCTTCTTATTATCGGATGTTTATTAGATAAACCATAAGTCATCGGCGCGCTTACGATTACGTTTAAATATCATTAAAAACCAAGACTTTTACTGATTGTATTTTAAATCCCGGCATGCAAAAACCAGGAGAAAACGTCACGACCTACAGGAAGTAGTTAAAAAAATTTCATTAATTGTTGAATTTCTCCTTTATTACTGGACATATAGCGATAAAACTTTGTGAATATATATATTTTGTCATAATGAACATATTTAAACCATAAGTAAAAAATCGCGAATTTTCCCTTTAAGGGGTAAATTCATATTTTTGAATTCCAACTGTTTAATCTAAAAAATTTCTATTTTATAAATGAGGATAACAAAAACCTTTACCGACCTCATTTACAACTGACCATTGAATGTTCAGCACCAAAACTTCTTGTTATATATATATATATATTTGATGTTTTTAATCTGTCAGTATCATGAAATATATTCGCTGAGACCAGATCAAATAAAACCAGTAAGTAAACTCTTAAAAAAATTAGCTATTTAAACAGCTTGTATCACAATTTCTAATCGAACAGACCTAGATGTATAAAATCCTCTATCATATTCAGGTAAATGTGCAATTTGGGTTGATTCTGTAATTTTCATACACTACGTTAAATGCAAAAGACAAAATAATTACTGCTGTTTGTTCAGTCCAATTAAATAATTTTTTTTAAAGAACAAATTATGCATGTAAACTTTAATGAACACAATCGAATTCAATAGCCTAAATGTAACATCTGTAGCATCAAAGTTTTTTTTATTAGTTGTGTTTGGCTTTGAACAAGCTGTCAGTAACTGCGAGTACTCTCAGATTTGTACTTAGTGTCTTTAGTTGTTGGGATGTATAAGCTCCTGTCCTCGTCCAGGGTGTGTTTTTGTTAGATGTATTTTTATTGTATCAATCTAATGAGTTATGCCTTTTTCAACTGATTTTTATAGTTTGGTCATATATTGTATTGTTACACCACTGTCCAAGGTTAGGGTTAGGGTTTGATGCCATCTCACTAGTTTAACCCCGCTACATTCTGTATGTGCCTGTCCCAAATTCAGTAGTTGTCATTTGTTGCTTTGTTACATATTTGTTTTTCGTTCATTATTTTGTGCATAAATTAGTCCGTACGTTTTCTCGTTTGAATTGATTTAGATTTTTATTTTCGAGGCCTTTTATAGTTGATTATACGGTATGGACTTTACTCATTGTTGAAGGCCGTACGGTGACCTATATTAGTTAATGTGTAGGATCAATTGGTATGTTGTGGAGGGCTTTCTCAGTGGCAGTCATACGACATCTGTTTTATATGGAGGGTTGAGTGGCTCGATCGAAACGTGTATGGATGAGATATTTTCGCAAGGTTGCTCATCATTCCTAAATTGAAAAAAAATGTATTTCATGAAAACAAACACTTTTGTTTTAGTCGTCCGTCATTTTTTCACGCCCAAATGTACAAACACTTTAAAATAACCATTTTACCTTTCTTAGTTTTAAAAATGTTTTATTATCGCCTGACAACCTTACCGCGCTGAAGTACGTCCATTTTTCATAGTTCATTATTCAAAATTCAATAATAAATAATGAAATAGTTCACTATTCACTATTCAATGTTGAATAACGAATTATGAATAGTGAAATGGTTTATGTTTCATTATTCAACTTAAAGCGGTGAATAGTGAAATAAAAAATTTAAAAAATGACACTATAGCTATATCCCGTATTTCTAAATTCGTCGTTTTGGTGTTAATATCAGAAAATAGAATAAAAAACTCTTTATATTTATAATTTTGTTGGTTTATTTAGTTTCGGAGGATAAACTAGTTGGGTTTTCTAACTATTTTTAACAGATACTCCTTGGTTCAATGTATGGACGACCTGAATACCAAAACATATATCAAAATTGAAATACTATACGTGGTATTTTTTAAAATTTTAACTGGACCTTTTCTATTTTTCACCCTTTAATTATAGACATGACAAGTCTACACCAAATTAAAGCTTATCGAGAGAGGAATAAACTTAGTATAAACAACATGAGCCGCAATGACCATAAGAGGGGTTGCAGAGGACCTATATGCCAAAATACGCGTAAAAATTAAGAAATAGCCAATTTAGAATAATGAAATGGATATTGTGAATAATGGAATGGACTGCTGCGATCGTTTAGCCCCTAATTATAGATATACCTTATACCTCATTCGAAAGCTTATCAAGAGAGGAACAAAAGGTATTTAGTCAATATGTTCCGCTACGGATATTAGAGGAGTAACGAAGGACTTAAATACCGAAATACGCGTGAACATTGAGAAATAGCTTATTTTGAATAATGGAATGGACTGCTGCAACCCGTCAGCTCCTAATAAGGAAACAATTATATACACCAAATTAAATCTTATTGATAGAAAAAATAAACTTAGTATGAACGATATGTGCCGCAATGACCATTAGAGGGGTTACGGAGAACCTTAATGCCAAAATACGCGTGAAAATTAAATAATACCCGATTTTGAATAATGAAATGGATATTTTGAATAAAGGAATGGACTGCTGTGACCCTTTGGCCCTAAATTATCGATATACCTTATACCTTATTCGAAAACTTATTAAAAGAGGAACAAAAGGTATATAGTCAATATGTTCCGCAATGGATATTAGAGGAGTAACGAAGGACCTAAACATCGAAATATGCGTGAACATTGAGAAATAGCTTATTTTGAATCATGGTATGGACTGTTGTAACCCGTCAGCTTCTGGTTAAAGAAAAATCATACACCAAATTAAAGCTTATCGATAGAGGAATAAACTTAGTATAAACAATATGTGCCGCAATGCCCATTACAGGGGTTACGGAAGACCTTAATGCCAAAATACGCATGAAAATGAAGAAATGGCCAATTTTGAATAATGAAATGGATATTTTGAATAATGGAATGGACTGTTGCGACCCTTTAGCCCCTTACCATAGATATACCTTATACGTCATTCAAAAGCTTATTTAGAGAGGAACAAAAGATTAATAGTCGATATGTTCCGCAACGCATATATGAGGAGTAACGAAGGACCTAAACATCGAAATACGCATTAACATTAAGAAATAGATGATTTTGAATAATGCAATGGACTGCAAAACGTCAGCCCTTAATCAAGGCAATGTGTACACCAAATTAAAACTTATAAACAGAGGAACAAACTGAGTATAAACGATATGTGCCTCAATGACCATTTGAGGGGTTACGGAGAACCTAAATGCGGAAAAAAGAGGGAAAATTAAATAATACCCAATTTTGAATAATAAAATGGATATTTTAAATAATGGAATGGACTGCTGCGACCCGTCAACCCCTTATTCACAAAGACGTATAACGTTTTCTTTAATATTTAATGCATGTTCATGACGAGAACAAATATTTATAGAAAATAGGTAGGTCTTGAAATAGGAGGTCGGTAGTGAAGTAGGACACGAAATTGGAATACCATTGGATACTGGTTTATTGAATATAGACAGAAATTTAGTTTTGCAATAGCTGGAATTTGTCATTTCTGGGTCTTTTATAGCTGACTACGCGGTATGGGCTTTGCTCATTGCTGAAGGCTGTACAGTGACCAAAAGTTGTAAACTTTTGTGTCATTTGGTCTCTTGTGATGAGTTGTAATTAAACTAACTCCGTATTTTTCAGACATGGGACTGGTTTGAAATTATTCTGTATACGAGCCTTTCTATAACAAAAGACTATGTTGTATCTTAATGTTTTGATTTGTCTATGTCGTTGGGATGCTGCAGCACTAATGTATACATTTATCTCTTTTTATTCAAAAACTAAAGGATTGACTTCGGTGTAGAAATATTGACATCTCTGGACTTCTCTCTTCCGACGTCGACAGTATACCCTACCTAAAGGGTGCGTCAGTTTAGCTGTTCGGATGAATAAATATGTAGCTTTGTCCGGTCGAAAAAGAAATGTCGTAAATTCGATATCTGGTCTAGTAAGAGTTTCACGATATCCATATATATATATATATATATTGTATATATAGAGTCTATAAGAATCTACCAACCAGTAAACTTAATAGGTATTGGATCATCAAAATTGACAATACTACACAAACAGGAAAAATTATATGAGTCTGAAAGATTGTGTAACAATACCGATAAATAGATGGAAAACAAAACACTAAAAAGTGTTGAATATCATTGCACAAAGTTTTCTCGTCAGTTTTAATCTAGCGGCGTACTACAGTACATGATATATAAGGCATGAAGATGTTATTGTTACAGATCAGCTAAATTAATTATCTATAGTAAAGGATCCTACAAATTAATGTAATATACAGTCACAGAAAATAATTATATTTATAAGTACGTCTGAGTCAGTGACAACTCTACAACAGATGTATCCATCGGATCGCCATCAATGATGGTGATACATGGCTGTGTACATAATGTATATACAACTCGTCTAAACATCAACCCAACAATGTTAGATCTGTAAATTTGCTTTCGCAAATTTTTGGTTCTTCCCTCGCCGGGATTCGAACCCATGCTACTGTGATATCGTGACACCAAATCGCCTGCACTGCAGCCGTCCCGCTAGACCACACGACCACCTGGGCTCTCAAAAAAGAGCTTTCGCTGGCCGTGTGTTACCTTTCCTCGTCAGTTTTAATCTAGCGGCGTACTACAGTACATGATATATAAGGCATGAAGATGTTATTGTTACAGATCAGCTAAATTATCTATAGTAAAGGATCCTACAAATTAATGTAATATACAGTCACAGAAAATAATTATATTTATAAGTACTCTGAGTCAGTGACAACTCTACAACAGATGTATCCATCGGATCGCCATCAATGATGGTGATACATGGCTGTGTACATAATGTATATACAACTCGTCTAAACATCAACCACAACAATGTTAGATCTGTAAATTTGCTTTCGCAAATTTTTGGTTCTTCCCTCGCCGGGATTCGAACCCATGCTACTGTGATATCGTGACACCAAATCGCCTGCACTGCAGCCGTCCCGCTAGACCACACGACCACCTGGGCTCTCAAAAAAGAGCTTTCGCTGGCCGTGTTTACCTTTCCTCGTCAGTTTTAATCTAGCGGCGTACTACAGTACATGATATATAAGGCATGAAGATGTTATTGTTACAGATCAGCTAAATTATCTATAGTAAAGGATCCTACAATTAATGTAATATACAGTCACAGAAAATAATTATATTTATAAGTACGTCTGAGTCAGTGACAACTCTACAACAGATGTATCCATCGGATCGCCATCAATGATGGTGATACATGGCTGTGTACATATGTATATACACTCGTCTAACATCAACCCAACAATGTTAGATCGTAATTCTTTCGCAAATGTTGGTTTTCCTCGCCGGGATTCGAACCATGTACTGTGATATCGTGACACCAAATCGCTGCATGCAGCCGTCCCGCTAGACACACGACACTGGCTCTCAAAAGAGCTTTCGCTGCCGTGTGTTACCTTCTGTCAGTTTAATCTAGCGGCGTACACAGTACATAATAAGGCATGAAGATGTTATTGTTACAGATCAGCTAAATATCTATAGTAAGGATCTACAATTATGTAATATACAGTCACAGAAAATAATTATATTTATAAGTACGTCTGAGTCAGTGACAACTCTACAACAGATGTTCCATCGATCGCCATCAATGATGGTGATACATGGCTGGTACATAATGTATATACAACCGTCTAAACATCACCCAACAATGTTAGATCTGTAAATTTGCTTTCGCAAATTTTGGTTCTTCCTCGCGGATTCGAACCCATGCTACTGTGATATCGTGACACCAAATCGCCTGCACTGCAGCCGTCCCGCTAGACCAACGCCCACCTGGGCTCTCAAAAAGAGCTTCGCTGCCGTGTTTACCTTTCCTCGTCAGTTTAATAGCGCGTACACAGTACATGTTATATAAGGCATGAGATTTATTGTTACAGATCACTAAATTATCTTAGTAAAGGATCCTACAATTATGTAATATACAGTCACAGAAAAATTATATTTATAAGTACGTCTGAGTCAGTGACAACTCTACAACAGATGTATCCATCGGATGCCATCAATGATGGTGATACATGGCTGTGTACATATGTAATACAACTCGTCTAAACATCAACCCAACAATGTTAGATCTGTAAATTTGCTTTCGCAAATTTTGGTTCTTCCTCGCCGGATTCGAACCTGCTACTGTGATATCGTGACACCAATCGCCTGCATGCACGTCCCCTAACACACGACCACCTGGGCTCTCAAAAAAGAGCTTTCGCTGGCCGTGGTACCTTTCCTCGTCGTTTTAATCTAGCGGCGTATACAGTACATGAATAAAGCATAAAGTGTTATTGTTACAGATCAGCTAAATTATCTATAGTAAAGGATCCTACAATTAATGTAATATACAGTCCAGAAAATAATTATATTTATAAGTACGTCTGAGTCAGTGACAACTCTACAACAGATGTATCCATCGATCGCCATCAATGATGGTGATACATGGCTGTGTACATAATGTATATACAACTCTCTAAACATCAACCAACAATGTTAGATCTGTAAATTTGCTTTCGCAAATGTTTGGTTTTCCCTCGCCGGGATTCGAACCCATGCTACTGTGATATCGTGACACCAAATCGCCTGCACTGCGCCGTCCCGCTAGACCACACGACCACCTGGGCTCTCAAAAAAGAGCTTTCGCTGCCGTGTGTTACCTTTCCTCGTCAGTTTTAATCTAGCGGCGTACTACAGTACATGTTATATAAGGCATGAAATGTTATTGTTACAGATCAGCTAAATTATCTATAGTAAAGGATCCTACAAATTAATGTAATATACAGTCACAGAAAATAATTATATTTATAAGTACGTCTGAGTCAGTGACAACTCTACAACAGATGTATCCATCGGATCGCCATCAATGATGGTAATACATGGCTGTGTACATAATGTAGATACAACTCGTCTAAACATCAACCCAACAAAGTTAGATCTGTAAATTTGCTTTCGCAAATTTTTGGTTCTTCCCTCGCCGGGATTCGAACCCATGCTACTGTGATATCGTGACACCAAATCGCCTGCACTGCAGCCGTCCCGCTAGACCACACGACCACCTGGGCTCTCAAAAAAGAGCTTTCGCTGGCCGTGTGTTACCTTTCCTCGTCAGTTTTAATCTAGCGGCGGACTACAGTACATGATATATAAGGCATGAAGATGTTATTGTTACAGATCAGCTAAATTATCTATAGTAAAGGATCCTACATATATATAGCGATTTGGTGTCACGATATCTCAGAAGCATTGGTTCGAATCCCGGCAAGGGAAGAACAAAAAATTTGCGAAAGCAAATTTATAGATCTAACATTGTTGGGTTGATGTTTAGACGAGTATATATAACTCGTCTAAACATCAACCCAACAATGTTAGATCTATAAATTTGCTTTTGCAAATTTTTTGTTCTTCCCTCGCCGGGATTCGAACCAATGGTACTGAGATATCGTGACACCAAATCGCCTGCACTTTAGCCGTCCCGTTAGACCACACGACCACCAGGGCTTAAAAAATGAAGCTTTCGGTGGCCGGGTGATACCTTTCAACGTCAGTTTTAATCTAGCGTCGTACTACAGTACATGATATATAAGGCATGAAGATGTTAATATTCTTACAGATCAGCTAACTTATCTACAGTAAAGGATCCTACAAATTAATGTAAGATACAGTCACAGAAAATAATTATGTTTATAAGTACGTCTCAGTGTATATAAAGTGCGAATCCAGCTAGTTCATTTTCACTGTCATATGCGGGTATGTCTATTGTAGAATAAAGGATCATGGGAAAACTGTATTTGTTTACGTTTTAAAAATACCAAATTAATTGATTTGAAGGAAAGTTTTTACATATTTTCATTGTGATATGTCTTTGTTATGTACAAACATAGCATTAAAGTTCAAATAAGTGTTATAAAAGCAACATAATATAGCATATTGATTTTCTAAAGCGATCCATTTTAACTATAGATGCGATGAATTATCACTGTTAGTGCAGTCATTTCTGATGCGGAATTTTCGAAGATGCGAGGAATTTTTATTGTAGAATTATGTGATAAATGCACTTGAAACAAATGAAAAAACTTAGTTGATGGCTTTAGAATTTATGATAAATGTATTTTCAAATTGAAATACAAACTCCTCATTCATTCTTTACCAAATATATAGCTTTTCAAACTTGTAACAAAAACGCTTCTCAAAATGTCATATTGTATTCTTCAAATTACGTTTTTCCTTGATTTAAAAAAAAATTATTAAAAGATATTTCTGTGTTTTTTTTAAGTCAAAGATTGATATTGCGGAGTTTAAGTGCAGTCTGTGTAAAATAGAGACGAGTTTTGAGGACATTATCTTCCACGCAATAAATGCACTTGCGAACAGAGAAATATGCATCTTGAAACGCAGTGGTGACAGAAAAGCTTATAAAAGATTAACTTTCCCTAGTTGTACCCTCAACTGCTTCAATTTCCATATTCTGAAAAAGACAGTTTTGGTAGAACTAATGTTCTTGACTCGATTGTTGCTTGCATGATTTTAACTGTATAAGGTGAAACGGTATGTGACATAAATTATCCACAGTCATTAAAACATGAAATGTAAGGTGTGGGCGAACTTTTTTGTTTGCATTGGTACGTGAAGTAGAGCACCCTTGATACAAAAAAAATTATCCGTAATGAACAGCTCGATACCAGAGGATGATTTAGGGGGACAGTGGGTTGCCCCCTTTTTGGGAAAACATTTGGTTATTTTTATATGGAATCACTGGAGCGGGCCCCCTCTTAGGTAGTCATTGGACCCCTACTTATAAAAATTTCTAGATCCGCGAGTGGATACTACCACAGAGGTCAAACAATGCACATTTGGGTAATTGTACACAACATGCATGCTACAATTCATGTTTGATGATCTTAGACCCTTTGGACCTCTATGTGGGCTATTTCGGTAACTTGGTAAAAATCCCAAAACTGGATACAAGGTTAGATTCAGCATGTCAAAGAACCCCAAATATCCATAAGGTCTTTTGTCTATAAAAATGCATGCATGGGATACATTTGTTATTGAAGGCACGACTGTAACAATAGGATGAAGATAAAAAAAAAATATCTCATTGGGGGGGGGGGGGGGGGGGGGGGGGGGGTTCTGATCCCTGATCCCGCTTACTGCTTTGTCAGATTCCCGTATCCCGCTTATACTATGCAGTTCTCATTTTTTTTAAATTTTCCGTGTCCCGCTATACTTTATTTCTCGTTTCAGGAACACAATCATTTGACTATCACGTGTCACGCTTAAAAAAAATCGGCAATTCCGCGTCACGCTTATACCCCAACGAGATCCACTATTCTACTCTTTTCTGACTCATATTAAGCCCATTACAAATATATTAAAAAAAGTGTGTTTTTATCCCTTTTTATCCCGTCTCGTTTCGGGTTGAGCCACAGATAGATAAGATGTCATATGTGACAATGAGACAACTCTCAAAACGATTCACAATTTATAAAAGTATACCTTTATACGTCAAAATACGGTCTTCAACATGGAGTCTTGGCTCACACCGAACAGCAACTTATAAAGGGCCCCAGTAAGTGTAAAACCTTTTAAACGGGAAAACCAACGATTCAATCTTTATCAAGATGTACGTAATTAGTGGTGAAGTGTCATGGAAATGGATAAAAAAAACAAGGATATGGAAATGGATAAAAAAAAAACAAGGATAAAGATCCCTATACGATTCATAAGAAATTTAAAAAAGGGAATACATTTGAAATAAATGTTATTTCTATTGAATTTATTTAGAGTGTTTTAATACCAAACTGTTCTCCGTACGTTAAATTTTATCAAATCCGTCTCTTACTTTATCTATAATATAATTGTTTGAGCAAGTCGGCTAAATTAAGGCTTTACAGCTAATTTCCTAATGCATGTAAAGCAAAACTTTGGTTGACTTGATTGCTTAGTTTGTATAATTGTTTATACAAACTTTGTAAATAAGATTGACATCTTTAAACAATATGTATCGGCATAGTTTAACCTGTATTTATATAATTATTATATTTGAATAAAATTGGGTGTTACATGTATCATAATGATTGTACAAAAAAAACCAAAGCAAGCACGCTAACTAAAGTCTTGCTTTACATGCTTAAAAAAATACCCTGTAATAGATAAAAAAATAAATATATCATACAGTGAAAATGCGCCGCATATACAATACTAATGAATCGCTCTACAGTGAAAATGAAAGAATAGTATCATTATTCGACAGTAAACATGACTCGCATAAAGAAAGCATCATAGTGGAATTCAGTTCAATATGAAGAAACTGAATGAAAAAACCTATTCTACGTTATACAACTTTAATAATTGTGTTGAAATGAATATTTTTTCTGCAACAACATCTTACCTGTTAGTTATAAAACACCTGCACGATCTGTTTGTGAAATGTCCTAAATATTCACCTATTTTGGTATATATTTCACAGCTATTTGGATTTAGGCGCGAAAAAAACCCGTTCGCATCTCTTACTTTGTTTTATTAGTATTATGTGTTTCTTAACATATACTTTTTAACTAATTTTCTTCATTTTCTTCAAAAATAAAAAAAAAGTCGTCTGTTTATTTACCATTCTATATCAAACATTTCTGTCATATACAGTTAAAATGATATTTTAGGATCCGCACTTTACATACACTGCGTCTGAGCCAGTGACAACTCTACAACAGATTTAGCCATCGGATCACCAGCAGATTAATATATATGTTGTGTACATGTTATCATTTTGTACAAATTATAATGTGTACAAAAAAATTGTACAAAATTATAATTTGAATTTTGACTTTGTACAAATTGTAATTTGTACAAAAAGTGCCTGTACAAATAACAATTTGTACAATATTTGACAAAAATTCACTTATAACTTGCACAACAATTTATAATATTGATTTTGGTGGAAAAAGCATTGATACACACCACCATAGAATTGTTATTAAGTGACCATACAGTACCTCTTATGTACAAAATAAAAGCAAATGTATATTATATAAATAAGGCCGTTAGATTTCTCGTTTAAATTGTTTTACATTGTCATTTCAGGGTCTTTTATAGCTTACTATGCGTTGTGGGCTTTGCTCATAGTTAAATACCTATAATTGTTAATTTCTGTGTCATTTTGGTGTAGAGTTGTCTCATTGTCAATCATACCACATCTTCTTTTTTTTTATAGTTCTTTATCATTCATTTGATATGTACATATGTTGTGTACAGGTTATCATTTTGTACAAATTATAATGTGTACAAAAAAATTGTACAAATTATGATTTGAATTTTGACATTGTACAAATTGTAATTTGTACAAAAAGTGCCTGTACAAATTACAATTTGTACAATATTTGAAGAAAATTCACTTACAACTTGTACAACAATTGATAATATTGATTTTGGTGGAAAAAGCATTGATACACACCACCATAGAATTGTTATCAAGTGACCATACAGTACCTCTTATGTACAAAATAAAAGCAAATGTATATTATATAAATAAGGCCGTTAGATTTCTCGTTTAAATTGTTTTACATTGTCATTTCAGGGTCTTTTATAGCTTACTATGCGGTATGGGCTTTGCTCATAGTTAAATAACTTTAGTTGTTAATTAATGTGTCATTTTGGTGGAGAGTTATCTCATTGTCAATCATACCACATCTTCTTTTTTTTTTTATAGTTCTTTATCATTGATTTAGCGGGTGATCGAATGATAGCATCGGGAATTTCATCTTTTAACTTTCACATTTATCTCTTCTTCAACACTTTGCAATGGCTAATTACTTTAGGGTCAATTGCTTTAATAAGTTTCCAAAGCACTATATCCGAGGTATTATTATTTACACGTTTTCTAGTCATTTACTCAGTTGATGTAATTGTGTAAACATGGTCTCATTGTTGATCAGACGATGAAATTTGTCAAAAACGTTTTGAACATAGCAGGGAATGATACATGAAAGAACAATCATATGTTAGGGACAAGCATAATGGGCTTATAGTTAAATTGCGTATGACACTCACATTGAAACACTGATCATTGACCGTGTAGACAATAGACTCAAGACTAATATCTTACCAAGAAAAAGAGACAATAACTTATAATCAGAACTTGTTGTTTCGGGTTAATGTCATCATACATATTCCTCAGTGTTATCGTGTCCAAACCAGTTCTCAAAATATATAAGGTATTATAATTGTTTAATCTTGAAATTTTGGGTACCAAATATACTAAAAGCTGTGTGAACTTATAAATGATAACTTGTACACAACATATATATACGTTAAAGACCCATTTGTATAACTCTTTGAGAGGGACATACGATCTACAAACAAGATAAATGATTGAATCTGTAAATAACAACAAAGGTCAGCTTTTTCATTTAACTCGCATGGCTGATTTTAACACAACATATATTGCGACTTTAGCTAAAACAAATAAAACCGATCAGTAAGACTTAAAAAAAAAAAACAACGGCCAAAACAAGTTGAATCCTTTTATAACAACTATTATAAAAGATACAAACAAAATTGAAACAGCAAATGCTGTCACCTAGACGAGACTCTTGTCGTTGTACGCTTCAATAAATGAGTTATTGCCACTCATTTTTCTGTTCTACTCCCCGTCTCCTAGTTTGATAGATACAAATGTAACCCCTGATGCTGTTCTTTAATGTTAAAAGATTAAGTGCAATGGAAAAATGAGAATGTAAATGCTAAAATTTACGCTTAAAAATCAAATATGAATAAAAAACAAATATATAAAAAATGGAAAACTGCCTGAGATAATTATCAACTGAAGACTAATGATTATGCATCACTAAAAGATGATGGTTAATTGTTAGCTCCCTTGATGTTCAGTGACAAATATTTGAAATTCATGCATATTCACAATGAGATGTAAAGTGAAACAACCTGAAGCAAATGATAACAATTTATAAGCTACACTCTAATAAGATAGAGTATTGACTAGAGCTAAAATGTATTCCGTTCTAGAATAAAGTTAAACCATGACCAAAATAAGAATTAAAGCTATTAGCCTCTCCCTTCCCAATCCCTCCTTTTTCTTACATTAGACAATGAAATTATAATCTTGATTACATCAATTCAGTTTCCATAACATATGATAATCTGAATTTTCTTTATTTTCATTCATTTGGCTTACTCATATACTGCATGTGAAATGAATCTTATAAGTCGAACTTCATTTTATGACTAATGAAAACTTGCAGTACTTTTAAATTAGAAAATGTGAGTTATAATTGATTAGTCAAAACAGCTACAGCAACGAGTTTCCCTTCAAATTGTTCAAAAATCCCTCCAAAAGTATAAAAAGGTACTTATTTACCAGGCAACTGAATGCATATAGTAAAACATTATTGTCGATATAAGAATTGTAATCCATAGGCAAATAGTTTTCTCATTATGTATACAACTATCTATACACATGGAAAAAAGTATTGCAACACCTTGATTTTTTAAAATTTGAAAAATCAGCCTCTTTTTTTGGATGGAATATAATAAACTATTTGTATAATATTATTGAAACATAGTTTATGATAACATTGGCATTGAAACGAACAAAAAATGTTTGAAAAAAAATGATTTGTATAACCACAATTTTAATAACAAAATGAAGTGTTTTTTGTTAAAAAAAATGCATTTTACAACTTTTACTGTAGTCGAACCTTACAATGTCAGACATCTCAAAATTAATCTTTAGATGACTGTTTACATCATGGTTGATCGTTATACGCCAAAGAATTAGTACTTTGTGCGCAGCCTCCATTCAAACAGATAACCGCATCTAAACGTCTTCTGATTCCTGCCAAAAATCGACTAATTTGTTGCTAAGGTGGCAGCAACCATTTCTGATGAAGAGTATTGTTTATTTCATGATGTGTTTGAACTGGGGTGCCCTTTAGCGCACGTTCCGCCCAATAGTGTTCCATATATGCTCGATACGGTTCAAATCCGGGCTACGATCCGTCCAAGGAAGATGAACCGAGTTCCATTGCAACAATGGATCTTCCTCCACGATGCTAATTTTCAACTTTAACGAGCTCTGCACTACATTGGATACGGAAAACTGTGTGTCTGTTTGTAAGCAAAGTCTCTGAAATGGTCTTATCGCACGATAACCAGTAGCGATGAGTCGATCACGAACAGTTCTTGTTAAAAAGCTCCTGTATGCCCACCACTCTCTTTTTAGGATTGTATTGTATGCAATGGGTTTCCATCTGACCAACCTTCATTATGCTTGATTTTCCCTAGCAAATGGTATCGGGGGTCTTCTTTATCTCGGAAGGTCTTGAACACCTTATTTTTAACTCAAAACGACTTAAAGTGGAATGGTGATGACCAACAAAACGTGCAGTTGTTACAGCGACACCCCTGCTTCTCTCATGCTGATAATATGCCATCTTGCTGCAGTTTAGAGTTGTCGAGGACCCATTACAAGGTGTCAATCACATAACTTTAAAAACTTGGTTATTTAAAGTGTTGAAAACAATGAGGATGAAAACATCTGTTTTGCTGTTTACGGGTACAGTAGCTGCATGTGCAGATAAAAACTTATCGATTCGATATTTATTGATAAAGCTCAGGTGATACTTAAATAATGTTTAAGTTGTTCTATTTTACCAAATTATATCACAAAAAAATAAAAAGTGTTTTTTTTATTTCAATTTCAATTTGGTGTTGCAATACTTTTTTCCATGTGTATATAATGATGTATAAATAAAACAGAAATTAAATTCCGTTACATGATCTTTTTGGAAAGGATGAATATTGGTATCGTATATTGATGGAGACAACAGGTTTTGCAAGTTTCATTTATTTTGCTTTTATGTTAAACAATCTATTTGAGATATAACGATACTAAATTATCAGGCCAGAACATTATTATTATAAGAAAAGGGAAATATTGCCACTTTTTATTGTTTTCAACATGAGTATTAGGAGCTGTAGACTAAAAATTTAAATTGTGTCAAATTATTCAGCATGAGGTACATAAAGAGCAGAATTTTAATCCTAGTAAATAATAATCAAGACAAATGGAGGGAGATTCCACCTATTATGAAAAGTCGTATATTTACATAATTTAATTGTCATTCGGACTATATAGCTTTAAATTATAATATTGGTAGTATAGCTTACTTAAACATTCTGACTATGCGGTATGGGCTTTGCTCATTGCTGAAGGCCGTACGGTGACCTATAGTTGTTAATGTCTGTGTCATTTTGGTCTTTTGTGGATAGTTGTCTCATTGGCAATCATACCACATCTTCTTTTTTTATATTTATATGCTTTTTGTTATTATAGACATTGTTGTTCTACCTTGTTTTCACGATTTCAAATAAAGTATGACAAAATTTATCAGTTTTTGAAGCGTTTTTGTAAAAGTTTAACACTACAAATATATCGCAATACAGTACGTTACAATTTTTTGACGCTAAATGAAAAAACAATCGACATTTATATAGTATTTTATACATTATTTAAAAAAACAATAGCAAATCCATTATTCCAGAAACATAATTTCGAATGCTATGTTGGAATTCCACAGTGACATTACCAGCACTACAATAGAAAATGAAAGGATATAAATTAAATGTTCCATGGGACAAAATCGCACACAATACATAGAAAAAATGAAAAAAGTATCAATGAACAGGCCTAATATGATCTGTCTGCGAGGTATTTAGTGGTTTTGGATTTTATGAATAACATGCATGCATGAGCTTTTGCCAAATACGCGTTCAAGGTAGTAGGCTTCAAGCAAACAAGTGTTTGAAGAACGTCAATATTCGACGTTTTCGAGATAATTCATTAATTGATTTTAAAAGTTGTCATAATTCGAATTTAATTGCTACATTTATCATCATAGTAGTATTTGATCTTTGACCTTATTTTATGTAAAACTGTTACCACATTTCTCTTTGACGCCATTGATATTTCGAAAGTTCTAATTTTGACGAATTCAATGATATATAATATAGCCATAGAGTATGATTGACGATAACATTTTTAAAAATTGAGTCTGGTCACCGTATAATAAATACTGAAAACAATTTTTGTAATTTTAAATTTAAATTCCCTCTCTCTTATTTTGAACAATTAATTATGTTACATAACATGTAGTCTGTTATCAATGGATATCAGGCCAGTACAAGAATATTAAAAACCAGAAGAAATAGTCACTCTGAATTATATTTGTCAACATAAGATTTGGTAAAAAAAGGCTCGAACAGCTTTTTATTTATGTTCCAAAATATCTGAACTTTAATGCGATGGTATACTTTTCTAGAAAAGGAAAAATATTGGCACTTAATATAAATTCAGACAAGACATTTTTAGTTTTCATTCTAAATTCCTTCCTTTTTATGTCAAACAATCTGATATGAAAAAAGGTACTCAATTATAAGGCGAATGCATGGGTATTATAAAACAGAAGACAAAATATTGGCATTTTTAAAAATTCTTTGAAATTTTCGACATAAGTTTTAGTAACAGTAGACTTATTGTGCTTTAAATGTGTGTAAAACTAAACATCCTGAGGTACCAACAGTAAATGCTTTCAACAAAAAGAAGAAATATTGACAACTATAATAATTTGAAAATAAAATGATATTTGTATTGTATTTGTTCTGTTCAATGTCGTATTATATTTGTAGAATGGGTTGTTTTACGAAAAAAGCTCTAAATCATTATGTTTTTCGTAATATTGAAACCCGAAGTGATGCGCTTGAAACCAAAAAAAATAAAGAAAGAAGTAATTAAGCATATCTTTTACAATAAAGTGACAGAAGACTACGGGGGAAAATCGTTAACCCATACTTCAAAGAACAACTGACAAAGTAATGACAAAAAAAAACGAAAACACAAACAAGCAAAAAAACACTTAATACTGGGAAGTATTGTTTTTTGTGACTTTGTGCTACTTTATAATCTTCTTGATTCAAATTTGTTTCTTTAAGTACCTCCGACAAAGCCAGAGAGTATATCTTTAAATGAAACTACTGCATCGCTTACAGAAAGAAACAATGCAACATTTATCTGTAAAGGAAATGTAGGAAACCCACCAGGGAAATTCATATGGCACAAAAAACGCCGTGATGACATTGTTCCTGGTGTTTATACAAATGGGAAGACAAATCATACAAAAATAGAAGAATCATGTTCATATATAGGAATGGCAGCCTTGACAATAACACTTACTAAAACTGATAACCAAGCTGTGGTCAGCTGCGGCGAAGAATCGTTGATGAACAATGAATCAATGTTCAAACATACACCTCCAATTAATGTGTTCTGTAAGTAAGACATGCTTGAACTGTGTAATATCTATAAATATGACATCCTTTAAACTATCATACTGGGAATTGTATTAATTATTTATCAAAGGTACCAGGATTATAATTTAGTACGCTAGACGCGCGTTTCGTCTACGTAAGACTCATCAGTGACGCCCATATTAAAATATTTATAAAGCCAAACAAATACAAAGTTGATAGTTATTTAAACAAATAGCAAATTTCAGTTGATTATAAATGTCTACACTACTAGTAAAAACAATAAATTTGAGAATGCGAAATAGTGGTAATCACATGCTAATACAAATTAAAAGATTAACAGGTTTAAATATTGAAATTGAAATTTTCACTTAAATACAAACAGTTCGTTTTTGCTATATACGTTTTCTTTTTCTTTTATTAATTTGATTTTTAATTTATTATCGATTACTTTTTAAAAATAATTAGATACATTAAGTGGTGGTATGAGTGCCAATGCGACAACTCTCGATCCAAGTTACAATTTGTAAAAGTAAACCATTATAGGTTAAAGTACGGCCTTTGCCGCTGCACCTTGGCTCACAGCGAACAGCGAAGGGTCTCCAAAATAACTAATGTAAAACCATTCAAACAGGAAAACCAACGGTCTAATCTCTACAAAAAACGAGAAACACTTATGAACCACACCGACAAACGACAATCACTGAACATCAGGTTCATGGATCGTAATAAATGTAGTATACATAACTTTTATTGTATCTTTATTATTTCAGTCAAAGTGCAGGTTCCGATAATCATGAAATATCCTAACCAATCAACGTACACAGAAGGCAGTGCAATCATCATACTGACGTGTTTGAGCAATGGTAATCCTCCACCAACATATTCATGGTATTTTAATGGGACTTTGATAAATGCTGGAAGTGTTTTGGAGATTAAGGACGGAAGAGAAATCGAAAGTGGATTGTACATTTGTGATGCCTCTAATTCATTTCATGGAACAACTTTTCAGGCTTCTAAGTCAGTGAATATTCAGATTTCAAGTACGTTTACTATTTTTTAAGCACGTATTCACTAAGGTAGAGGTTAACAATTAGAACATATCGGAACACCGATTGTCCTATGTCATAAACCTATAATTCAGTGGTTGTCTTTGAATGATGTCTGTCGAGATTGTTTTTTTTTGTGGTAAATTTGAAGTTAGTGACAATAGGCCCGAGAACACAGATATTTCGTAGTGCATTTCAGACTTTTAGACAATGAATTCAAATTAAAAAAATCGCACCTGCTCTTTCTTAAAAAGATTTTTACAGCGTAGTGTACTACCAGTGAGACAAATAATGTCAAAATTATAGAAACTTCTACCAGCTCTACCTCAAAATATTGACAATTCTGTGTTAAGGGGGTGTAGAATTCAGTTTGACAGCTTCAGACGTGATAACATTTGACCTTTTTGAACTGGACTACTTAACATAAAGATTCAGCACCCAAATTTTTTCAACATGTAATAACATCCCCCTTCTTAAAAATATTTCATGCATTTAATATCAAGAAATAAATTGGGAAAGTGTATCAAATAAAACATGCAAGTTATACACTGTTTACACTAGGGACTATATTCGTAGACAACGAAAACCAAAGGACGATAACTGTGTCCTTGGACCAATATGCACTCCAATAGGTTCCAACAACGCAATTCTACTGGTCGAATTTTGTATGTATTTATGATGCAGAATTCGCAAATAACCTTTTCAAAGACAAAGATAGAAGTTTCTATTCGATTACACTTGTTGATTTCAAACTTCCAATGTGTCACTCTGCAGCAGTAACATGCTCACTATTTCATCGTATGGTGTATACGTAGATCAATTAATGTGCACTCGTACATGTTTCCACTAAATGGACGCAGAAGTGTCGTGCTCCTAACACAAAAACTACACCCCGACTGTTATGAAGAATGGCAACTGAAAACGACACTAGATTTTTTTTCGATCAAAAACTAACATTGAATCACTGATACTTTGTACCAGTGTTTCAAATCGCTAGCAATTTGTTTGATCCAAAATATGCAAATATTCATCTTAACTGTAAAATTACGGATTATGTCCTATTCCTTTTTGTGACATTTGTATCTGCTTAATGGGTTTACTTGATTTGAAGATCGATAAACTACTGGTTACATATTTTATATGCTTTTGTATTTATACAACGTTATATTTGAAGCGACCTTTTTAAGCACATAGGTTTTAAACAAATGACTAATGTTTTCTTTATAAATTTATTTTAAAGTAAGACTATGCTTATTGAACCAACCCGCTTTTGCAAGGTCTACAAACAAGTCCCCTTAACTAACGAACTTATATTTAAAAACTTACAAACCGTATTATAGTATTATTAACCAGCTTAGTACATTATTGCAAAAAATGACTGGTTATTAAAAACAACATATTTTCTGTAATGGCCCTGTTTTTCTGTAATGGCCCTGTTTTTTTCTGTAATGGCCCTGTTTTTCTGTAATGGCCCTGTTATTTCTGTAATGGCCCTGTTTTTTCTTTAATGGCCCTGTATTAATGCCCAGCTTGTCTTTATTAAGCCCAGATAGGGTTTTTAATAAAGTTAATAAAATTAAGCTGTAAAGAGTATACCTTTTTGTATTTTATTTAATTAAGTAACCAGCAACAAACATTAAAGAACCATATAAAGAGATCACTGTTCATCCTGTTTTTCAACACATAACTTCTTTTAACTTAATATCTTGGATATTTGGTATATTTAAAGCTTGATCATGGTGAAGTACAAATTATTTTTTTTCAAACTAAACTGTCATTAAAAGAGTAAGAGAGTACATCAAGTTGGCAGCAACACATACACTTTTTTCAGTTGGTTAATAAATGTATTAAGAAATGGGTGTTTTTATAATGGCCCTGTTATATGTCCAAGGTCTGTAATAATGGTTGAGGAAGTCTGTAATGACCCGAGACAACGCCGAGGGCCATTACAGACATCCGAGGCCATTATTACTGACCGAGGACATATAACAGGGTCATTATAAAAACACCAATTTCCTAATACATTTATTTACCAACTGAACAAAAGTATATGTGTTGCTACCAACTTGATATACTCTCTTACTCTTTTATTGCGGACAGTTTAGTTTGAAAAAAATAATTAGTTTCACCATGATAAAGCTTTAAATATACCAAATCCAAATATAGTTGAAAGAAGTTATGTGTTGAAAAACAGGATGAACAGTGATCCTTTTTTTTATGGTTCTTTAATGTTGGTTGCTGGTTACTAAATTAAACAAAATACAAAAAGGTATTATACTCTTTACAACTTAATTTTATTAACTTTATTGAAAACCCTAACTGGGCTTAATACAGACAACCTGGGCATTAATACAGGGCCATTTCAGAAAAAACAGGGCCATTACAGAAAAAACAGGGCCATTACAGAAAAACAGGGCTATTACAGAAAAAAACAGGGCCATTACAGAAAACAGGGCCATTACAGAAAATATGTAATTTTTAATAAATAGTCATTTTTGGCAATAATGTACTTAGTTGGTTAATAAAGTGTGATAATATCTCAAATTGTTGAGGATGTTTTTATGTTGTTTTAACTAAGTGCATTGTAATTAAGACGTTTATACATTCATATATTTATATGTTCTAGAATTTTATTCAAATATATAATGATGTACGTTGTTGAGACTAGCATATGGCATAAATTATGCCTTGTACTCAAAATCGGCAATTTTTTCTTTAATCCTTATATTTTAGTACATTGCACTGTTCATCAAATGTCTGACATGCACATTACATTACTGTCATATACTTCAGACACCATTAGATTTGATATTTTTTTTTAGAAGAAACAGAGAACAGTGGTACATCATCAACTCATCATTCGGAAACAGGAGGTAATAAACATACATTGTATACATATCTCTTTGCACAGACACACATGGCTATATGACAAAAACAACGTAAAACGTATGTGCAAAATCATATAAACCCAAGCTATCAAGCTAGTGCCTTGACCGTGTTGACCCATATATTCTATGATTTCATGGATAATTTCCGTTCCGAGTACATGTATTGAAAGAGACTCTCAACCAAATCAATCAATTCAGAAAAAAAAAATACTTCACTAGGTTTTTCGATATCACTAACATGCCAACAATTGACTAGATTGTTTCATCTGTACAAGGACTTCATTCATAAATACAAATCGACGTTCAGACGTCCTCTACATTTAGATATTTCTCGTCTCATATTTTATGGCAATATTGTATACGAAGCACAAACATATCGTCAGTCAACTAAATAGCTGACCAAAACTTTAATCAGACTTATCCACAATGGAAATCACTATTGATAACTATGTGTATCGAAAATTAACACTTGGATTCATTTTTCTATATCTATTCTATTTGAAACGTTAAAATAAAAATGGAAAAAATTGACATAAAAATTGAATAAGCAGGAGAGGAAACAGTTCTAAAAGTTGATATAGAAAGTTTATAAATTATCAAACATGTTTTTAAATGATGATAGTTTGTTAAATCAGAATTGAACTGGCATCCTTATGATAAGCCATGTATCGTTGATGAGTTTGTAAATTTGTTGGGTTAATTTCACTGCAATGTGAAATTTTGAAGAATGTATCTTCAGCCAAGTTGTCACTGTATCTTCAGAGACTTTTCAAAATTTTACCATAGCAGTTAATCGAATACTCGATAAAATATTGTTCATCATCAAGTGTTTAGATTTGTATTGTCTTGAAATTTACTCATATGAGGATTCGAAGGAGTTCCAAATCATATTACAATCTTTGGGAATTTTTACATATTATATCGATGATCGAATTAACATTCCGAATAGATATAACAACATATTGTTTCTAAAGCTGGAGTATTTAAAAACACACGAATAGGCTTTTATGTAAAACATTGTTAAATGTACATGTGCATTTGCAAGATTTTTAATTATGTGCTAACATTTTGATTCATATTGAATTAAATGTTTATTTAGCAGTTTTATACGTTTCTGAGTCACGGTAAGGATTAGGATAAGTATTAGGGTTACGGTTTGTACGGGAAAATGTATGGAAAAATGTACGGAAAAAAGCTTTAAAATTTTTGAAAAATTCCCCAAAATTATCAAATAAAACCAACACTTAAGAAAAAAATAAAGAAAAAAAAATTATACTGTGTTTCATTCCAAAACGATACACATTTCTTGTCAACAGTATATTTTACATCTTTGTTATTGTTGTAAGATTTGAAGCCCTCAGCTAATGAAACACAAGTGTTTTAACGTCATAATTAAATTTAGCGTTACATTACAAGTTTATTTTGTGTTACAATGTATCTTCCTTGAAGCTGTAGATTTGATAACAATAATATATGGATTTTTTTCATTCATACTATTAGCAAAATTAATTAATCTGAATGTGCTGCTTGTTTTTGAACATTATGTCTTAATGTCTATTTAAGTTTCTGCAATCGTTGTGGCGATATGTGGGTTACTCGCTGTTATAGTTATCTTCTTGGTGACTTGGATATTTTATAGGTAAGTTTTTGTTTCACCTCAACCAATCTTGACAAAAAATTAATACTAATATCACCGTTTTCAAAGAGTGATTTTAGAACTAGTTCAGAAGAAAACATCTATATAAATAAATTGGTAATTGAAATACGAATTAAAAAAATCTTTTTATTTTTATGAGTTTGGCTAAAATTATATTCGTATAATTTTTGTTTTGTACATTCTTTCTAAATGTCTTTGCAGTACAATTGTTCTTGTGCTTTTACCTTTTCAACTATAAATGTGCAACACAGATTATGAATCATGCTATTCGATAGGCTTTTGGTGGTGTGTATTTCGGATTTACTTTTAGATGAATGAGAAAGAACAGTGTTCGCGTCTGTATGATTACAAAACTGTCAAATATTTTATTGATATTTAACATTTCTAGTCTCAAACAATATTACTTAAATGGAATGACTATTTTCTGTTTTCAGACATAAATGTAAAGGCATTAACAAACACAGCAGTTCAACTGACAAAAACAACCAAGAGATGAATACTTACTATACAATTGACGAAAGGTCGTACGAGAGGTTAGAGTCACTAGATCACCATCAATATCAGGAAATATTTCAGATTTCTAGTACAGAAGATTGGAATGATAAAAACACTCAGTATCTGACAGCAGTCTCAATTGAGGATGAACATCAGCTAGAAAGTATAATCACACTACCCAAAAGTTCAAAAGCTGATGTACATCCATACACACAATTAAAAATATGATTATTTGCTTCCAAATTCGATTCGACTATTGAAATGAATTTAAAAAGTATTAAAGATTATCAGCCGTTAAGGAATAAAAACAATCACGACCAAATGACACTATCGTTTTCAAAACAAAAAACTCTGCTAACAAATCTAAAAATAACCCACGTAACAAACTAAGAACAAGCTTGAACTCTATTGTATTATAATGTTGTCAGTTTGTACTGCAATATAGGCATCCGTCGTTTCTATAGTAACTCGTTAATACTTAAATAACTAAAGATTACACAGAGAGGAGGGATTATAAAATTACAAAAATATCATATAATACAAACAAAGGAAGGCTAATTTCAGAGATTAAGTATAACGGTCTATTCGTTGTGCAATTTTCTGTTTCACATTAAAAACTGATCGATATATACATATGTTGAATGTTTATAAAAAGGGACGAAGTACTATATAGAATTAAATGTAACACTTTCACATTCTCTTTTTTTTTGCTACAAATATAACTTAAATTTTTTTTTGTAAAATCGGTCAAACACTCTAATAAAGAATATCATGATCGATATAAACGTATTTCTATATGATTTGACAGACATTCTTATTTATGAACAGTCACAGAAAATCCTCAAAGATATTTTTTAACTGTTGAATGTTTGTGGAGGGGGTTGTTTGTTTCTAATTAGTTTGTGTAATATATTTCATTGAAATTTTTCAATCAATAACTCACTTTTTAGTGACTGCTTTTAGACTCTATACCCATGTAAACTTTGAATTGGGGAGAATACTGAGACTAGTAGGTCTACGTAATATATTGATGTTTTCATCGATAATGACATAAATGGACAAACTTAAAAACTTAAAAACTAGAATCAATCATGAACAGGATGAATTCAATTTGTTAACCTACAGATTACCTAAGACGTATTTGGCACAAATTTTTAGAACGGTTTGTCCCCAATGCTCTTCAAATTTGTACTTGTTTGGCTTGATAACTATTTTGATCTGAGCGTCACTAATGAGCCTTATGTAGACGAAACGCGCATCTGAGGTATTATATAATAATCCTGGTACCTTTGATAACTATTTACACCAGTGGGTCGATGCCACTTCTGTTGGACGTTTCGTCCCCGACGGTATCACCAGCCCAGTAGTTAGATCTTCGGTGTTGACATGAATATCAATAATATGGTATTTTTTATAAATTTCCTGTAACAAAACTTTCAATTTTTTGAAAAAAACTTAGGATTTTCTTATCCCAGAAATAGATGATCTTATATGTATTTGGCACAATTTTTTAGAATGTTTGGTCCCCAATGCTCTTCAAATCTGTACTTGTTTGACTATTTTGATATTAGCGTCACTGATGATTCTTATGCAGACGAAATGCGCGGCTGGCGTATTAAATTATAATGCTGGTACCTTTGATAACTATTTACACCACTTGGTCGATGCCACTGCTGATGGACGTCTCCGCCAGACCAGTAGTCAGAACTTCGGTGTTGACATGAATATCAATTATATGGTCATTTTTATAAATTCCCTGTTACAAAACTATGAATTTTTCGAAAAACTAAGGAATTTTTTATCCCAGGTATAGATTACCTTAGACGTATCCGGCACAACCTTTTGTAATGTTTGGTCCTCAATGTCCTCAAAACTTCTACAACAGAGTTATGAGGAAGACTGATTTCGAAACTGCATATGAGTTTAATTCTCATCTTCATATATTTGTTGATACGTTGTGTCTGTGTTTTTACTCCTAAGCGATATATTGCATGTCTCTAATCTTCCCATACCATATAAGTTGTCTGTGGCCGGTTTTTCAACTTGTCGTAAGCGCTAACAATCTGTTTAATTTTGCTAACGTATCGATAACATTTAATGTCTCGTTCATCCTGTTGTTCATCTCATAGTTAGTTTTAACTTTCCGTTATGATGTTCTTAACTTGAGTAAAATTTAACGATGGTAGGTAGCAGCGTTAAATCATAAAGCTGCTGACCAAATATGAATTTGTTCTGTTTAGTATTTTTCATAGAAATGTGACAAAAACATTTATTGGGAGGAGTGGACAAACACAGTGAATGTTAGTCTGCACTCCCAGTGTGGGAGTACATTTAATAGTATATGTGTAGACAAAATATAAATCGAAAAATCGTCCTGAATATGCATGTAACATTTGTCCCTGGATGTTAAGGAAAAAATAATTAAACAATCAATTTTCAATATTATACTACTAGTACATATATTAAAAAAATAGCTGCATTGCCAACACAGTATGGGGGACACATTATACTACCGGACATAACTAACTGTTTTATATCCACCGGAAGCTCATACACATCCTCTGCTGTTGCTTTTCTCTTCTTTGCGGCTGTAGTAGCTATAGCGTCATCATGGGATTCATTGAACGCAGTTCTAGTCGGGTTTACTACAATTGCTACTCCCCGGTTACCAATAAACCCTGAAAGAACTGATGGTGACCGAAGGGAACGAGGTGTTGGAGGTTGCAGTGAGAAAGCTTATTGACATTCAGGAGCTGACTCAAACAAGTCCTGGGATCATGTAGATGCAATTTCTGAATCTTCTGGCAATGTAGCTTCAGTTGCACCAGCTAAAACAAAGACAATATAGGTCTTAAGTTTAATGTCGTTAGCCAATTAATACGCAAAAGTTGATAACCCTCATTATACATAGAGGTAAACCTTCATTTTGATTCCCCTAAAAACATCTGTGAGAAAGTGTTAATTAGCCAAAGTTATTATGATGTTGTTTTGGAAAGTAGTAAAATTCTAGCAATACAGGATATAGTGACGAATATTGGTATGGTATGATCTTCAATGTGGCCGAGATTACTAAGTGTTATAGGGCGCCAACATCAAATTGAGGAGAACACCTTATTCTTTATTCTCAGATATCAGCATGGAATAGTAATTAATATTCATAAAAATTTTCTTTATTAACATATTGACAAGATAAACGCAAATACAATTGATTAAAATTTCAAAAAGGTATAATTATATTTCTAAATATGCAGAATTTGTAATGTTCACATTGTCACTGATTGTGAGGGCAAGGTCAATATTTAGTACATTTCAGTGCAGAAACATCGAATGCGATGCAGACGATTTGATCATTTAAGAAATAAATATTGGTTAAATACCTTTCAAATATAAATAACTATGAAAATATCTCTTGTATAGAAAGTATTAGACAGATTATTTACCATTTGAACGAGGAAAAACGTTATTTCAACAGTTTCTTAACAAAAATTTGGTTCCATAGCGATACCGGCGTACATAAATTTTTGCTTCAACATCGATGCAAATGTCAACTAGGGTACATTTGATAGCACAACTGTATAGAATTTTCCAGAGAAAGTTGTAGACACACTTTAAATTGATAAAACAAAATAGTACATACCATTAATGCAGCTTTCCTACACCTCCTATGCTCTTGAAGGACGCACAGTCCTTACACAGGTCTATTGTTCTGTTTATTGACATACTCAATGGTTAAGTAGCCTTGCGTCCACCACTAGTTTTTGTATGAAATCTCTTCTTCACAGACACATCTTCTTTGCCCATTTCTTGGTGTTGCCCCAGTTTTATTTACACTCCTTGGCAGACGTATGGAAAACACCAGGAGAAGACACCAGCATAGAAATATTTTTCCACACTGCTGCAGACTGCACTACTGAATTTGTCATTGATGACTGTATAATTCTTCTCTACTTCATCTTGAAGGATTTCAGCATAATATAAATTAGGCTTTTTTCCCTTGTTTCTTATTTTTACAATAGACTGATTAGCAGAAGTTAAGTCAGCCATATTTGTTTATTGAGGAAGTTCAGAAGATCTGAATTATGGGTAATTTAAATACCCTCTTAACCATAGTTCAAAATTTAACGACAGTTAAAAGATTTGTTAATAACCATGTTAGCTAACGCTACCGTTAAATCAACTTGTACAACAGCTTTTTAACCCTCGGTTAAGTAACGCCACGTTAAAATTTTTAATTACACGTTAAGGCTAACGCTACCGTTAAGTTAACGACAAGTTGAACAACTGGCCCCTGATCTGTAAATTTTACTCCCTGTTAAATACCCGTATTCCCGATTGTAACATTTTCACCTAAGTGTGGACTCGCATGACACAATTGGTGCATACATAGCAGGACTCGCTCAAACTTGCAACAAATCCCCTTTCGCTCCATATGGAGTTCATGCAATAGTTTTTATTTTAGCTTGTTTTGTTTCTTTGTAATGGATTAATGAGATTTTAACATAAGTTTCGTGAATCAATTTTTCCATTAAAACGATTTTTCCTAATCTGTGTGTAATAAGAAAAAAAAGAAAATTTAATTCAAATTTAAAACGCATGACATAATAAACATTTGAAGAACACTGACGTGATAAATCATATTTCGATATACAAACAAAAGGATTTGCTGATCTCTTAACGAATGCACCGAGGGTTCCTGAGTTGATGAGGCACGTTTTTATATTCTCAAACTTGCTTCCATTGTTCAAGGTTCATTGACCAGATCAAGGTTACTCCTTTAACATGTATGGTCCGCAATAACATTAACTTCTGTTTTCATAAACTACTGCATCCAAAAAATACTACAAAGATCAAAATGAGAAGTGAACCCGTCTGCATTTTAGTGAAAACATTGGCAAGGATTTGTTAACGTTCAGTTTTTAGATCGTTTTCTGAAAATTTATGATATCCTAGCATATGTGTTTGCATCTTTGCAGACTTTAAAGGAAACATTTTTCGTTTATTTTTATTTTTCTTTTCTTTGTTTGTAAATTTGTTTCATATAAGAACTAAAATATGATATCAAAAAATTTGACGATAAAGGAAGTATATACCTGTATGTAAAGAGATGTAACGTGTCATACTTATTGATTGTATCAATTCAATAAATTTTGTATTTAAGTTACGTAGCATATTATTGGTCTCATACAATAATACAATAAAATTGAGAATGGAAATGGGGAATGTGTCAAAGAGACAACAACCCGACCAAATAAAAAACAACAGCAGAGGGTCACCAACAGGTCTTCAATGTAGCGAGAAATTCCCGCACCCGGAGTTGTCCTTCAGCTGGCCCCTAAACAAATATATACTAGTCCAGTAGCATTCATTATTATGTTTCAGAGTTTAAATCTTTACATTAACCACATTAATATATGTGGGTGTATTACACAAGTAATATTAATGTTCTATGTGGTGATAAATCCGTATCTTTTAAACGTGACTTAGCTAGAAACGTATCGGGTTTTTATAATTTGAGAGAACACAGATTTGTTTGAGGGTTATTTCTTATGTTAATGAAGAATTTTGCAGAAACTCATTTCAGTTTGCTTTAACTTAGTCTAATTTCTTTAACATATTTTGATAAAGTCAGTCGAAATATGCCATAGGGATATTTACATTCATAAGTCGAAACACAAGTTGACAATCACATGTCAAAAATAAAAACAAAAAATGACGAAAAGACAAACAACAGTACATAAAAACACAACAAAGAACACTTGAATCTGACAGCTACCATTTCACAATGAGGTTCAACATTTTTTGTACTTCATTTATCAACACTTGTGTCGTCCATTTTCTAGAGATGGTGTCTACGACCGAAGTATGATTGAAACAGTATCTTCTTTTCGCTTTTAATATGTCTTTGATCACGCAAAATCTTGCCTTGGAATTCTGTAATAAAGATACCGAATTGCCATGGCATCTTTGATTGATAAATAAAAAAGTAATATACTTTTGCAAACCAATATAAGCATTGAAAATAGAAACGGGGAATGTGTCAAAGAAACATCAACCTGACCAAAGAGTAGGAAAACTCAAAGTCACTAAAAGGTCTTCAACGCAGCGAGGAAATCATAACCTGGATACTGGCATTTGCTGACCGCTAATCAATTATGTATACTAGATCAGAGAAATGGACGCCACACTAAACTTTGATACATATAAATGAATAAATTTAAAAAAAAGACAACACCTTTTTTTTTTTTTTTAAGAAATATAAACGTTTGTTTCCTAAATATTTCCTGTGTACAATTACTTTAGTCGTCCAGGATCAGGCTAAGGGTCCATGAAACCATCTATCCAGGGAAAATGAAGGCAATAAAAAAAGTAGTCCACTTTTAAACTTGGATTCACAATTAGTGTAGAAAATATATCCATATAATGTGTGTGAGAAGCATCTAACAGTTCTTTACTTTAATTTCAAAATAATAAGTAAATAATTATAAGATAAAAGATGTGCATTAACTACAATAAACATGATAGGCTAATACTTTTTTTATTTTTTTTTATCATTTTTGAGTTGGGGTTAAACATGTGAGCTCTGAATCACCCCCTTTACCTCTAGTCAAAATGGCAAATAACAAATACGCAGCAATCCACACCGTAACACTCAGTCCAATATAAGAATAGAAAATAGAGGAACTACCAAACAATGAATAAACTGACAATGATCAACATAAGAAAAGAAAGGAATAATATCAGTTACTGACAAGCCTGCGTTCTGCGAAATATGTCTTAAGCATACATAAGTCTATCATAATTCATGCCGCTATAAGTTTAGAATCATGTTATAATAAATTAAAGGAGAAAAATAATACACGTATAATGTAAACTACTGGTTTCAACACGATATATAAAAACAGGAAAAACGTGGATATTTGAGAAAATTAACAGCATGAGACACACACATTACAATGGATACGTAGGGACAATCATAAAAATCGGCAGATATTTTATATTATTAACATTTTCTTTTTTGTTGGTTTACAAATTTGAAAAAAAAATGTACAATTCAAAAATTAACGAGAAATCCATTGTTGCAAAAACCACATATCCTTAAAATGTAAACTAGTTGATAAAATAGAGCTGATTGTGAATCAATGTGTAAGATTCTTATGTATAATCAAGTTCGTTTAACATAGAATTTGATCGAATATCTACAGAGGTTATACATATTAGGTACAACTGGTTTTTAGTTTAAAGCAAATTAGTTTTAAAAATGCTATCAAAATGTGGGAGTCTTCACTCATTTCACCTCTCATTCCATTAAATATCAGTAACTGGAGTTACAATGGTCGCATTATTGTTGTGGCCGCCTTCTTCTCTATTCAGTAACAATCTTGAATTAAGACTTGAGAGGAAACAGTTTACCTCAAAATTTAATTCACTAATTTGGAAAGAGACACAAAAGCACAATAAAAGAAAACACATTTTGCTATTTGTTTGAAATTTTAATTTGATTAAGCAAAAACAGCATGTTCTATTTTTATCACAAATGTGTACTATCAGTTTCAACCATGGTTCTAAATTGCGGACGGAATAGAAGACACCTGCTAAAATAAAGGTTGAAAAATGAGAGTTGAATGAGTTTTCTTATTGATATAAATGTTGAGGGCTAAATTTGTAGTCTCTGTATAATGTTTTGTGGAGTGCTGTTATAATTATAAAATCGAATTCTTATCAACAACACACATTATTTAGGAAAATATCCTGAAAATTCCCCACATTTGGAAAAAACAACCGACAAGACGGAATTCTTTGAGAACACAGTTAATGTACAAGCTGTGGTATTTTTAGGTATGAACTACAGCTCTCTGACTGATTAAGAGAGGTTGCAATACTCTAATAAAAATGCGAGAAGTTTTACGTCAGCAAGAGTTCACAATGGAATAGTCTTTAACTAATAAAAAACTTAATCTACCTTTTTGAGATCAATAGGTTTATTTTGAAAGAAACATCTTATAGCAAATTTATAAAAACTGCATGAAAACTAATACATGAATTTGTAGAAACAGTACTAGTGTGGGGAATTTACCACACGTCCCAGGTTGAATGTAGTATCCGATTTTTTTCATTTGTCTACGTTTATTATTCTATTGAACGTGATCAATTAATTATGTTCAAGAAAACTGAAAATCGTAGATACCAGTTTCTTCTTTTACGTCAGAAAATATATCTTTGTGTGTGGAACTAAACTGGTTTCAATAATAAACACACCGGAAAATGGTACCACCAAAACTAATGCTGGGCCTTGACCGAGAACATAATTGCTGAGTTTGGTACCTTGATGTTTCAACAGTCAGTTGAAATTTAAATACATATTTATTGTGCCCCCCCCCCCCCCCCCCCCCCTACAAAAACTTGATGGACAACATATTTGACTTGTTTCCGGTACTCACACGCAACATAATTTATACAGAACCTAGTGAGATCAAAACGTGAAAAATTTCTTGCAAAGGTATTTAAGTTATTGTTTCATATATTGATCAAATCCTATCGATCTTTACATAACACTGATTTTTTTTTATCTTTATATCTTGTTTACAGTAAAAGGACTGGTAATCATTGACCTACATCGACACTGATGTGTCTTATTGGTTAGATACATACATTTAAAAATATTATATGTTGTATTCTATGATATTTCGACATGGTGTTTTGCATTGTTTTGGTGTTGTCTTATTTGTTAAACGAGAAGAAGTTGAACTTAACACTTTGTTAGAATGGGTGAAAACAATCCGGTTTTTGATTAAACGTCGCATTCATAAGTTTAAAACTGTGTGAACATGGTAAATGATCGACCTAAGTCCGTTTTCAGGGATAGAGAGGCTGTTAAATGTCTATCATTTATTCACGGTAAGTATGCTGTTGTTTCTGCGAACAAAGCTTCAAATAATATAGTCTTTGTATGTAAATCTTACTACTGCGGGTGTCTTGTAACAGAATTAAAAACAAATGAGCTCCCATGTAATCCCATATACAAAAACATATCATTTGACAAGGATGATATTTTGATGAATCATAAGTCCTTCACGGCTTCAATGAACATAACATTGAATAGCAAATCTGAAGACTTACCTTGTTTGTATTGGGTACATTATCTTTACAAAATTCCGTACAAACAACGGTACATTGCCGGCTCATCTGCATGTTTGACAAAAGACATTTCCATTAGATTGACAAAAAGTCTGTCTGTAGTGAAAGGGGGTCTTCAGAAATACTGTGAAGCTTTTACTCGTGTAGTGGAATTACTCATATGTGAATTCTAAAAAACAATCTAACGTGAGGATACACACATTGCACCTATTTTGACAGTTTTTTTTACTTACATTTATTCGTGACCTCCACAAAAAATTTAATTCTGTTCGACAAATTGAATTTTAAATCTATATTGAGTTAAAGAAAATAGGGATCAATCGACCTCAGAACAATCCATGACTCTGTTAAAAGGAGTACCCATTTAGCTATGTTGAAGGACGTGCATATAGTCAAATGATAAAAATACAAATATTTTAGTCGCTAAGAAACTTCGTAAGATTTTTGCTGCTATTTTTGCTAAATATGTGTAATTAAGGTACTCGGTGCACTGTGGGTACTGTGACGGTAAAGAACTTCTTGATAATTTTAAATATCAATCTTTCTCTCAAATAATTTCTATCAACATTTTTGATTTTTCAACCCTGTATACATGTACCACCATTCCCAATGTAAAATTGAAAAGTATAAAAGAAATAAACCACAAAGTTTTTCGACATAAAAATTGTTACACACGCTATTACTTTGGGATACAATACGGCATATTTTGTTAATAGATTACAAAAAAGTAAAACGTGCTACACAGAGGAACAATTAATCAGTATCTTGGAGATTCTTATTACAACAGCATTTGTTGAATTTGGAGGTAGACCTTTTTAATAAATTGTCGACATTCCTATGAACAAGCTGTTCGCATCTCTCTGTCAGCCTTGTCTTATTTTCATATGTGTCGGAGTTCCATCAGACACTTGTCAAACACAAAGATGATCATTTAATTTTATATTTAGATATATTGATGATGATCTTTCTATTCACAATCAAAACTTTTCTGATTGGGTTCCATTCATATAACCTTTAGAACTATTAATAAAAGAATCAACAGACACGGATTTCTCTGTCTCATTTTTAGACTTATACCTCGAATTTATTATAAGAGTTATCTCAGTTCAAGAATCTATGACAAAAGAGACGATTTTAATTTTAAGATTATCAATTTCTCCACCTTAGTTATGATATAACAACTACACATGCATATAGAATATATATTCTCTAATTTATGTACTTTTTCACATTTGTTGATCATTTTGAGAAAAAAAAATCATCTCACTAGTGAAATATCTGTTCTCGGCAAATGATTCGTCGAAATAAGTTTATGACGTGAAACTGTTCTTTTTTCTTTTGAATTTTCTTATTGTGACGTCACGTAAAAGGTCGACCGTGGCTAATGAAGTCGCATATAAAGAACGCAAGTTTCTGTAAATCTTTGAAAAAGGAGGATAAAAATCATCAGAGAAACAGATTCCGACACTATAACTCGTGTATTACTGTCTCGAGTGGAGAAATATCTAAAATAAATACACTTGTTGCAGCGTAGAAATCTTTATTTTCCCAACTTATTCGGTCTTCTAGAGCTTGCAACTGATAATTAGACTTTGCCAAACGTCACCAGTGTCAGAGCAGAAACTTGATGATACAGGGGTATGTCATAGAACGTCGAGTTGATATATATTCTGTATCAAATTTACAAAAATTACATGGTGGTTTAGAAGTGTAGATTTTAAGTACACATACTGACGTTGTTTATCATCTTTATAATGTTTTATAGTATTTTTTTCCTTGTCTCTGTGAATTTTGCTTTGACTATTTAGTCAGTTTTTGGTAATGTCCAGTTAACGTGGCTCCGTACTTATACATCCGGGCATAGTGTTGTTGTGTTATGTTGTATTTTGCATTCTTGTCTGTCGTCTTTGCTGTTGTGATGTGTCTGTATGCCTTGTTGTGTTTCTTTGTTTTGAAGTGTTTGTTAGTTTTGATAGTGATAAAGATTACAACACAATTTTGACTGCTGTACCCTTATTTTTGTCATTTTCACCTATTATGTTTTGTTCACATATCGTTGTCAATATAATGGAATTTTATGCCATAGTCATACAGGTGAGAGGTGTAGCTAGCTATAAAACCAGGTTTTCGATATCACAAACTATTCAAAACATTTACTAAATTTTATCATCGGTATAAGGACATCATTCGTAAATATAACTCAACATGCAGACTTCTTTAGTATACGTTCAGGTATTTCACATCCAATTTTTTATGGAAATATTCTTTATAAAGCACAAAGGTGTCAGTATTCACCTCAAAAACTAACAAAACCTTTGAATAGACTTATTAAGAAGGGATATAGTTACGATACTGTTGTCAGGTCATTAAAGATTGCATATTTTGGCGTTAATATTGATTCACTTATAGGGTCTTTGCATCGGAACTAAACACATTTATTCAAAAACCAGTTGTTGGCATGACACGGGTTATGTTCCTCTCATATATGTTATGATGGTATGATACTAAACCCCTAACGAGAAGGATTGTGCATGAGTTCATATGATGAAATCATAATCTTTCAGTCAATTTAATTAAAGTCTGGAGCTGGCATGTCAGTTAACTGCTAGTAGTATGTTGTTATTTATGTATTATTGTCATTTTGTTTATTTTCTTTGGTTACATCTTCTGACATCAGACTCGGACTTCTCTTGAACTGAATTTTAATGTGCGTATTGTTATGCGTTTACTTTTCTATATTGGCTAGAGGTATAGTGGTAGGGTTGAGATCTCACAAACATGTTTAACCCCGCCGCATTTTTGCGCCTGTCCCAAGTCAGGAGCCTCTGGCCTTTGTTAGTCTTGTATTATTTTAATTTTAGTTTCTTGTGTACAATTTGGAAATTAGTATGGCGTTCATTATCACTGAACTAGTATATATTTGTTTAGGGGCCAGCTGAAGGACGACTCCGGGTGCGGGAATTTCTCGCTACATTGAAGTTGGTGACCTTCTGCTGTTGTTTTTTTCTATGGTCGGGTTGTTGTCTTTTTGGCACATTCCCCATTTCCATTCTCAATTTTATTGATACACCATTTACTAAATAAGAAAATGCCCGTGCCAAGACAGGAATATGACAGATGTTATCCATTTGAATGATGTGTTTGAGCTTATATTTTGCAATTTGATAAGAGACTTTCCGTTTTGAATTTACCTTGGAGTTCGGTATTTGTGTTTTAATATACATTTCATTAAGTTGAAACTATTAAAACTTTCTTTTTTGAGTTTTGTTTTATCCTGTCTCTCTGTTTAGCATACAAGTCAATTTCTAACATGACAACATTAATACAAATGACACAGGAAATTAGTAGTAACTTGTTTTTATTTCCCTTTTTAAATATTTCAGTATACATATATTATGAAATATATACAACATTGTGAAGTAGATATACAAAATTATGACAATCGTGATATGCTTTGAAATGTGAGTCAACATCGATACTTCAACGTGTTCTACAAATAAATCGGCCATTTCTAATTAAATTCGACAAAATAAACCGATTGTACAGCTATACATTATCAAAACAAATTTCAGATTTCAAGAAAATCAAACGATAATTTGATGTGTGGTTTAGTGTTTGATAGATTTTATTTCAAGATATATTTTTTGGGGATCTTTTACAACTCTGAAATTTAACCATCAAGTTGAGTAAAGTATTTTATTCGTAAATTGTGTGGTACTTCAAATAATTTATTAAGTAGTTGGTACTCGACGCAATATGAATGTATGTGCAATTAGTTATGACTGAAAGTTTTTAATAATTAAAAGCATGACCTACGCCATGTAAGCAGTATGGTAGTAAATACACCTATGATAATGTTCCCCCTAAAAACGACAATGAAATAAATGATTTGTTTACATTTAACATTAAACTACGTTTTAAACACTTGAATGATGAATTTCAACTTGAATTGTATTTCTTAGTCTGACATTTACCACTTTTACCTTTTATATCTCTTCGTTCTTATGTTACATGTTAGTCCTTTCTTGACAGATTATACACATTTCACCCTCAAAAGTATATGTTATATTCTGCATAATACTTCAATTATGTTAGTGATGTCTTGTCTTGCATATTAACATAATGATTTGAAAATCCTATTTACACATTAGTTAATCATAAAAAAGTAATATATAAAAAGTAGTAGATTTCTGTCATTCAATGAGTAGTGTCTCCGTTCGATGTGTCGGGATGATCGGTACTTCCAACATTTTCGTAATCGTTTTTGGGCTGCGTATCATTATTTTGATTTATTTCCCCATTATTTTGAAGTCCATCCGTTGATCGAAATGTAGAAGAGTTCGCATCTTCATTTTGGATGTCTTTTATTGCAAAGGCTGGATTTGTGTACGACCCGTTTTGGACAATTGTTATTGAAGATTCTGGATCACCATTGGTTTGTTGTTTACTTAATAAAAAAAGTGAGAAGAATTTTCAAATTTTGTATAAATTCATATAAATCAGCTCATACACATACATAAGGATATAAATTGTGAAGGTATATATTGTGTCAGGACTTTCAATCAATATTACACATACTTGAAGTCGATTATGTAATTGAACTTTCATATATATTCCATACATTCAAATTAGTTGAAATTAGTGTTTGTATTTTGTCGAAATGATATGTTACTGGTGTTGTACATTTGTAAGCAACTTACATATACTAATATACATTCCGTTGTCAGCTTCATTTGTAATTCATGTTTAAGAATAAATCAATTTTGGAAAATAACTTTTTGTTACTGACAAGTTTTTACGGTATACTGTTGAACTTCGTTTTTTGAAATAGTCATTTTAGTTTAAAAGTTAAAGGAGTATAAACTCACGTAATGAATGGCAATGGCTTAAATATGTCCGAGGATTTTTGTGATTTTACTTTATTTTTTTGGAAACATTGCCAACAAAAATGTGTTCCCAGTACACGGATGCCCTATCCGCACTATCATTTTCTATGTTCAGTGGACTGTGAAAATAAGGGAATTGTTCTAAGTTTCAAGTTGCTTGGACTTCAACTTCATCAAAAACTACCATGACCAAAAACTTTAACCTGAAGCGGGACAGACGGACGAACGGACGGACGAACAATAGAATGAACGAACAAACGGACGGACGCACAGATCAGACAACATAATGCCCGTAAATGAGGCATAAAAATGTGCTGAATTTTGTGTATGCATTTTATATCCTTGAATTAAATACAATATAGTATACATTATTGTGTATTGGCGAAATAAAACCCACTGGATCTTCTCGATGCACTCAAGATTGATTGGTTGCATTTTGTTGTTTACTGCTTTTTGGTCGTGTTGTTACTCTTTGACACATTCAGAATTTATATTGTGAATTGATAACCTCACGCCGAGATTTGTCTTACTAAGTGCGAGGATACACAAATAAATTCATAAAATGTAAAGTCTGGCTTTTGTTTCTTTTGAATAAATCTTTAATTCGAGGGACATTTTTAGCATATACTACACAAGCTTTGGAGTGCTGGGCAATATCAAACTAGATCTATTGCGCAAGAGTTGCAAACTTGTGCTCTGGAATTACTAACTTTTGTGGGCGATTTTTGTTTTGCGAACGAAATTCAAAACGTGTGCGCCTGAGTTACTACTGCACATACATGTCATTAATGTACTTGATTCGTGTGTAATCTGAACATCTACGATTTCAAATGAGTATGAATAAGTTAACAAGTATTTTTAATCATCTGAATGCCCTTTCAAGGTATTAAGTCTAAATAATTGAGTTTTATAAGGGTCAGGTCAACATTTCTCATGATGATTATCTCCGATAGCCAGCCGTATTTTGTTTCTCATTGTTGAATGCCTATAAATGTTTATATCTACTCCATATGAACATCGGTTAATAGTTGTCTCATTGGCAATCATACAAGATCTCCATATTTTCATATTTAACCTATATTTTATTCATTTTACATGTTTTATGCTGGTAAAAACATGAGTGAGCTATTAAAACAAAGTTATACATTTTATACCTTTCTACTTTTAACTATGGACAGTTGTTTTAAAATCTAATTTCAACGCATCTCATAGCGTAAGGGAAGATCAAAAAAGTTTATGATGAAGCATTTTGGAAAAAATTTGAAAACGAAGTAGAACATGTAGAACGCCACGTGTTGACACAATTGTGCATAGTCAGTTGATAAATGATTAAAATATAAATAAATTCATATTTAGGTCAAAACAAAAAACAACCACGACCTAGCAATATACCTGCTATGTGGGGGATAACAAGTTGTGAAACCCGTACGCACGAGTTGCATTGTTTTTTTCCCGGCACGTCAGAGTCGCCGTGTAAAATACCCGAGCAGCATGTCGAAGGTGTAAATAAATATGTTTCAATGTTAAAACTTGCATTTGAAATTGTTATATGTACTCATTAAGTATGCTTATGTCTTTATATTCTATGGGTATATCGAACAGTTCAATTAGAGGCATACAATTGTTTTTTCTTCTAACAAATTATACCTCGGAATTTTTGCTTAAAGGCATTTTTGATAAAAAAAAAAATTAAAAATGCGCGCATCATTCGCAACAAGTAACGACGGAATAACATACAGATTTATATATCAAACTGCAGTTTTTATTTCATCATATATTTTTTTTCGTAAGAATATTTATTTGCAATCTTTCATTGAAATTATTTTTAAAGCAGTTTCAAGAAATAGTTTACGTTTACTCATTTATCGAAAAAAAGCTGAAAAAAATACACTAATCTAATTTAAAAATAAAATGTTTCCCTGCACATTGCTACATGAGTTGATCAAGCAATTCTAAAGGCGATTTTGACAATCTATTCGTTTGATGTGTTTGATGTGTTTTAGCTTTTGATTTTGCCATTTGATCTGGAACTTTCCGTTTTGAAATTTCCTCAGAGGTCGGTATTTTTGAGTTTTTTTCTTTGCATTTTTGCATCGCAGAATATGTATAAAATATCACCGTTTTTCTATAGATTTAATAGATTGCATAATTATTGCTGCGTATCAGAGCATGCATTATATGAAATGGTTTAGATAGAAGAGGTAAGTGAAAAAAACCTTATACATTGTAATCAAAGCAACCGTCACTAGTAAGAATTCGATGTAGTTGTTGGTGCTCTAGAACATACATTAATACTAGAATAATTAGTTATCAAAGGTACCAGGATTATAATTTAGTACGCCAGACGCGCGTTTCGTCTACATAAGACTCATCAGTGACGCTCATATCAAAATATTTATAAAGCCAAACTAGTACAAAGTTGAAGAGCATTGAGGATCTAAAATTCCAAAAAGTTGTGCCAAATACGGCTAAGGTAATCTATGCCTGGGATAAGAAAATCCTTAGTTTTTCGAAAAATTCAAAGTTTGAACTTGGTATAATCATTATCACTATGCAAATGATCCAGTGTATTATACCTTATAAGGAAACTCACTTTAGATGTATTGTTGTATCAAAGTAGCTAGCATTGTCTACCGTTCGACCAGATATACCGTTAGTTCCTTGTTGTATTTCAACATTTATGTTTTCTTTCTGCTTATTATCTTCAGAATTGGCCGTTGATCTGTTTGATAGATACAAATATACAAAAATTAAAATTGTGCATGCATGACGCAACTTTTGTCTACAAACAACTTAAAGATGTCTATTGAATCAAAACGGGTAAAAGACCAAATTACCAAAAAAAAAAAAAAATTAACGACCAACAGGTGTGAAAGGTTTATTAGTAGAATACAGCTAATATGTTTTTTCTTTGCAATCACATTCTTGTTTAATATTATATGTTATCTTATTATTGTAAATAAATGATTCAATTTCATCGCTTGTGTTTTCGTTGCTGTGTAAAAGAGAGCAAGCATGATGAGATTTACACCCCATTTGTAGATAAAGATAATATATGAGAAATAAAAGGATAAGGTTGACGACGCTGGCATATTAGCCCTGAAATTCCGTTAAATTTAACTTTTATAGATTAAAACAAATTGTATATCTGACAAATATGTATTTAACCATCTCTCTCGCATTAGAACAGTTGCGATGTCATTATGACGCCATAAGTGTACACTTTGATATTTTTTCCCCTTAATTTGAAAATTATTTTGCTTTTATTGTGCATTGCTCGCCTGCATAAACCACAATAATTTTTGTTGGTATGTGTATCTGAAAAATATACTTATCTTACCTCCTATACATTTCTAGGAATATGATTATTAAGTATATTGATTGTTGTATAGTATCGACAGTACTGAACTTGATAAAATGAAGGCACACCGTCCTTCCTCTACCAAAGCAGAAATCAAAACCTTTGTGTTGACATATAATGTAATATTCTTTAAGTTATATTCTGTAAATTTACTGTTCATTAACATGTTGAATTTCGGGATTGTTCGTATCGCTTTTGTTTTTATATCCAAGCGGATATGTATCTTCAATTGTAATTTGAACCATACCTTGTATGAATATTGTTTTTAGTTTTCTGTTCATAGACTTAGGATATCAGAATTGACAAGCACACAATGAACTATTATGACTAAGTTACTTAGTAAGACTATTATAAAAAAAAACGTTTCAGTTTAATGCGTTATATTGTTCATAGCCAATACTTACCTGGTGGTATTATAAGACTCATCATCATCTACTTTTTGACTGGAGTTCATCCTGTCTTTTGTTTCTGCTTTTGTAGTTTCATTTTGTTGGTAATTTTCAGAAGAGCCCAATGATCTTATTGTTGGAGATACCATTGCCACTTTGATTGTGTCTCCTTTACTCGAAACACTAGCATTTTCAAACGTTGAGTTGATGTTGCATATGGTATGATTATCTTTAACTGTTGAATTAGTCTCTACATCGCTATTTTCGTTGCTGTTTAAATACAAAATCAAAATCTATTAGAAAGCTTGGCTTCCTTCTTTCATCAATGATTATCTCTGTAGTTGATCCAACACAATGTCAAATACTTATTGATGTATTTTATCTTTTGTTCAAAGTTTTGTTTGTCCTCAGAAAAAAATGCATCGTCAACGTTTGTTTTCTCAATGATTTACATTGAAAACATGGTTGTTGCTATACCATCAAAGAAATTGTAGAAACTACGAATATAAAACTGGAGGGATAAAAGCTTTTCAGACCTGTTCAAAAACAAAACCATTGTGTGTCACTGGTGAGACCCAAAAAACAAAAAGAGTTTAAACGTTCCGTAATGAATGCTACGTCAAAATGCCAGTTGCCGTGACAGAAAATGGATGGCTGCTGTCAACTCTTTTGGAACTTGTGGTTTCCTTTTTTTTCACCAGAAGATGTAGAATAACCAGAATTAACCAATGATAACATAAAAACTTGCCGTCAATAGTTTTCTTTTTATTCACTATTCTCTTTAGATTTGGTGAACGAATTAGTGCGACAAAATCAGTAGTATTAAACTTTCAATTAGCCGGAATAAAAGGTTTAAGGAGGCTCGAGGGTATAAAAATTTCAGAAAAAAATCAAACATTTGTTTTTCATTACAAATCTTATTTATTTCCTTTTGGAGTTGTTACTTTATCATATGGTACAAAAATCATTCACAACAATCAATTCGTGTTGGCCCCAGATGACTTTCAAAATGTATACATCATTGAAAAAGTTCCAAATTATCTCCCTTTGGTGGAAAAATGCCATTTTTTGGCTCTAAAATTGAAATATCTTTTTCAACTCATCGGTGACCTATCTTTTTTAATATGATTTCCGTATAAGCTGTACTTAAACTAAATTTTTGTAAAATTTTAGCGATTTCTGTAATAAATTTCTTTTTTTTATTTCGATATTACCTTTATTTCTCCTATTACTTCAACAGAAAAAAAACACCTTTACAAAAATGTATGCTTCTTTCGAAGGCAGATTGTGAGCGTAAATGAACGGTGACCCCACTTTTTTATTTTATTTTTCTATTAACAATAAGATAAAGTTCATTTATAGAAAAATATAGAGAAATCCTATATAAATGATTTAGACCCGCGAACCCCTTAAACATGGTTTGTTAAAATTCAACTCTATATGCTGAATCATTTTTTTTATCTGTATTGCTGATTAAAAAAAAAGAAAGGAAAACCAAACACTGATTGCAGACAAAACAACACAAAATTAGAAAAATCGACAAAACTGCCTAAAAGTCTTTTAAAAGTACAAACGTTTGTAAAATTACGAATCGCTGCTTGATAATCGGGTATTTGGTGACATAAAGTGTCCAGCAGGTTATATTTTATTAAGAAAATTAACATACTGACACCAATCAGTGTCAGCAAATGATATATGTCGAGGTTGTACTTACTGATTTGTTTATCAGATTGCGTATCCGGAGATCCAATGTACAGAAGTTAAAAATACATATTAATATCTTGGTATCGACGTTTTAATATACAATCATGTTAATATCTGAGTAGAAGTTTAAGAATACAAGTTAGGTGAATGTAGCCAAAAAGTTCAGCAACTTTGATCTAAAAAAAGCTAGAAGCGAAAGATACAAATACTCAAAAGTCAAAGAGAAATTTACAACGCCATGGCAAGTTCATGTCATACGAATTCTTTTCTCCGAAAGAGTAAAATTTAGTTGCATACTTTTTTTAAAAAGTTATTTGTTCTTCTTTTTCGATACATTTCATAAAATCTACGTACCTTTTTTCAATGGAAATCGAACTGTTCCCATATGAAACAAATATAATGACTTTGTGTATTCTTACGCTCCTTGTATATCGTTTTTCTTTGAAATTGAGTATCCAGGGCTTATTCTATGGTACACAATTGTATTTTATCAAACTAAATGTAAGGGTTAAGAAGAGACAAATCAAGATAACACACAAAAACTGAGGGAATTGCATGAATTACAAAATTAAAACCGGTGCATCAACAGGGTAGCATCGCTTACTATGTGAATCCAAAGTCAATCTAGATGTCACAATTGGGAGTAAAATAAAGGATCATACAATTTGTGTCTGAAAAAAATGTAAGACCGCAAAAACATGTCTCTTGTGACATAGCAATTCAAATATTTGTTTTAATTACATGAATTCTAACTGCTCTCATATTTTGAATTTCTAGGCTAGTAAATCATTTTTATCTGATACAGTCGTTTAGAGTAGAACAATGATGATGACATATTTTTCAGTCTTTCCATGAATTTTAAGACTTGAAAATGTTTATACTGCGGTAAATTCAAATATGTGCAGGGAATTCAATCGTAGTCAATTGAGATCTCTTCAGTCTACGTTCAGGCTATTCAGTATTTTTTATGTATATGCACATATTAACACAGCATTGAAGTGTCTGAAAAGCTACTAACCTGAACTTAATTAAATGCATGCAAATTGTGTGAACAATTCTTATATTACTTCAGAGGAAAAGTCTAGAAGTTGACTGAAATAATAAACGTGACTTAATGGTTTATTTTTAAGCACGAATGATAGGTCGGACTGAAATTCGTTTACTTGTGGCTTGATCCAATATAAGGACATGTAAAATGAAGAAAGAAACATACATATTTTTTTATTTTATGAAATAGTGACAGGGGTTGAAAATAAACTAGTTGTATTCACCTGATGATCTTTTTGTTGTCAAGATGATCATCATCCTCGTCTGATTTTGCATGTCTTTCCTCAGATACAACTTGAATCCTTTTATGTATTTCTGCACTTGTGTCTACTGCTTCCTGGTCTGTATCATTTTGCTTTTTTTTGTTTTTCAACTTTGTTGTTTCGTTTACTTGTGCATATTCGACAGGTTGAGTTGAAATAGGTCTGCACAGATTAGAAATAGTTCAACTTATTTTGTTTTTGTTGATTATGCTGATACTAATTTCGTTATGATTGTATAGGAGCATAGTAAGCATAACCTACCTACCGTTTAACACCACCACAGGTTTTTGTATGATTTGTACGGCTCATTTTTTGGTTATGTATGCAGTGATTTGAGGACAAGTTCTTCTATTTTTTGTTTTCACTTTTTTGCCATTGCATTGTCATTTGTTTTCTTGACTTGTATGAGTTTTGAAGGTCTTTTTAGTATCTCTCGCCTTCTTTTTATTGATAACAGAATATACATAAAATATAAACATAACAAAATCATCCGGCAATACCAGATCTTCAATTCATGAATTGAATATCGTTTAACTAATATCTAATTTATATCAGCTTTCCATATTGCAGTCAAAACTGGCATTGATTTCATGAAAACAATAATTAAAAAAAGACTCACAACCACGAAAAATAAATGTTACCGATTAATGTTCTAAGTACGTGCATGAAAATGTAATTGGGATAAACCATGTTTAAATTTTTTGTTTGATGCACTATTTGTTTAATGTTTGTTCGCATTTTGTGTCGGTGTGTTGCAGCATGTCATGTGTATGCATTAACTTGTGTTTGTGTTTGTTTATGTTGTTCCCCAAGTTTTGTCAGTATAACAGAACTTTGAAAACTATATAAACAACTGTCGTATAAGTGGGAGGTGACGCTAGCTATAAAACCAATTATAACCCACACCCTGTTGAGGGATATTTCAGTTTCAATTGTTTTGCATTTTGCATCATTCAAGTTTTGTCTTCAGATGAGCAATATTGACTGTAATTGTTGTTTTCAGTATGCCAAAGTTATGTTGAATTAAAACATTTAGCAAATTTACTGTTTCAGCAATATACATATACATACGATTTATTCAATTTCCTTTCCTCTTCCTTTTGGTGCTGGAAGTATTCTTTGTTATGCTGTCTTACAATTTCAATATCACCATGAACAGATTTGCTACCCTCCGATGAAAGGACAGGCAAATCTTCTTCTATGACAACGGATTCATATCCACTAGGCTTTGATTTCTCAAGAGGTGATGCATGACAGTTAAACATAGTACTATCTTGATGTTCAATAGATGTGTTTTTCTCAATACTAAAAAGCAATAAAGATAGTTTCTTCCTAGTTAAAAACTGAAACATTCGAAGTTGACCTGGAATTGGTTATCTTTTATATCCTTTTAAGTCCTAATGCTCCTGTTTGAGTTCGTATGAATCCTTGGCTTTTCAAATATTAGACTTTTGAGCGTTTCAAATGAAGGCAAATCAAGAAAAGTGCTTCGAACGCATGACATTTATTACATTTTTTATAGTTTACTATTGATAAGGTACACCATCACTTCTATATGTGTCGTTGTTCTCCTCTTATATTTAATGCGTTTCCCTCAGGTTGAGTTTGTTACCCCGATTTTGTTTTTCGATTTACAAGTTTTGAACAGCGGTATACTACTGTTGCCTTTATTTCTATGTTTCATTATATTATAGAACAGTCAATGCACCTCTTTAATAAAAAAAATAAATCGTCATACACACACGAAATAATTGTTTAAGAAGGACACTATATCTAAAGGATTCTGAAACATTGTTATATGGATATGAAGATATATATGCCTTATATATCATGTACTGTAGTACTACGCTAGATTAAAACTGACGAGGAAAGGTAACACCCTGCCACCGAAAGCTTCAGTTTTATGAAGCCCAGGTGTTCATGTGGTCTAGCACACCGGTTACATAACAGTCGATTTAGTGTCACGATATATCAGTAGCATAGGTTCGAATCCCGACGAGGGAAGAACAAAAAATTTGCCAAAGCAAATTTACAGATCTAATATTGTTGGATTGATGTTCAGAAGAGTTGTACTAGTATATATATATAATTTTATTTAAATTATAGGAAGAAACAAAACAGAATATGTGACGCCTGTCCAATTTCTTCTTTTTTTCTCTCCTTGTTTCAACCAATGTCGACAAACAACTCGGTATTCATGGACATTCATTTATAAATCTTTATAATAACTTGCTTGAATATCCAAAAATATGATTTCCAGTTTCAAAGTTTTTAATCATTATGATATAGATTTAAACCAAGCTATGATCAATACTTATCTATTCTAAACTAGGCAACTTAAAATATTACTTGAACTGAGGTTGCATGTCAGGAAGAAAACATCATATCCCATACGTCATACGAATTGCGAATCGATTTCTTATCAAACGCTTTAGGAGAGTTTATACTATACGATCAACGAAATACCTTAAAACATGTTAAAATGTAAAAATATAATTAATGGTTCGGTAGAATAATGCAGTTTTGACTATGAACAAATTTTGAAAGGACAGTACGTTGATACGTTCGAATCTAAATTAAGTAAGTTGAACTGGTATCTATTTCTCACAATTAATACCCCCGCTATGAGTATTCCGATGACAGGAAATTAAAAAGTAATACATGTGAAAGCAAAGCACACGGTATAACATCGTTAGTAAATGTTAAGATGCTCTTAATTCGTCGGGAAAATATGACGAAGTTTATATACATGGCAAAAATATGTTTCTTTTATATATATATATATATATATATATATATATATATATACAGATACATCGTATTCAGTCAATAGAAAGTTAATAAACCATGCATAGGAAATTTATCACATGACATGAAATTTTCACTAGAAGCCTAATATAGAATTTCAGGAACCTCAAATATTGAGTTTATGATGAAAATTTGACAAACATCCATAAACGACCTTTATGTGTAAAATCACACAATCGTAATTGCAAAACGAGAAGGTGATAAGCGTGAATTGTGAAATGCATGACAAATTATGATAACAAATTTTGGTACGCTTAAACTTGTAGTCCCTGAAAAAACTGCAACAGAAATTTAATTGAATAGAAAAATGAATGGACAGAGGTTAAAGATTTGTATCCCTCTTTCACAGCGGTAGAATAACAAGTGTAATTGTTTACTTTTGTTATCGATATAATTTGGCTAACCTATACGATGTGCCTATGTCTCATCCAATACAATGACATCTTTGAAAAGTGTAATACCGTTGGTATCAGAAATAAAATCTGCTTTGCCCAGCTCTCACCTTTTTTCAGTTTCTGACATTGAAAAACGATAAATCACTGTTGCAGCTAACTGTAATGTGCCAATTGCGTTTTATCCCCTATTCGACAAGATGTCTAAATGTTGATTCGCTAAACGACTGATTCATGTATAAAAGTGGCCATGCAACCGCATTTGCCTCGTTTGCAGTCCTTAATTTTTTTAAGCATCTTGATTTCGGTATTCGCAAGGATTTAAGTGAATTGAAAATATATGTTAACTTTTATTTGTAATTTCTGTTGGTTAAGTGTATATTTTTCTAACAATATTCTCAATTAATGCACGCATGCGACTGAAATGTTCACAAATGAGTATGTATCAGCACCTTATATGATTAAGGGGATGAAAATTACCAAAAGAATTATTCAAACTTACAACTCGTTTCTTTCTTTATGTAGCCTTTTGAGTTCAATCATTCTATCGAACTTTTCACCATTGTCCGTTTTGTGTCTATTGTCATGTAGTTCATCATATATACCTAGTACTGGTGACGCATAGTGGTCTGGAGAGTTGTCACAAGAATTTTCAGTAGTAGAAAGTCTGTGATATAACAAAAAACTTGATATAAAATAAACAGAGGAGCAACATGTTTGTTTTATAAATTCTCTAATAATTCTTATCGGACCACAGATGAATTATCACGTTGTGATTAGTTAAACGCCGTCACGTGGTGACCCCCTATGAGCCCGTATGGGGTCAGTAAGATTCATATGGGGTTCATGACGCTATAATGGCGACGTCATCTATTATTGTTGTGGTGTTTCATTGCTTATTTTTCAACAAAACGCCGCAGAAAAAGTCCAGCGGTCGATAAATTCGTTATACGGTTAACTACTGACCCCCTACGGATCCATAGAGTGTGAATAAAATGCATAGGGGATTCGGCCTCCGGCCTCACCCCCTATGGATTTTACTAACCCTCTATGGATCCGTAGGGGGTCAGTAGCGAACCATATAACTTATAATCTATCGCTAGATAACACAAAGTGAACAGAGTGTTGACTCTCAATCTATGTTTGTTTGACAATCAACTGTACTCTAACAGTGATATAACTGGACGAGAATTTAACCGGACAACATAGCAGTTAACATATTATATCTTTAAATGGAACAGATGACAACAGACAGCTTCCAATTGTCGTAACATATTTCTTTTGTCTTTATGTTGATTGAGAATTATTACTTAATGTGAACTTTCCATGATCAACAAGACAAATTATGCATTGTAACAGCACCTGCCTGCAATTTTCTTGTCGCAACATTTCAACAGCACTTGAAATTGAATTATATACTATTTCGACATGGAAAAGATATTACAAGGCTTTGTTTCCTTCAAACCTTTCATTGGATAGGTAAACTGCTAGCAATACTTTTGCAGAAGTCATTGTTATTTGGTCGATGGTAATGAAATTTGTGTGTCACATATATCCACTGATTTTGATTGCTATCTTAAAAAATCAATTTTTTGCGTCGATCATTAAAGTTGACATACGACGTTTTACATGCTATGTAAGTTGAACGCTTTCAGGAGCACCTAAATGCACTGTCGTTATTGGTTTTTTTGCCGTTTCCAGCTTCGTTTTTCTTTCTTTCTTTGTTTTTCGTATACTTCCGTAGAAAAAGTGTCGTTTGCTTCGGGCTATGAGGTTATCTATTTTAGTCGACTTACGGTTTCTCATTTTATACTGTTTACTCATATAAATGCTCACATGATCAATTAAATAAATAGAAACATAATAAAAATAGCCTTTGAGATCTCATAAACATGTTTAACCCCGCCGCATTTTTGCGCCTGTCCCAAGTCAGGAGCCTCTTGCCTTTGTTAGTCTTGTATTTTTGTTATTTTAGTTTCTTGTGTACAATTTGAAAATTAGTATGGTGTTCATTATCACTGAACTAGTATATATTTGTTTAGGGGCCAGCTGAAGGACGCCTCCGGGTGCGGGAATTTCTCGCTACATTGAAGACCTTTTAGTGACCTTCTGCTGTGGTTTTTTTTATGGTCGGGTTGTTGTCTCTTTGACACATTCCCCATGTCCATTCTCAATTTTATTTACAAACACCTTATTGTATTGCTTATTTGATTCGCACTCATGCATATGTGTCTCAGTGAAAGACATTTACTCAATATGTTAATGTTATATTCTAATCAACAAATTCGTAGCATTTATTTGCCAAATGCAATAGGAATATATACGGACAATTTTGAACGCTTTAAACATGATTTATATACTGTTACAAATGTATAAAGAGCAATTTGAGCGTTACAAGATGACAAGTACAGTTGTTAACCGATATTTCAATTTAAAAGATCATCGACTAATTAGAGGCAAAAGAGGGGCAACAGATACCAGAGGGACAGTCAAACGCATGACAACGCTAAGGCTAAGAATGAAAAGACAAGCAGACAAATAAAAGTACACATCACATAACACAGAAAACTAAAGACTAAGCAACATGAACCCACCAAAAACTGGGAGTGATCTTAGGTGCTTCGGAAGGGTAAGCAGATAATTCTACACATGTGGCACCCGTCGTGTTGCTCATGTTATTACACACACGGTAAATAGTCTGATTTGGTAGGTCCTATTCATGAAAAGGGAAGGGGATTATAGTAACGACGTAAAGAACATATCCAATATCATCTGTGAAACGGTTATTCCATAACGGTTAACCAACTCGTGGTGGCGTCCGTAACATTTACGAATGGATGATTTCAACTTCACAATGTGGAACTGTTGATTTGGTAGCCTTCTTGTGAGCAGCAACCCTTTATCAAAGAATCATAATAGGCAATACAAGCGCGGGAATATCGTATCAATTAGGATATATATATACTCCGTATGCAGGCGCTACTGAAATGTTGCTACTTAGAAATTAACAGTTCACAATTGGGCAAGTAAATGTCACAAACAAAAATGAAGGATCTGCATGAACATAACAGAGGAGCGAGACCGTACGCGTCAATAGGGTATGCGACTCATGTTATGCATGCATCTTTCACAATGTTCACACTGTTAGAATAATTATTATAATTTCGTTCGTTTTCATAACCCTGTGTGTATAACGAATACCCCAAGTGAATGAAGTTTAAAATGATTAAATACGAACAACAAAGTATTTGTGATAATATACACATCTGGCAGACTTTAGATTGGAAAGGAAATTGTACTTTTTCGTTATCTAGGAAATTCAACTCTCAAAGACACACTAATGTATAGCTGCAAATAATGAAGCATCATCACAAAAAGCAAAAAGCAAAACTTCAAAAAGGCAAATAAAAAACACTATCTTAAGATCTAGCAATATAAACCGTTCCAACACATGGGTTATACTGAGGTGACGTGTACAGTACCTTTTTTTAATTAGTTGTTTTAAGTAGGTTGCACAGGAAAACTGTATTTAAAATAGTATCAAAGATACCTGGCTTATTTCGATGTTTCCGACAGACGTGCATTTATTCTTATTATGAATCACTATTTTCGTTCGAATAAATATAATGTGCAAAGGAAAAATCAATAGACATGGTGCAGAACATATACAGCAAAAGAAGAAAAACTTACAAATATGCTGCTGAATCTAGATAGTGTCTGATAAGCTGTGATAGGAAAATCTAACAGCAGCGTAATTTAAGATTATTTCTTTTTCAGTTTAACAGTTAATTTACACACAAAACTGACACTTAAATCGAATAAGATGGTAGCCAAAGCAATCCCGATTCTTTAGGAGCATTGGTTAAAAGTAAGCGCTTAATCTGTTGTTTTTAAATAGATAAAAAATGTGTGTAAACATCAAAAATAAGAATGCTAATTTTTCACTGAGTTTGAAATCAATCGCTGAAAAAAAACCTTTTAATTAAACAAAATTAAATATGATAGTACAAACTTGTTCTTCTTATCTATTGTTGGCGGTTTTAACATATCTTGTGATTCCATGTTTGTATCTTTTTCTGTTTGATAGTCTGGACTGACCGTGACATATGCATATGAAACGGCTTTGTTGTTTGTTTGATTTGCAGTATTGCATATTTCATTTTCGTCTTTTTCTTGTCTGCCAAAATAGAAAAATAAACATGTAAAAATGGAACATAAAACAAAATTTAAAACCTGATATGTAAGAAATTGTTTTTTTTTTAAAACTGAGACATTTTAAATCCAATTGAAGTCACAAACACTTCATAATCAGAACGCGGGTGTTTCTATGATTGAGAATAATTTACAAAATGTTTTGGTTAATATAAATAGCTCTTAGCAAACATTTGCATATCAGTTTTGTTTGAAGTTCTCAATGATTTCCCTTTTGGTGTCAATGACAACCATCTTGCCCATTTCAACAAAACTTCTTATCACTCACATTATACGACAAAGAAATGTTTGTAAGGAATTGTGGTTACACTGACATATCGTCCTACTTCAACAAAATACACAGACTTTTTTGATACAAAGCAAGTTCTAGAAACGAGTTACAAAATTGCACAAAGGTATTATGAATGGTTAATTTAGAAAACATAATTGCAAATGTTTACATGTGTATTTTCATTTACCAACATACAGCAAACATAAACGTTAAAGTTTTAAACAACTGTATGATTATACACTGTGATATATTTGGTTTCACATTATATTGCACATGTTGTTATCGAGATTGGGTTCCTTCCCTGCTATGTAACCAGTACATATATAGTATCCTTCAAACATGTTCGCTGTTATACGTGTTCACTTTTCATAGAATGTTATATCGTTATTTCCTAAGCTGTTTTTGTAAATCCCCTAATTTAAATTAGAAAAACCCAAGGGTTGATATGAAAGAGGGTTGATATGAAAAATATTCAAAGTATTACATGTAATAGTTGGAAATAACTAGCAGTACTGTCAATCCTTATTGACATCTTTCCCTCCTCATGTTTTAGTTCACCACAAAGAGTATAATGCAAATCAATTTGAAATTGTCTTTCCACCTTAGAATTAAAAAAAAACATCATCTAGAAGTTTCAAAAATACTTTGCTGTGGGTTGGCATTCGTTAGCACACACCACCATGCAGACATTGGTTATATTGATGCTTATGGACAATTAATGTACGAAAAAATGTTAATCATCATATCAGCATCATTAGATACAAACCAAAAATAACAAACGTGTATACAGAATGCAGCAGTGGTAAAATAATTGCTTATGAAACGACTACAACAACAGTCTTTTGTACAAATATGTCGAATACTTGTGACTTTGAAAGTTACAACATCTAGAAGTCTGTTTCTATGTGCAACACCAACAAACCATAGTACGTCACATCAGGTTCAATACGAAAAAAAGTAGAAAAAATATTCCCTTGAATTGAACAGTTAAAGGAAATTGATGCCAACATTTCATTGCAGTAAAAGAAATCTGAGTCATAGACATATCTATTAGGAGTATCAAATCTATATTACTTTTTATATGGTGTTTCACTAAAATATTTTAGTTACTTGAGGTTACATGGTTACTTAAGCTTGTAAACAGGCAAGAAAGGGAGGAACATTAGATTGGTTAACCTCATGATTAATATTTTATATACAGTGAAATGTTTTGTGAAATTTGTCTGTAGTACTGGACAAGTATTTTTTTATTTAAAACAAAGATAAATTCTGCACAATTTTATTTTGAAGTTCGAATTGAACAAAGACTAATAGGGGAAACAATGGTGATATTATACCGTATCTAATAATTGCTATCAGAAGTACCTATGATCAAGTTTGTAGCTTTCGACTTATTACAGATACATTGTAAAAATCATGTAAAGTTGTTTTAAATAGAGATAAGCATTAGCGTTAGAAAGGTTGCCGCCAACAAACAACTTTGATTTTGTAAATACTTTGAGAAAATTCAGGACATGTCCGCAAATAGTATTCAATCTTAGTGACATGCTAGACAAGTTAAAATCTCTACCAAAAACATGTAAACTTATAACCAAACACACTTGCATAACCTTGAAAAACAAGTTATGATACCCGATTAAAAAAACATACAGCGATATTAAGACCAAATTTGATGACCAAAAACGTATGTATGCCATATATTCGTTACAGTGCCATTTAAAAATATATCCTCTAGCTAACATAAAATATTGAAAATTTTTAACCAAATTCACCAATTAAAATGAAAATTATAGCACACACGGCAACGCCAACTATTAACATTTCCAATCCAGAGATTCAACATGAAAAACGAAACCATAAATATTGATTATTATAACTTTGAAGTTTAGGGAAACTGTTTTGTGATGACTCCTGAAAAGGAGAGGCCTTGCCAAGATTTATAGACAAGCACTAAAAGATTCCAATTCACTCTAAATGAAAACCAAAGCATAAACCTTGAACATACGAGATTTTATAGACGACATTTCTATAAAGTTTTTGTACAATTAGTTATGATACTGTATATACTTATATTCTTTAGACATGCCAGTACAAATTAGGTGAAAACAATATTACATTGTCACTGTCGACTAAATGACAAAATATTTTTCGAAGTTATTCTAAATCTACCACGGCACTCTAAAAGAAACTTACTTTACTTTGCACTTCTTTTCATCTTCCAGTATACAATTGCTATTGTCCATTGTATTGCAATCTATATGAGTTTCTTGATTTGAAGTGTAACCAGGATTAGTTGCTGCACAATGTTCCATCAATGAACTAGATGTATTTTTTGTAATGTCTTTTTGTAATCTTAAATATAAACATGAATAAAGAGTAAATAACCGTTGAAAAATGACGTTGTTTTCATTCCTATAAAATTGAGAATGGAAATAAGGAATGTATCAAAGAGACAACAACTCGACCATAGAAAAAACAACAGCAGAAGGTCACCAACAGGTCTTCAATGTAACGAGAAATTCCCGCACCCGGAGGCGTCCTTCAGCTGGACCCTAAACAAATATATACTAGTTCAGTGATAATGAACGCCATACTAATTTCCAAATTGTACACAAGAAACTAAAATTAAAATAATACAAGACTAACAAAGACAAAGACAGAGGCTCCTGACTTGGGGCAGGCGCAAAAATGCGGCGGGGTTAAACATGTTTATGAAATGTCAACCCTCCCCCTATACATCTAGCCAATGTAGACAAGTAAATGCATAACAGTACGTACATCTAAAATTTAATTCAAGAGAAGTCCGAGTTTGTTGTCAGAAGATGTAACCAAAGAAGATAAATAAAATGACAATTATACATAAATAACAAAAGACTACTAGCAGTTAACTGACATGCCAGCTCCAGACTTCAATTAAACTGATTGAAAGATTATGATTTCATTATATGAATATCAGGCACAATCCCGTTAGGGGTTTAGTATCATACCATCATAACATATATGAAAAGAACATAACCCGTGTGTCATGCCAACACCTGGTTTTTGACTGGTTTTTGTGCTATGTCTAATTCACGACATATGGACAAACGAACATTAAGCTTTTACTTTTTAAAGCAGAAATGACAACGTCATCGCAAAATAAACTAACAGTATGATACAACTTATATAGGCAACTGGAAAAATTTAGATGGAGAATCCTACCACCAACCGGATCAATCTAAGTTGCTCCGGAAGGGTAAAATATCGTGTTCTACATGTGGTACACGTAATATTCTAACAACGCCTACATATGGGTTATATGTCTCCAATGATTATACTGTATTTCAGATCTTTTTCATTTTTGATTCCCGTAGTAGAAAGTTGCTGCTCACACAGAAGCTATTCAATCCAAAGAAATATCTTTGCAATGAATATTTCAAACAACGAAACCGTTTAAAAGGTCATTAAACAAGCAGAGCAAAGGGACTTATTACTTGATTAAACATCAAGTGAAGATAGTAAAGTGAAGCACACGTAGCATGTCAAGGCCAATGGAACAAAATTCACCATGTTCGTAAATGGTTACCATAATATCTTTATAAAGCAAAACACACTTTTTCAATATGAAAAGCACGAAAACACAAAGTCCATGAGAAAGAAGTCAATACGGATATTCATTTTAACAAGATATTTTTAATTATAATAAATCAAAATAACAATTAATATCAACAGTGGAATTTTCAAATTCATATATACTAACAAATAGCGTTTGAACAATTAACACACGTTAACACAGCTTTGAAGACAAATTTACATCAGGTTATTATAAATTATGCGGTCGTTTTTATAAATTTCTTGTTTACAAAACTTTTAATTTTTCGAAAAACTAAGGCTTTTCTTATCTCAGGCAAAGATTACCTTAGCCGTATTTGGCACAATTTTTTTTGGAATTTCGGACCCTCAATGCTCTTCAATTTTGTACTTGTTTGGCTTTTCCTTGTTTTTTTTTTTTTAACTATTTTGATATGAGCGTCACTGATGAGTCTTATGTAGGTGAAACGCGCGTCTGGCGTACTTAACTATAATCCTGGTACCTTTGCTAACTATTATTATTAAAAGATATTGCTTACTATATCAGCTATGCATTGCAAAACTATATGTATAAACTTCAACTTTGCTATATTGTTAAATGGGCGTTTTTCAATAAAAACGTACTTTCTTGTCCTATCCACGTTAAAAAAAAATGTGTTTGATCTTTGCAAGTAATGTTTTGTGCAGTCAGTACATTGAATAAGATATAAAATTTTTAAGCAAAGAAACTGTTTATTTTTTAGAGGGATTGAATAGAATATTGATTCCTGAATGGTCCAAAACAACCAAAATGGCATGTCCCTAGACCGCCTGTTCAACATTCATACTCTCAAATATCGTAAAAAAATGTAGAAATAAATATTAATTTTACTTAATATAAGTTCTTTAATAATTCAAAAGTATGTTTAGAGCCAACATATTTTAATAAACAGCTTTTAACATAGGATTTTTTATTTAAGAAGGTGTGTCCCTAACACAAAGTCCACTACGAAACGAAGTCATTAAAACTTGCTTATAAACAGTTTTATAAAATCAATGTAATTTTTTGTTTGCAAGAGATATCAACATTAGGGTCTTACAAAAGAAGTGATGCTTTTATAACGGCAATTAAACTGTTGGTAAGAAAAATTGAGCACATCAAATGGACCAGAGTGATACCGTATTTTTGTAAATGTCCACTACGAAACAGGTCAAATCTCCTTCAGTAACTGGTTTTAAAATTATAAAAAAAATATCAGTGTACAGCTTGATAACGCTTTGAAGAAGACAGTCAGTCTTGTTACTATTGCAATATTGGGGTTGAGAGAAAAAAATAAAACATGTGAATACGTCCCCTACGAAACGGTCCGCTACGAAACAAGTTTGGGAGAAAAACGTTTCGTAGTGGACACTACCACTACCATGCAGTCTTTTTTTACTCTTTTTTCAATTATATTCGTGCAAAGCAAATAACAAAGGTTAGTTTCATGTAATTTTTATTATGTTTTTATTAACATAGAAAAGGGTTGATGTCAACTACGAAACTTTTTGTCCACTACGAACGGTTTTGTCAACTACGAAACGCATCAAAATGTCCACTACGTAACATGAGTTGTACCTTCATATGTGAAGTACTGTCTAATCTTTATCGATAAGAAATCTTTCTCCAATTCAGAAAAAAAATGAGATTTTTCTAGTATATAAAGTAAACAAACTGGAATGTCTATAGGAAACATTTAAAATTGCAAAAATATGTGTGTTTAGAAGCAGTTTCGTTTATGTCCCCTACGAAACAGTACACAAATTAAGAAATAATATAATTTTAAAGAGTATTTAAGATTGCACTTTTTGTTTACAAACAAGTCTATAATAGAGGTATTCAAAATAACTCTTGAAAATAAATTTTAGACTAGTTGATTTTCCATTTTTTTTTAGGTCTGAAAGGAACGCTTTTATTGAAAAACGCCCAAATATAAATAAAATTGAGAATGGAAATGGGAAATGTGTCAATGAGACAACAACCCGACTAGGGATCTGAAAACAGACGATCGCCACCAATGGGTCACCAACACAGCAAGAACAATCCTCAGCCGGAGGCAATGCTTAATCTGACCCTTGAATAAAATGTGTACTATTTCAATGAAAAGGGACGTAACACTATGCTAAATGTACTTATGGTGTTTAATAATGGAAAACAAACTGACAGAACTATTTATCAGCAGGAGTAAGATAAATCCATGTTGTTTGCCTAATATATAAATTGTTTATGTAACGAATTTGTTACAATTTTACAAGAAAAGTCAGATTCAGTTACTAGAAATAGCAATCAGCATTATCAGATACCACGCTTATTTATGCAGGTACTTTTGTTGTTTTTTGTTTGTTAAAAAAAGTTTAACATCATAATAAATGTCACATTTGCATACCTATGACAAATGTATGAATGGTGTCTAGTCGTTAATTATAATAAAAAAAATTGATTAATTTCAACACAAACGAAAGAAGTCCACGTTTTTTGACAAGAAGTAATTTGAATACTGAGGTTTCATTATTGGTATAACAGGATATCTAACAAACTTGAGAAATACAAATTTTAACACATGATTTACGCACCATGTAGACCTTAAGTCATAAAGCCCAAACACATATATGTGGTCATATAACAACATTTGATAGATCGGTTTGTTAAACTTATTATCTTATATAGTTCTGTTAATTTATTTTATTGAGAAAGAAAAAGTTGGTATTCATTTTTTTAAATATTCAAGAACTTACATTGTAGGTACCAAAAAACTATGTTTTGCAACTTGTTAATACATTTGTGATTGTTGTATTAACAAAGAAGTAATGACAGAATTTGCAAGACTACGTCTTTAGGTGGACATTAATTTCAAACACATCTTAATGGATTAGCGCAGACTAGAAAATTTAACATTAAACTTGCCGAATAATTCTCACAAATATACTCATAATTTACGCAGTATTAACAAGGGTCTTAAATCCTGCTTCACAAACTTGCTTACTATGTTATTGTGCAGCATTAAATAAAGACAACAGAACTATACCGCTGTTTAAGAATCATAAATCGAAAGAGAAAAAATAAAATCCGGTTAAAAACTAATTAACCATTGTTTTAACAATTCAATAAAATCTTAAGAAACAATTATAAGAACAGCCATTTAAGTCAAATTATTAACATGATAAAAGCAAATTATATCATCTTGTTAACATTATAACGGCAAATCAATTCATTTGATTAACATGATCAAGGCAAATTACTTCAATCTGTTATACATGATCAAGGCAAATAAAGTCAACTGATTAACATGATAATTCAAATTTATTCATCTGATTAACATGATAAAGGCAAATTTATTCATCTGAGTAACATGATAAAGGCAAATTCGGTCATCTGATTACATTTGTTACTTGATTAATGTAAATTGAATACATTTTATTAAAATTTAAAGTACCCTGTGTTACCAATCACAAACTATAAAAGTTTTATGGTTAACTAGTTTATACTTGAAAATGTGAAAGATTCTGTCAATATTGTGAATTAGATGGATCTGAATTTTGTATTGGAAGGCCCTCTTTATGCGACATGATAAAACATTAAAATCTATATCCTAAATTATTTCCAAAATTGGGAGCTCCAAATTAAGAGAGCTCATAAAAGAGTTCGGTAATGGCCATATTTTGGCCCGGTTATAAAGTTCAATGTAACAAGATAAAAAATGTTCCAAGTTGACGTAAAGACATGTTAGAAAAATTAAATAGAACTTTTGGTGGCTAAGATTTATATAAAGGATTGATTTTTACATCCCAAAGAGGTCAAAATGAAAGATTTTGGTGAAATTTGACAAAATCGGTCGGATTTCAAACAAATTTAGACCAGGAAACATAGAACGCAGGCGTCGACAAAAACTATATGTTAAATGTCATTGAAAACATTATTTTCAAATATCTTTGTTGTCGACGAATGCGCTCTATGTTTTCTGTCCAATAATCAAAGGAATTAAACCCATTATAATTTATTTTTCGTGGAAAATAAAATACTATTTGTGACGTTATGAATAAAACGCAGGAACGTAAATTTCAACAAAAAGGCTTATTTCCTAGTAAGTCAATGTATTAGCTTTGATTCAATGTGATATTGGTTAATAAATCCTAATTTGAAATTTAGGCTTAAAAAGGGGGCCATTTTAGGGCATTATCGAACCTACTCTTTTGAAAAATTTTCACAAAATTGTAAATGCTATCAGTATATAAAGTTCTCAGATTTATTTTCTTACCTTTTACGTTTAGCATGGCACTTGTTAATAGCCAATGCACAAATAACAGCGATAATTATAATTCCTCCAATCCCTATCCCTATCCATAAACTGATAATCATTTCTGAAATAGAAGCGAATTAACAGTTTTAAATAGAAAAAAAGAAGGTTTTGTAAATATTCATTGTTATGACATAGGTTTCATTGGAAACAATAAATAAACACACAAAAGTCTTAGGAAGACAGACTTTAACATTACAGATTGCCAACTGTAGACATAACAAGGATAAACTCCATGATATTTCTTTGTTTTTGAAGATACTCTTTCTTGTGTGGTGTGGCATAACTGTTCTCATAAAGCTCAATTTATTCAAATTCATTTACACAGAAAACGTTATTTTTACAGAATAAAAGATATCACATACTACTGATAACCTTCAAGAAGTTTTACCGCCCATGGCAGGATTTTATTTGTAAATTTACTGAGTTTCGTAAAACATATTTTTACCTGACCTAAATATAATATGTTATTTAGGAACTGCTATAAAGCTTATAACACTGAAACAATATATATTCAAATAATATGTATCTGTCATGCTATCTGGTGATTCGTGTTATCATTTGTAATGTATTTTGGGAATATTTGACGTGGAAACCAAAGAAAGTTTAAACACTGAAACCCCCTTGTTTTGGTAAAGAAATAGTTGCTTAGTCTTTAGTTTTCATGTTGTGATTGGCAAAAGATGTTAGGCTTTAGTCTGTTTTAGTTTTTTTGCCACGAGCATTGTCAGTTTGTCTTCGACTGATGAATTGCTTCAACTAATACTCATACAAATGTACCCAACATAGTCATGATAGTGTTGTGTCCAAGGAAAATGATGTCATGTACTAATAGTACATGAACAGACTGTAATAAATGAAAAATATGCACCTTTTTTGATACTGTGAACTTTTGTGTTGCCTTTGAATATTGTTTTTTTTTCTCTTTGTTGGAGACTGAATCGGGAAATACTGCAGCTTTGCCTATGTCGTATAGTCTATATTTTTGGTGGATTGAATTCATTATCCGTAATATTTGTTTATCGTATATACCAACTAGTTGCTTGATCTAGTTTGTTACGTATCATGACAAAAAAAAATACGCTTTTTATGTTCTATTAAATTATCTGTTTTGTTCCGCTTTTTCACTGAAAGTGGTCAGTACAAAATATAGTAATAAATTGTAACATATTGAAGCTGGCATAACCTGCACAAAACTTAAAGTCGGCCGAGTGGGCTGACTGCTTTCTATTTTCAAAGTTTACTTTCAAAGACTGCTCCAATTATATTGCCATATCTTTAACACCTGGCATAAAAGTTGAGACATGGGGAAAGATCTGTCTTTGATTGATTTCGAGTACTAGTCAACCTCTGACTGGACTCATGGACAAGTCTGTCTTTGACAAGGAATCGTATGTACCACATTTTCTATTAATTGTTTTTCTAGAATACCGATAATTGTATTTTTTCTACGGTTTGCTTCCAGCATTAGAAATGTTTGCATCAAGGAATTTTTCATACACACGTATTGTAACTTCTTTGTTCATTCATAACCAACGTTATATTTGAATAATATTCATCAAAATTTCGCAAGTATAAATATATTAAAAATTAACGTGTATGAAGGACTTTCACGGTTATCTTCATCACGGGTGAATTCAGTAGATGACCTGTTAAAAGTTAACGTTTTCTGCAGTCATAGAAATTGACATAGTAAAAACTGTGACTTTGCTATTGCCATTGTGATCCTAAAACCTAATGGATCAGTCACTTATCATGTCGAAAGTTTACTTTTAACAGTCAAAATGCCTATATCTGGTGATCAAGTTTGCTTTCTGCAAATGAAATTATTTCGCCCATTTGTACATATTTATATTCTTTGTGATTTCTATAGCATTTTCAGTTAATATGTGGTCAATATTGTTTTTAAAACAAATACATATATCTCCGGCCGTGTTCTCACCAAACGCTATGTACAGTGAACATGTTTAAATTAGTTTAATGTAATGTACACTGGTTTCACATTAAAGTTTTTAACATCAATACACCTTGTTTAATTACCTGAACATAATATTTGATCACACTTGTAAACTATTATTATGACTTTTAAATGTTTATTTCGTAGAAATGAATGCAAATTTTACGGACAACTTTTTAAGAGGTTAAGGAACGACAATTTCACTTAAAAAAAGGGAGGGAAATGGATTTTTAAACACATCAAATCGTAAAATGATTAAAACGTTTATTTGAAAGACGTTTTATTTTTTATTTTAAATGATTGTATAGTACCATACTTTTGTCTTTTTTTAAATTCGTTGCATTATATATCATTTTTTGGATTGAATGAATTATGATTAACTCATCCTAGAAGCCAGGGAACTATGATATTTGTCAAAGATGTATACTGAATTCTAAGCTTTTAACGTAATAGTATCACTTTTATTTCTAGTTTTGACCACAGATAAAGAAATCAAATTACGATCATGACGATATAGCCAAGGAAATAATGAACATATATCAAAGTAACTGCAACTTCAGATTTGTTTTCTGATTTTCTTGATATTACCGACAATACCTGAATTGTTGTTCTTGTCCTCAGATAAATCGTTAATATATTCTGAAAAAAAAACGAAAAAAACACGATAACACATTACACTTGATACACACAACTATAATGTTTATAACTATCTAAATAACTATGCCTATAATTGTGTTGTTTCCAGTGTTATTTCACACAAACATATAATTTCTATAAAAAGCAGTCAGTCACAAGATGGAAAACCATCCTAACTGGTATGAGAGTATCAATTAAAAATAATAGAATATGTTTACTTTGCCAATACGTAGTATATACTGTGATATGTACAAAAATATAATAAAAATGATTGGTCACCAAGCATTTTATCAAGCTACTGCAGGTTGTGACAAAAAGACAGCTATTGTATGGATTATACAGAAAAAAACCATCATTATGTTATATCAATTTTTGCTAATTTGCTTGATAATCTAGAACTAATGGTCTCTGGTATTTACAATCCAAGATGACAAAAGACATGCATACTACCTTAACATGTTAAATGTAGGCAGAAATCATAGTTGAATATGCATTTTACATGCCTAATGTGTAAATATACATAGGATAAACCGAACTGCAATTCAATTAGTGTATGCTACTTTTTTTCAATATTTCAAACTGGTAGTAACAGTGTTAATGTGCGCGGGTTTATTGCTTGCTTAGCAGCAAATATACATCTTTCTGACGTTGTTACTATTACTTATTATCTAGAAACGTTACCTCTGTCGTGACAAAAAAAACCAGACCGCTGTAATCGGAAGCCTAGTGTGTAAAACAACTATTTTTTTGGACAATATTAACATGCAAAAATATTTGTGGTACACCCTGAACATTGGTGATCAGAACGATCTTCAGATTATGCATGTTCTGTGTGTACACAAATTTTTTTTGGATGATGCAACAAAAAATACATTTTTAGATTTCAGTTTCACAAGCTTTTAATGCAATTATGTCGATAAATCCTAAAGTAAAAATCATATATTTGCACATGCTGCATGTAAAGTTCCAATAACTCAAGTTAACAAACAATTTCTTGGAAAATTACTATTGTTTTTTAGTAATAATGTTTGATCAATGCCGTTACCGGCATGGTTTTATTATCGATTTCTCATATGAAAAGCTAATTTTCTATAGTCTTTGCTTACTAGATTTCCCATCTCACTAAGTGGTATCCCTTTATTGAAACAAGATAAATCTGGTCTGAAGTTTTATTATTATTAAATAGATAAGATATATACCCATAATTTTGGTACCATCATAAAGACAAATATGATTAAAAATACAAAATTATAATATTAAACTAAGAGTATTTAGAACGAATTCCTGTTATGCATCGATTCACAAGAGATCAAATGCTGAAGAAATTAGCAATACTAGATAAAAGTACGGCTTTCTACAATGAGACAAACGCATTTCCCATAGTCAGCCATAAAAGGAACTGAAATAACAAATATAATCAACCTTTTATGTCTATCTGTATTGTTTGCACATTGTTGTTAATATAATGGAATTTGATGCGACTGTCAAACAAGTGTGTGGTTTAGAAAGCTATAAAAACCAGGTTTAGTCCTCTATTTTCTACACAAGATAATGACTGTAGCAGTCAGGAATGTAAATGTCGTTAATCATTCGTTTGATGTGTTTGAGCGTTTGATTTTGCCATTTGATACGAGACTTTCGGTTTGAATTTTCCTCGAAGTTCAGTATTTTATTTATTTTACTTTTTTAATGGATCCGGTTAGCTAGTCGGGTACGAGGTATTCTTTGGTTTTTTTTTTAATCGTGAAAATGAAACAAAACTGATTGTGATGTTATTTTATAACAAGTTAATCGTATTGAAAATGTTCTCTCCTTTTGTTTTATAATTTTTGCCATATAGTTGGTGGAATCCCCTTCTTTTATCGATGAAGTGCAAAAACATCTTCTGCATGATACAAAGAAAAAATAACAAATTTAGTACTTCAACGAAAATTCGAAACGGCAAGTTTCGTCTCAAATATCAAAATTAATTTGCTCTAACACATCAAGAGAATGGTTAACAACTGTTATATTCTTGACTTGCTTCAGGCATTTCAATATGCACCAAACGGTGAATTAAACTCAGTTACTTTTATCGTCCCAATGATAGATGTAAATGACTTCATAATCGGGGCAATAATCAAATATACAGACATTGAAGTCGTTTTCGTAAATAATGGCCACCGTAAAATGCTTCCACCAATTTAAAAACTTCAGATTTATAATTGTTCTGGTGCAAGGTTGGTGCGAAATTTATTTGATTTTTTTTATAGCGTACGGTCTGGACCATGCGTACTTTTTCAAAATACTCATACGGTCGGACCGTACGCGTACGGTCTGAATAATAATAATAAGTTTGTGAAGTGTTATATACAAATGCATATAACAGATCAACATAACTATCAAATTTACATAAAAAAAAGTTCAATTGTAATTGAAATAAAAACTTTATATTTTAATTATTTAAAAAATCACGCTAATCAACTCTGTTAATCTCTGGTATCGTTTAGCATGTCGCTCAGTTATACATTATGATCACTGATTAACCTCATTGGTTGATATCTTTGGCGGAAGTACATGTGATACATCCTCATTCTTTCAATATCCAAGCTGTGGGAAGGTCGTGCTCCACGTGTTGTCGGCAACGTAACTATATTCTTTAACTTTTACTTACATTTGCCTTGGTGGCAATATAGCCTTGGTGGCTTTAAGACCTTGGTGACTTTAAGACCTTGGTGGTCATTTATATATGCCTCAGTGGCAATAGACCTAGGTGGTCATTTATATATGCCTTGGTGGCAATAGACTTAGGTGGTCATTTATATATGCCTTGTTGGCAATTGATCTAAGTGGTCGTTTTTATGATGTTTTACATTTGCCTTGGTGGCAACATTGAATTAAAAATGCTAGCCATGGGGGGCGTCAAGACCTTGGTGGTCATTTATTTTCGCCTTGGCGGCTTCTTGATAGAACTAGATGGAAATGGTTTACCTTGGTGGAAAAATGTTTTGGGATTTAGACCTTGGGTAGTTATTAACAACCCAGGTGGTCAGATAGTTGTTATGCCGTGCGCCGGTTAAACGCAGGGCAAAGTGCTGTCGCTGTATCAAATATATGTGGAAGTGGGGGCTCATGCCGTTTTGGAAACCTGTAGCTGAAAGGAGAATAATTAATTGTTTATAGGGTAAATAAATTCTTTTGTAACTTTTGAGTGTTGTGGACTTTTCATTGATTATTACATTGTTCATACTGATAGAAAATGCTCTTTAAAGACTTTGTTAGAAAAGAATAGAATTACTGAGAAAGTGGAATAATTTATTGTGACATGTCACTTGATATTAATGGTGTTTACCGGAATGATATGTATTGAATTATAAGGTGTCTTCGTCGAGGTCCGCGTTCAGCGGTCTGTTTGATTGTACATAGAATTGAATACAATGTTTTTGTTTTCAGATGGTGCTACAGCTTTGACAGGCTGATGAATGAAGGAAAAGCAATATGACATCGCACGATGATTCATGTCAATCAATGAGTTCGAACAACCTAAAAGGAAAGGAGTTTTTCGATCAGAATATGGTGAGAACAAATTGCAATTTAAGTAATGTTTTGATTTTTGAAAATAGGAAAATAATGAATGGGAAAAATATGGATACAACACTAAATTATGTATGTCTGTCTTGAGAAAGGCAGAAGATGTCTATATGAATCTATGATGGAACAACTTTCTATTTAAAGTAGTTCTAATAATTTGTCCGTATTTTCATGATGTTTACTATAAGATGTGTATAAAATTTCATTGATGTGTTGAAATATGTCACAAAAATCTTTTGTCTTTGGAGATTAAATAATGGTTGCAATATTGTTGTTTCGTTTTGTTTTATTTAATAAATATAATGTTGAATGATTTTGTATACTAGTACAAATTTCATGTATGGTTAAATTTTTTGATTTAAATTTCTTTGTCTACAGTTCGAGGGACACTGATTCCCTAGTGGTTTTCCACGTGGATTGTAGGCAAAGGAATTTTTCCTTTTCAAAGTGTGACTAATGCTGTCTTAAGTACAAATAAGCAATGTTATTGGTGAATATCTTTTCAGCAGACATGTGCAGAATCAAGTGGAAATACAATTATCAATGTTCCTGATTAGGAAGTAAAGAGTGTGTTTGATTCAATAACAGTAAAGAAAGAGACAAGCCAGCATAGTTTACACTTGGAGGTGAAGTCCCTTTGCTCACAAGCTTTCCACATGCTGAATATGTTATTAAAATAATGACAATGTTCATTTTGATATGAGTTCATTGCATTAACTCAACTTTTAAAAGTCTGTATGTAGTCAAATTCTGGAGAATTTATTGAATATTGAACCATTTATAAAGAACTGTGTACATGTATCTTGAAATGTTTAGTAGTGTTTTAAAGTAATTAAGGAATAATATTTAATAAAAGTGTTGAAGATATTTTTGTTTTGAGTATTGGGAATACTATTCCTTAAGGGAAAGCCTTGCTAGGGTGTAATTTGAGATTGGTCTGCAAATATGCTGTATGGACAATAGAGTTTTCTATGCCCATAACTTAACATGAACTGGGTGCAAGATTATATCAATCACTGAGGATATGTGTATAACCTCATTGGTTGATATCTTTGGCGGAAGTACATGTGATTCATCCTCATTCTTTCAATATCCAAGTGGTGGTTGGTTTAAGGGCTATGTTTGGTCAGGCAATACATATTGACTGTTTGGGTTTGGGTTGATGAGGTTCTTGATAAGTCCCCCCCTCTCCCACCCATAAGTACCAAAATGTGGATATAATTTTATATTTATATTTTAATATTGGTATTACATGTATGCATTTTGGGTTGATGAGCATGCGACAACATTAGAAAAACATAAGCATTAACATGGGGATCATGTTGACAAAACAAACCTTTGCTTTATCGATTTTCAAGGGAAAGGTTAATTAGGGCAAGTGTATTGGTATGTTTGTGTTTCCTTTTTCATTACAATGGTAAAAATAAGATCGGATGACAATAATGTTGATTATAATGCTTCATTTTATGAGCTCCAGAGTAGTTATATAATGAAAAACACCTGCGCACTGTATCCAGTGAGCTCTTCTGCATTGCATTGTGCATAGCTGTCCACATGTACATTTTAGATATACATAATAGTACGTACAACTTGTTGTAGCAAGTGTCACCTTGGGCGAGTGTACCAAAATAGGATTCAGATATACACTTAAACAAATGTTTAATTTCAATTGTTCGTTTGTTCAGTTTATCCATCTAATTGTAATAATAACAATTTGTAAAACTAAAAATAAAGATTGTGCTAAATTGTTTAAATATAAACCATATGATCCAATTACATGTATGGTCAGCTCGTACTAGACCGTACGCGTATACTTTACGGTCCGACCGTACGCGTATGGTCGGACCGTACGAGTATACGTATACGGTCCGGACCGTATGCGTACGGTCAAAATACTCATATGGTCTGGAACATACATCTTTTCTAACTATAAAAACGCAATATTGCAATGAACTACAGATGTCTGCGGTTGGAACTTGTACAAAAATTTACTTGGAGCAGACTTGCTGACTGCTTTCTAAGTTAACTTGGGAAATTTTAAACAAATAAGCGAGTTAACGTCTCTGTAACTATCACAGGTGATTCTTTTCATTGTATACTAATTTGTATGATATAATGACTTTCTTGTAAAGAATGCAAACGTTTAAAAATAAATGAAACATTTCAGACCCAGATCATTTTCATGGAAAGAAGACAATATTATCAGTAACTTTACTTTTGGTCATCATAAATTGATCTAATCAGAATCTTTGAAATGTTAACTATGCAAAACATTCAAAGACACGAGTCAAAAACTAAGAGGTGGGCCTAAATAATATCAACGGAAATGCAATGAGCTAATGGTGATACAACTGCATACCAAATATAACTAATTAACCACAAAAGATTCCCTTTTAAGGTGGTACCCAACACTTTCACTAAAATTAATTTGGCTTGTTTAATTTTCATAAAATTTTGATAATGTATTTACTTTGACTCTTTCACAGAAATATAAAAATTTTGAAAATTTTGAAACAACCGTATTGTCAGAAAAATTACACTGGTTATATAGCAGTTTGACAAACACCAATTTTGATCATCGAGAAGCCTGATATTCCCTTTTCAACAAAACGTAACTAAAACGTTTAGATGTCTTTACAGAGTTATCTCCCTGTAGTGTTAGGTACCACCTTAACTGACCTAATAGTAAACAAATGCATGTTAAATACACAAACGTTTCAAAATAAATAAACCATGACGAAAGGGACAGGGCTAAAACAAAATATGATAAACTCCATGTAAATGAGATGTAACTATTCAAATATAACTGCATAGCATATATCACTAACCTACCACAATGGGTTCCTCATAAACTGACCTAATAAGAAACTGAAATGTTGTTGTGCCGTCGGTGCTGTCGGAATGTTTTTGACTCCGTCGAGACCAGACATATTTCCAGAAAAACATCGTTGAGATAGTGAAACAACATTAAAAAAATGAAATTTGAGATGGGACATTATCTCCGTTTGTTCTTTGAATTAAGCAACCTAGATGATTTTTTCTTTCACCTTGTAATAAAATGTAAAATTGAAAATGGAAATGGGGAATGTGTCAAAGAAACAACAACCCGACCATAGAGCAGACAACAACAGAAGGTCACCAACAGGTCGTCAATGCAGCGAGAAATTCCCGCACCCGGAGGCGTCCTTCAGCTGGTCCCTAAACAAAATGTTTTTGTTAATGAAAAGGTAGAAATGACTGACAAGGAGTTTTGAATTCTTTAATATTCACTTAAAGTAATAATCAAATATTAATTATAATTATAAAAAAAGACGAAAGATACCAGAGGGACAGTCAAACTCATACATCGAAAATAAACTGACAACGCCATGGCTAAAATGAAAAAGACAGACAGACAGACAGACAAATAATAGTTCACAAGACCAAACATAGAAAACTTAAGACTAAGCAACACGATGCCCACCAAAAACTGGGTTTAATCTTAGGTGCTCCCGAAGGATAATCGGATCCCGCACGTCGTGTTGCTTATATTGTTACAAACCCGGTTAATAGTCTAATTCGGTTGGTCATATTCATGAAAATGGAAAGGGGTTGTTATTACAACGCAAGAAACATACCTCATATCATCTGTTACACGGTTATTCCATAGCGTAAACCAACTCGTGATGGCGTCCGAAAAAAATAAGGGATAATTTCAACTTCACCAGTTGAAACTCTTGGTTTAATAGGTTCCTTGTGAGCAGAAACTCTCTTTGTAGCAAATCTTTGTAGGAAATACGAGCCCAGGAGTATCGTATCAGTTTGGAGATATAACCTGTGTATGCAGGTGTTTCTGGAATGTTGCTACATAGAAATCGAAAGTGTACAATTGGGAAGCTGAAATCATCTCTTTTGCCGTAAAGTTTTGTTTTCAACCGACCCTCATTGTCGATATCTAGATTTTATTGAAGATACGGGGCAGACTTGACGGTTTCTTTTGTATCCTTTATCTATAGTTCGATGGTATAGATTCGTTCAACGTAGTCATTAAATTTTAAATTATTTAGTGAGCGAACATCATCTATAAAGCGGAAAATAAAGTTATAGGATATTGCTAACTTCTTGTTTTCTTCCTTAGGAGTTCATGTACGACGTCAGCCTCATAATAATAAAGAAACAAGTCAGCAAGGAATGGGACACAATTTGTTTACATTTGAATGCCAACAGTCTGTTGAAAAACAGGTCCTCCAAACACAACAAATATGTTGTCAATCAGAAAATAAAGCATCTTGCTTATGTAAGTTTCAGAGAATTTTTTGTTTGAATCAGTGTGATCCTTTTTAAAGTAGGATTTATCACTCCTTAAGAAAAGATACTTGTTTCTAAGTTGGCCATTCTTTTTTATGAAATAAAGCAATACCAACTCTTTCAATTTGTCTTTTAGTTTGGAATGGGGAATATTTGTGTAAAGTGTTGACAAGTCAAATGTTTAAATACTATTGCAAGATGAAAGAGTCTTAGATTTCATGTACTCTAAAAGTACCTTAGATTTTTTTTTGTATCCACATCTGATTCACGCGACCTCTAGAATAAATAGTTTCAAACTTTAAAGCCCGGCATTTGATTGCTCATGAAATAGATATTAATAATTTAGAAAGAGGCTCCATGGAGCACTTGGAAGACCCAGAATTGTACCGTTGTTTGTAAGGATACTTATGTAGTTTAGGCATCTAATACAGTGATTGAATGTCTAGTTTTTCATCGTTCGTTGAAATTCCAAAAGGAACATAGAACCTATGACTGTCCAGGACTTCCTATTTTGTAAGTGTCGTGAGGATAAGTAAATTGTCAATACCTAATTCATTTATCAAATAGTTTATGTAATGAGTTTTACAGTCAAAAACGATGTTGTTTGGGTTTATCTGCGAGGACAACAACATATTTGTCATAGAGGTAGGGCAAATAAACTCATCATAGATACAAGGATTGAAATTGCATATAAACGCCTGACGCGCGTTTCGTCTACAAAGGTTCATCAGCCACACTCGAATAAAAAAATGTTGAATAGGCTAAATAAAGTACGAAATTAAAGAGCATTGAGGACCACAAATTCCTAAAGGTTTTGCCAAATACAGCTCAGGTAATCTATTCTTGAAGTAGTATTTTAAAAATTCAAAATGTTGTTGACAGTTAATATATAATTTTGAACATATCAATGATAACTCAATTCAACACAGAAGTGCTGACTACTGGGCTGGTAATACCCTCGGGGAAATAAATCTCCACCAGCAGTGGCATGAACCAAATGGTTGTAAATAAACTCATCATAGATACCAGGATTGAAATGTCATATATACGCCAGACGCACGTTTCGTTATAAAAGACTCATCAATGACGATCGAATAAAAAAAGTTGAATAGGCTAAATGAAGTACGAATTTGAAGAGCATTGAGGAGCAAATATTCCTAAAAGTTTTTCCAAATACAGCTAAGGTAATCTATTCTTGAAGTAGAAAAACCTTATGTATATGTACTTAAGAAATTTATCCTGTTGAACTTACTTTAAATAAAGCTAATTATAACAATGACCACGGCCCTATCCTAGATCTTGATATCTATATCATAAACAAAAAGCTTAATACTAAAATTTGTGCAAAAAGAAATGATTTTTCACTTCCTATCGTTAATTATTCATTTTTAGATGGTGACGTTCCTTTGTCACCATCTTACGGTGTTTATATATCTCAACTTGTACGACTCGCTCGTGTATGTAACAACGTTTTAGATTTTGACGAGAGAAATGTATGTATTACTGGAAAATTATTACACCAGGGTTTTCGATATCACAAACTAGTCAAAACATTTACTAAATGTTATCATCGGTACAAGGACATCATTCGTAAATGTAGCTCAGCATGCAGACTTCTTATAAATTCGGGTATTTCACATCCAATCTTTTAAGGAAATATTCAAGCACAAAAATGTCAGTATTCACTTCAGAAGCTAACAAAACCTTTAAATAGACTTCTTAAGAAGGGATGAAGTTACGATACTGTTGTCAGGTCATTAAAGATTGCATATTTCGGCTTTAATATTGATTCACTTATAGGGTCGTTGCATCGGAACTAAACACATTTATTCAAAAACCAGTTGTTGGCATTACACGTGTTATGTTTTTCTCATATATTTTATGATGGTATGATACTAAACCCCTAACGGGACGGATTATGTTATATATATTCATATGATGAAGACACAATCTTTCAATCAGTTTAATTGAAGTCTGGAGCTGGCATGTCAGTTAACTGCTAGTAGTCTGTTGTTATTTCTGTATTATCGTCATTTTGTGAATTTTCTTTTGTAACATCTTCTGACATCAGACTCGGACTTCTCTTGCACTAAATTTTAATGTGCGTGTTGTTATGCGTTTACTTTTCTAAATAGGCTAGAGGTATAGGCGGAGGGTTGAGATCTCACAAAAATGTTCAACCCCGACGCATCTTTTTTGTCCCAAGTCAGGAGCCTCTGGCCTTTGTTAGTCTTGTATTGTTTTTAATTTTAGTTTCTTGTGTATAATTTGGAGTTAGTATGGCGTTCATTTTCACTGAACTAGTAAATATATATTTGTTTAGGGGCCAGCTGAAGGACGCCTTCTGGTGTGTAATTTTTCGCTGGATTGAAGACCTATTGGTGACCTTCTGCTGTTGTCAGTTCTATTGTCGGGTTGTTGTCTCTTTGACACATTCCCCATTTCAAATTCTCAATTTTATTAGTATTTCAAAAGTTCAAAATGTTGTGGTAAACAGTAAATTTCAAATTATGAACATTTCAATGATAATTCAATTCAACACAGAAGTGCAAGTATTTTGCAACATTTGGGTCTTTAAAGATTGACATAGCATGAGTATTGATAGACCCATTTTGTCTCTTAATTTTGATTTGTATCAACGACCACACAGCCTTTATACATTCGGGAGGAGTATCTCGCGCTTAGCCCATTACCTCGACTGGATTTAGGCTCACGATATTTCGTGATATTGACAATGTTGAGGTCACCGGTAGTAACAAAATGAGGAGGTGTTTTCGACTGAACTAATTAATGATGAAGAATATTGGGTACGTTGACGCCATCGAAACCTTTTCTCTTTTCATCTTTTCCAATGCGAACTGGTTTAAAAAGTCTGTGACTTGCAATGTCCGAAATGATAGCTGTAAGATTGTTATGGTTCGAATGAGGTTTTGTAAGAGTGGTTTTCAAACATAAATTGAACAGAGAATGAAGGGGTTAATAAATAAAGTTTCGTGCGAATGTGATGAATACCTAACGGCTTTTGTATAAATGGCAGCAAGTCATGAATTGATACATCATGCAGAGAAGGTATAATGACCATGACTTTGTCTACGTCGAGGAGAGAGTTGAAAATATTCATTACATTCACCGAGGTACATGAAGGACTAGATAGATTACCTATACCATCAGTTTTGTAGTTGTAACCATATGGTATTATAAAACACTCTATAATTATAATTACCTATTACAATTTCTACAGATGTAGAATTATTGTAAATGTCACCACTTATAGTATTGCTGACTTCACAAATATACGTCCCGCTGTTATTTTGTATGACATTTGTGATGACATATTTATTGGATGTAGACAGGATGATGTTATTGTTCTTTTTCCTATACCATGCATATGCTGGTTTTGGATTTCCATCCCCGTTACATGTCAAAGTAATACTTCCAATAGTTGTATCATATATCTCCTTATCTGGTAGTTTGTTTATGGAAACATTTCGAACGCCAACTACAAGTATAAATTAACATTATTGTTATACCTTAAATTATTCTGTTATGGTTTTTTTCTGTGGTTACATTTAGCAAACATCTTTTTTTTTTACTGTAATTGGTACGTTACAATTCGCTTTTCTACTTAGACTATTTTGTTAAAAATAGATTAATCCCGGTTTTCCGTCTCTTTTTAAAGTTTGAAACTTGAGTTCAGTATAGTAACCCGATGTTACTTTCTGTTGCTCATTCTGAGTACGTTACAATTCGCTTTTCTACTTAGACTATTTTGTTAAAAATAGATTAATCCCGGTTTTCCGTCTCTTTTTAAAGTTTGAAACTTGAGTTCAGTATAGTAACCCGATGTTACTTTCTGTTGCTCATTCTGTAATGTGGTTGAATTTAACACTTCGTTCAATACTCTGGTGCTCTGTTAAAATTTCAACCACGAAACATAGTTTCATTTTTCATTTCGTCTGGATATGATCGAATCAATATCTGTATTTACTGTACATGTGTTACAAGATTCATGTTTTTGTCGATTCAGCATATTTGAATAATATAGTTTATTTAACTTAAATATGTACAATTGAATGCAAAGTGAAACGCTTCCTACGTGTCCATGTAAGTAATTATCTCATGCAGGTCCACGATGAAGTAGTACTTAATAATAAACACAGACACAGGAAAGTATTGGTAAATAAACAAAAAGCATTTGTTCTATAAAAAAAGGTCAACAAGTCACGACGGCAGAGTTGATTTTTTCTCAATTTAGTCATTGTAAACTTAACCATTAATTGCATAAGACAGTTTATGAGATGAGTTGTTGATTGTCTATCAATTAGTTTATCTGTTGTAATTATATAGCTCATTTAACCAAATTAAACAGGAAAAAATATTAAAGTGTTTTTGTTTCTGCTGTCAAACACTTAACTGGTGAATCATATTATTCTAATCTAAACATATCATATTGTAGTGACTTTTTTTCTAGTTAACACATATCTTCCTTACAATTGAAATTAAGTGGTTCAGTTTCGTCAAAGGCTGAAATATTTCCGTCCTGTGATACGACGAAACAGCGAATCCTTGCATTGAAATATTTTGCAGACAATTGGATAATAATATAACTTGTAATATTCACAGAACATTTCCCATAAAATGGCTCTGTTTCCATCGATCCATTGGCATAATTCAATGATGTATTTTCTTTCGTATAAATTGTCTGCCACAACATATTTCCTGGGGGTCTTCCAACATTGCCATTACAGACAAATGTTAAATTGTCACCTTCCTGATGAAATACTTTCCTTTCCGAGATAGCTGTGTTTGGAGGTATCGATGATATATCAGGGTCGGTTGCAGTTGTTGTTTGATACAAACTGGTACGATGTAATACTTCACGCTGTAAAATCCTTCGTTTTCCTATTTTGTGATTTTGTTTATTGGTATCACTTGAAATATGTGGTTTTTGTGGTTTGACTACAATAAAAACACAAGACAAAATTAATCTGTAAAAATATCAGCTTAGAAAGATAAAAGAATAAAGAAAACGTTCAAAATTAAATCATTTACTTCTTCCAAGTTCTTCGATTCTTTCACGTTTGAATAGTCAAGCGATAATATTTGGCTCGAGCCACCTGTATCTGTAATAGCTCAGACTGTTAATCATATTATATTATGTAAAGCTAAATGTACATTGGTTATCCCTAAGTGGAAATTGGCAATTTTCTAGCCGATGCTGGTGTCTGTTGACACTGGCAAGTTTGTTAGTTCAGTGCAAGATTGTGTTGGGTATGAAACCCCTTCTTTTTTAATCAACAGAGTATCTGCAAAAAAATCGGTTTTCAACGAAAGCATGTTTATTTCAAATGAACTTGTATTGAAGCTTGATGTCAAAAATGAAAAAACGAATTTTGAGTGAAAATTTAATGATGCAACCCTTTGTGTTTGGATATTGGACAGTGTACATGTGTTTCATATCTGAAATTATGGATATGTCTTAAATGAGTAATTCAGATTGCACAGAAATGAAATACGATTAATATTGCCAGAGGATGTATCTACGGTTTCCATGTGTCTCACAGATTTAATACAATCAGTGTGCTCAGTGTTTGTACTTAATTCTAACTTTTTCGCTGTTAAGTGGTATAACGAACTTTTTTTATATCCTAACCTTTGTTGCAGTTCACTGGCAATCATTGTCTTAGAAGGGGGAAAAGAATTCAGGCGAAACCCCATACAAAAGATAGAACCTATCACAGCGGATATGATTGGTAAACTATTTAACCTGTATCATGATAAATGTGACCTGTCCAACTGTAGGTTATTTTGTATGTTTATATTGGCTTATACTGGATTTTTTTAGATTCAAAGAACTCTCGCATATAAGAATGACTGATATTAGTTTTCATAATACACACGTTGAAATTATAGTTCACAATAGCAAGGTCGGTATTTACAGACAAGATAGTACAGTTTAGATAGCAAGTACGAAAGACAGTATTGAAAAAAAACTTTCTGTTTTTGAAACCTTGGTATATGATTTTGTTTTGACTGGATGTTACATCTCATAGAATATTTGTGTTTTGTGTCATTCAGCCTTGTATAGAAAAGAAATTCTTTGGGTTTGGTTGAACCCGTGAATTAGAACGTTAAATGAATAACACATAGCTTAGAGGGTGATATAGCAGATTGGTACCCTGAGAAAACATTGTCAATTGATGCTTTTTCGAGGGGTATCAATCTGCTTTATCACCCTCTTAGCTATGCGTTATTAAATTTATTAAACTAAAAGTCCTATCATTTTTGTGTTTTACAGGATTTGCATCTGAAAGTATTTTCTATGGCGTGTACATAACAACATTACGGTATAAAAAAATCAACAGAAGTGAATCAAGATGTTTTAAGTTTTTTATTTTGACAGTCTAATAATAATATCTGAGCCAAAACGTAGAACTTAAGCACTGTCTTTTATTACTTGATGTAAATTCAATTAATTTTTCTTTGAGTTTTCGATTTTTGATTGGTCTGGACGAGAGGGTGACATTCAAAACAATTGTCACCCGCTCAGCTATGTGATAGAGTAAATTAACAACCTCGTATTAGCCAATCAGAATATGGCATTATAACAAAAGGTCGGTTTGACTTTTTTTATATTTTGTTTAAAAATATTTTTTAGTTCTTTATTTAGGTACTGTATTTCTCAGATTTACGACTTTTATTACAGAATTGTACAATTCAAAAGATACACTTGTAAACTGCCCAATTAACAGTATGTTTTCAATTTTCTTTTTTTATTCATTATGTTGTGAATTGTTTCTATTATTTTTTAATTTCATATTTTCGGCTGTTGATCATACTTTTTCTGAGATAATGTAATAAGGACTGTTGTGTGCGCAAATTAGATAAATGACAGTAGTCATAAATCGATTGAGAAAAAAAAAACAAATCCGGGTTACCAACTAGAACCAAGGGAAACACATCACCTATAACACCTGCCATTCTTTTTTTTCACATGTACTTATGTTTCGATTGTATTATTATATTGTCATGTTGTGTCATGTGTACTATTATTTGTCTGTTTTTCCTTTTCATTTTTAGCCATGGCATTGTCAGTTTATTTTGGATTTATGAGTTTGACTGTCCCTCTGGTATCTTTCGTCCCTCTTTTAAAAGACTGGATGCTGCAAATCTTCATTCCATAGAATGTTTGCGTTTGGTGTCTGATTGGTGTCCGGTTGAACCCGTGAAAAAAAACATAAGTTGCTTTGTTTCAGAACCCTAAATGTTGATTTACTTTCATTATGTTCATCAATTTTTTTTTAAGCCAGGTGTATTTAAGTCTTGTAACTACCACGGTAACTACAATGTATATGAGTCTCTTCACAAGCAACCAAAACATAGAAATTTCATCTAAAGTCTTAAATTCGTCCCAAGGGTTAATGTTTTAATGAGTATCAGGCAATTTCCTATATGTAAACATGACTGCTGGTTTTTTTAGACCACTTCCAATTTTTGTGTATATATCAAGTTTATTTAACTTATGGAATATAAATTAAAAAAAGGTCTTGTATGCTTGCCAATAAGACAGCACTCCAGAGACAACATGACATATAAGTGGACAACTACAAACGCAAGATTATAACATATTCTTACCCGTTACGTTGATCGTTGTTGGCAGCGACATATCTGAGTCAGCGTCATTGTTTGTATTTAGATAAACTACTTTACATCTGTATTGGTTTTGGTCACTGCATTTTATTTCATTAAAAATAAAAAGTGCTTCGTTTGATTCTTGCGTAATATTAGTCATTGCTATTCTATCACGAAGGTTCTCTCCCGCATGATTGATTGCAGTAGCTTCATCTGGTAGGAAAGTGACTATTGAGACAAAATCGCCGTTTGCCGTCTTGTTTCGGGAAGAAATTGTAACCGTAAAAATAGTTTTCACTTTCTCTTTTGAATATGAACATTTCATCTCTATTCCACCTTCACCAGAAACAGCAATAATGTTTTCATTCATGTAAACATTGATTCCATCTACTACTGAAAAAAAATGGGTAATTGTTAATATTACGACACACATCGATATACATAAATTCCAATACAAGCTGTCCACCCCGTTTTAAGCAGGTAGCAAGACAAAACACCGCGGATACGTTATCTCAATCGGGAGCATAACCTTCTCGGTGATAATACGATATGATATTCTTTTCATTTCTTGGTAAATTTGTTGTACATCTCTTTTTGTCTCATTCTATGTTGGTCATTTTAGTAGCCAACAATACGTTTGTGTGTGAATTAGTTTTATTATTCTTTTGTTTTGCTTTCGCAGAGAATCATGGTAAAAAATGTTTTGTTGTCCAATTTATACCACTGAGAAATGCCACATCGATCTGAATACATGCATTGTATGTATAAAACAAAGTATCGATGTGTTTTGTAACAAACAGCTGAAACTGTGGAAAGAAACGATATATCTTAGAATTAGCATAAGAAATTATTCATGTTAAAAAACTTTATAGTTATCTTGTGAAATTAAACAGTGCATATACTCATTTTCATTTTATTCATCAATTAGGTAAAGCAGGACACATTTGATTATTCTTTATGGTATACTTGCAACATAAAAATGTTATTTGAAATATACACGGATTCTAGAAACATACCAAAACAAAAATGAAAAACTATCAAAACGAAAGCTAAAAGTTGTTATTTTTTTTCAGGAATATTTTAAAGGTCAATTTTCACTTACCATACATGTCAATCATGAATATTGGTATAATTGTGCATGCAAATAACTTTGCAACAAGGCTTATTTTAAAACACTTCATTACGTTTGTGTATTCTCGGAAGTAAAATAATTTTAAATTACAAAGTTTCCAGTTATTGATTTATTTCCCTGTTTAGCAGTTAATACTTTTCACATACTCGTTTGGTTAATATATAATTATTTCCCATGGTAGTCTGTTCAAAATAGAAACACACACTGTATTACAAAAATGAAATCAATGATTTTGTCACTCTCTCAAAGTATATTTCACTTTTCTCTGCGACACAGTATCATTTGATAAAACTTATATATATTATTTTTTTACATCGTTTTATAAATGCATTTATACAAGTTTGAAGAAATATTACCGGGTGTTATTTATAGCTTACAAATTTGTTAACTACACAGACATGTTTAAAAAATTCTATAAATAAACACGGTTGTCGCCATTATTTGTTTACCCTATAAAGATGTAGAACAAGATCTACATGTATCATAAAACTTTGACTTCTTGTACTCGCATTTTATAACCGATAAAAAGGTTATATTTTGATATAATAACATACATGTATCATGTTAACATTTAAACTGAAATCAAAGCTTAATTAATCGCACTAAAGGAAAATTAAAATCAAGAGTTTTTTCAGATCGATCACATTTGAATGAAAAAGAACATTATGATTCCTACAAGGTAGATACCGTCAAATGAATGAAAAATGTGTATAATAGAGTGACACAAGTATAATATCGTAACTGTGTTAATATTACCGGATTGATTTATTTTGTACATGTATACAGGGCGCATATATACGTTTTCTATTTAGAAGGACATCTACATGTATTTTAAAATATCAGTTTAAGATATCTGGGGTGTCTGAAAGTTTGACAATACATATTTTTTTAACTTCTATAAAAGATTTCTGGGTCAATGGATTTCAATTTTCAATATGCAAACGAGGGTTCACGGATGTTTGTCGTTTAATACATTGAAAGTTATTTCACTTGGGTAATAATGAACGAATTTATAATGAAAAAAAAGAACCTTTAACCACCATGACTTTAAATAATACTTCATAAATCAAATGAAAAAAATAGGTCATGCTCTTGTTGTCTTGAAAAAGCACAAAAATAGAAATTGTCATATAAAAATAATACAAAGTGATTATAAGCTGCCTTTGCTGTATTGGCTTTGCATTTTGTTGAAAGCCGTACAGCGACCTATAGTTTGTAGTGTCAGTGTCATTTTGCCTCTAGTAGAGGGTTGTCTCGTTGCCAACAATATTAATTACGCATCTTCTTTTTAATTTCGTCCTGTACTGATATGAAGCCATGCCAATTTCAATAAAGACATGTTTAAATTCCATTTTATTAATTAATTCAACGGTACGAACAGTTATAATGATGATATTGTTTTTGTTAAAAAAAATCAGTATATAATAATTTAACATCGGAACTAGCTTTGAATGAATCAAATATATATCCATTTACAGGGTTCGTGTTGCTCGGTCTAAAGTTTTCTATGTTGTTTGTCTGTTGGTCTTTTTCTAAATTTTTGCCACATCGTTTTCTGTGTACTTTAGGCTAATGAGGTTGAATTGTCCTTTGGTGTCTTTGGCTCTCTTTTATTAACTGTGTATCATAGTAGGTATAATATAACAAGCAGTGGTTTCGACCTAGTTGATAAAAATAACACCTGATAAATAACCTTGCATAGTTAATTAGAACATTTAGAACCAAGCAGCGAATTGGGTAAAAGAACAATACATCTGAAAGAGCTGATTAAACCAAAAACCAATATAATTTGGGAAAAAGTTAATGATCAAATTTTGTTATGATTTTTAAAACATGTTGCAACATCTCGTAGGAATTCTTTTAACGGCTAAAATTGTATTTTTACTAAGAAATTTTGTGGAAAATTAATATCTTAGAGTGGTAAGCTTACATGCAATATTATTCTTTTCAAAGGTAAACAAATACCTGATATAGGACTGTGCGGAATATTTTAAACATTTACATAAAAATAAAAATGGAAATGGAAATGGGGAATGTGTTAAAGAGACAACAACCCGACGAAAGTGCAGACAACAGCCGAAGGCCATCAATTGGTTTTCAATACAAGAAACTCTCGCACCCAGAGGATTGCTTCAGCTGGCCGGTAAACAAAAATGTATACTATTAATGCCAATGAGACAACTGTCCACAAGAGACCAAAATGACACAGAAATTAGAAACTATAGGTCACCGTACGGCCTACAACAATGAGCAAAGCCCATACCACATAGTCAGCTATAAAAGGCCCCGATATCACAATGTAAAACAATTCAAACGAGAAAACTAACGGCCTTATTTATATTTATGTAACACATAAACAAATGACAACCACTGAATTACAGGCTCCTGACTTGGGACAGACACATACATAAATAATGTGGCGGGGTTAAACATGTAAGCGGGATCTCAACCGTCCCCTAACCTGAGACAGTTGTATAACAGTACAACATATGAACGAACTATAAAAATCAGTTGAAAAAGGCTTAACTCATCAGATGGACAAAAATACAAGTGGACGTGGCCGGGTACTTGTACATCCCGACAACAAAAAGACACTAGGAACAGATCTTAGAGTACTCGCAGTTATTTGAAAGCTAGTTCAAAGCCACTAACAAGTAAAAAAAAAACATGCATCTTAGACTTAACTATCAATCCGTACACATCCAGCATCCAATGTTAATAAGATTTAATGTAAAGACGTCATAAACAGTCAGAGAAAAATATGACCTTGTGCAATGCCAAGTTACAGGTATCGACAGATTGTAGATCAATGAATGTGTATATAAACTCATCATAGATACCAGGACTAAATTTTGTATATACGCCAGACGCGCGTTTCGTCTACAAAAGACTCATTAGTGACGCTAAATCCAGGAAAGGACAGTTATAACCGTATAAATTTGATTTATTTAAAGTAAGTTCCTTGGGGAAAATTTAAGTCGTATATTGAAAAAATTCTTGATTTTTTAAGGTGGCTTCCGACACTTAGGGAGATAACAATTTTTTACTGTTGTAAAACTGGTTCCCTATTTTAATCTTAGGATATATCGCTTACATATCTGAGTCACGGTAACAGTTTTGTTGTCGTCTGGTGATAGCGTGTGTAAACAACTTACAGCTGATCGGACGGAAGAGATAAAAGATAAAAAGGATAGATTCATGCGTTTTTTTATAATGAAGAATATAAATAGCTTCAGCCTGAAAATTCACACTGTCTTGAAAGCAGGCTAATGTTGTACCAATATTTAAAAAAAGTGACAAGCATAACGCTATGAATTATAGACCAGTTTCATTAACTGCAATATGTTGCAAAATTCTAGAACACATTTTAACAAGCAACATAAGGAAACATCTTACAATTAATAACATATTAAATGATAGTCAACATGGGTTTAGAAGTAACAGGTCTTGTGAGACCCAATTTATCATCAGTTTACAAAATGCAAGATCTGCCATCAGAGATTATCCCAGAAATTAGGCTTTTATGGTATTAGGAATCAAAATTTAAATTGGATAAATGACTTTTTAGCTGACAGGCAACAGCAGGTACTATTAAATGGTGTTAAATCTTCAAAATTAGCTGTTGATTCTGGTGTCTCTCAGGGAACAGTTTTAGGCCCAACATTATGTTTACTCTTTATTAATGACCTACCCGAACATGTAACTTGCAATGCAAGATTTTTTGCAGATGACTGTTTATTGTATAGAAATACAAATAATAGTTCTGATGCCAAATTACTTCAAAAAGATTTATCTAGTTTAGTACAATTGGAAGAGGACTGGCAAATGAATTTTAATCCTGAGAAGTGTTATGTTATTCATATTTCTAAAAAAGTAAACCTTCCGCTTTTGATTATATATTGCACAATCATGTTTTAGAAGCAGTAAAAGACAGTAAATATTTAGGCGTAACTATAAGCCATGATCTTGATTGGGGAACACATAAAAATTACCTGTAAGGCAAATAAAACCTTAGGTTTTCTTCGTAGGAACTTGAAAAACTGCACACGTAAGGTTAAAAACCTTACTACACATCACTTGTCCGTCCAGTCGTCGAATACTCTTCCCCTGTCTGGGATCCGTACAAAAAGCAACATACCACTCAGGTTGAGCAGGTACAGCGTAAGGCAGCCAGGTTTGTCTTCAATGATTATAAAGACAGATCACCTGGAGCAGTTTCAAATTTAAGTTAATCATTGGAATGGGAAAATTTAGAAATAAGAAGGATAAAAGCTAGATTAATTATGCTATATAAAATAAATTGGGGGTTAGTTGAAGTTTCTAAGGACAATTTAACAATATCTGATAGACGTACTAGGGGGAAACATAAATTTAGGCAAATATCAACAAATAAAGATTTCTATAAATTTTCATTTTATCCTCGCACTATTTCGGACTGGAACTCACTACCTGAACCAATAGGTATGTCTGACACCCTGGAATCCTTCAAAAGTGGCATATCCACTAGTACTCTAACATTTGAAGGATCCACAACAACTTATTAAACTACAAAGCCACTGTACATAATGTATATAAGTTATTGTTAATGATTTTTCTTTGTCATATTATTTTTAAATTAAGTCCATATGTACATAGCACGCAAGTTCCGGGAAGTTTTACACTACTACCTAGGAGTCTACTCCCGTATTCGGAAGAAGAAAATAAAAAATGATTCTCAATTATAAATTCGGCGTCCGATCACAGTGACCTTTCGTGTCCTCGTTTGACGAAATTAACCCGGAAAGAAGGTCGACGACTTGCCCTGGCTCACCTCCTAGCGCAGAATCTGTTCGTGTAGATGTATGACTGTCCCCTGCGTATACTGTCTGCGAACGGAAATACGACCTTGGACCAGGAGCCGGAGGCTGTGGAGCATTTTGTCCATACCATATCGTAGTAGCTGCAGTGCATGTATTAAACCTGCATAATCATCAGATCATGCACATGTAACAGCGTAGAAACCAGGAAAAGTAATGGAACTGGTGAATTTGTTATCAATTCAAAAACTGCAAATGGTGAGAGATTTAAATTTTCTCTTTTAGAATCTCTTTACACATTTTACTGGGTGGAGAAGGTGTATGGTTTCATGTCTTGTATAAATGAACCTGCCCCACACCTCTGTTTTTCTTTCTTCAATTTCCCTCTATTATGGTCTGGGGTTTATTTGGTTTGAGGGTAAAAAGAATTATTTTGAAGGGAAGTGCTGCCCAAATTTTTTATAAAGCTGGACTTAAGTAATTTTTCTAGAATTTTGCCCCTTAAAGTTATTTATCATTTTTGCAATGAACGGAAAGACATCTATGCATAAGGGGCTTATTAGTTTTGCATCCAAAAGGGGTGGATTATTTTGTAAATAATTATTTGGTAGCAATTTATCATAAATAAAATTAGAATTGAAAAAAGAAAACAGATGTATACAGTCACAATGATTCATTTACAGAAATAAAGTTTTACAAACTCAAAATATTAGTTGTCTTTATTTTATAATCAGAATGTTCATATTTATTCATCTCTGCATGTGACCATAGACCAAACTTGTGGTCTGATGCCTTACAGATTTAGTCATTTAAAACACACCTAGAATGATTTAGAGAATGCAGTATAATGCATGAAGGCAAAAAAGAAAATGAGGAAGGAGCACCCACCCTCCATTTCCTCACTCCACATTATTAGAAATTTATATGAGTCTGTGATCTATAAAAATAAAGGCAAACAAGAATTTACAATCATATTATATGAATATAAATTAAACAAACAATTGCATATATTCCAAATAAAATTATGAACTCAAGTATAAATAGTTTATAGTTTCTCTAATTAACCAATATGCAGACTGACATTTCATATCATGTTTTTAAGGAATGATACATGCTGGAATTGGTGCCACACATTTTAATAATTTCCTTAATGGATAGAATGTACTTTCTGTGAATTCATCAACCATATATAAATAAAAAGGAGAATGAAACTGGAAAGAAAAAATTTGCAGTTGCAAAAGAATCCTGTAAATTAATTCCGGAGAAGAAACAGTTTTAAACATGGTTAATATAATGAGTAGTTGGAAGGTAATTAAATCTTTAGTTATATTTTCAAAGTATTTTTTTTTATAATTTTCAAAAGTAGATATAAAGTATAATGAGGACCATAATTATATTCATATTTGTCTGAGCAGTCATAAAAATGAATTAACAGATCTTGGTAATAACTTTTTTAAGTTTAGGGTCAAGTTTTCAAGTTAATTTTGTGGTAAAGCAGTGTTATATATGTACTTAAAGACCTTCATGTATAGATCATTACAGAATTTGTTTCAACCAAAATATTGAACTAGAATTATTTACATTTGTATTTATTAAATGAAATCTATATTAATTTTATGGATAAATTCAACAAATTTAATGAAATCAAATTGGTTTTGAAAGCCTTTTATAATTATTACAAATTTCATTGTTAACAGCCTGATGATCATGGTTTTCCAGTTAATTTTAAATGTAATATGTCTTAGCTATAGTATTTGAACACTGCATGTTCTTTCATTTATACATTTGATACTACTTTTTTTCATTAGGTTGAAGCCAATTTTGTTGCAGAATGGCATATTTGTGGTACTGGTTGGACCTATGAAAGTAATACAGGAAAAGTAAAAGAATTTAGGCTTTAACTTTATTAATAGAAAAGATATTCCCAAATTTCAAGGTCAAAGTGGACATTGTATATTATATACACCCTTGTGAAATCTGTAGAAGCAACAGTCTACTATGGTGAGAGGATCATGCAAACTGGTGTACACAGATGACTCTCAGAGTCTCAGTTAGTAACTCAGCTTCCAGACAAAAGAAGGTCACAGTGATTCACATTTTACACTATTGATTGTACTTTTTTTATTATTTAAATATAAAGTATATTAACATGACTGCCACTGGTTCCTATGTGCCACAATTAAGATAACTATGTGATGTAGTACGTATGTTTATCACAAACTTGCACCCTTATGGAAATATAAGCCCTCTGGCACAAAGTTGCGGCAGCAGTATGGATATGCTGCGGCTTTGTTGCTGCAAACTGTTGCGGATTCGATGCAGCGATAGCATATTTCGTATGCAACTTAGTTTTCTGGCACCATAATTGCGGCTATATTCTGGCACCGTTGCGGCAATATTCTGGCATCATGTTGCGGCACTGATGCGGCTATAGCGTATTTCGTATGCAAATTAGTTTTCTGGCATTATGATTGTGGCGCTGTTACGGCGCTAATACGGCTATATTCTTGCATCATTTTAGTGACAAAACATGCGAATAGGCCGTGCTTTGTATAAAATGTATTGTGCCGGCAAAAACAAGTTGTCAATGCATATATATGACATGCATTCATGCATTATAAATTTCTATGCACAGGCACATACAATAAATGTCAGCGGTATCTGCATAAAAAATAATGAAAATTTTTAATGTGCCCTAAGTTTAGCAAATAATATTGTGTTATTTACCAAACTACAAGTATGCAATTAAACTACCGAAAAAAAAACCCAACACAAACTTCACCGATACATGTATAGTGAACTCAGATGAGGCCATGTCATTAAAATACACAATGCAAGATTGGTCTTTTCTATACATGCAATTACTTGATATGAGTTTACTTACAAGTCTTCAAATCTTCCAAAAAAAACCCAGCTAGAACACCAAATTCTTCAATACAATTATAATCACAAGCAACATGGTGGATTTCTAACACACTATATATATAGTACAGGGAATAGCTAAAAACGCAGGAAATGACATCATCAAATTTTCTGGCTATATTGTGGTGCTCATTAATTTTGAAAAGAATTAGTGTCGCAATGATGCCAGAACAATGCCACTAGCAGCATCATCCGGCACTACTCCGGCAACAATCTTCTGGCAACCTGATTAGGTTGCAGCTTTAAAGCCGCAACGCTGCGGCAATGCTGCAGCAACATTTTAAATTTCATAAGGGCATGGTCACTTGGTGTATATGTAATTTTATACCAAAAAGAACCTTGAATTTGCATTTGTATTGGACACTATAATGCTCCCTATATTGTCACTTATATTTCATTCCAAATTGTCATTGTACATTAAAAAAAACCCACATCATATGCAGAAGCAATATAAAATTGCATACCCATCAGGTGACCTAATTATTTTCAATCACTTCAAAAACCTGGCTATATATCACATTATGATGTTAAACGCGAAATGAGTGTCTTAGTTAGTCAGGTATATAACTGATGTTTAAATGCATGATTGGATTAATTTTGCAATATAATATTTTATTTTACACCTTTCATTAAGGATGATTAATTCAACTTTCAGGTAAATGCAGCATCAGAACGTTCCCCAGGAAAATTTATGCTGAAAGTTTGGGAAAGTGAATAAGAAATTGGAGAGGCAAAGAGATAACCAGAAAACACAGAATTTGAAAGAGAAGAATTGAAATAAAAAGAATAGAACGAGGCCCAACGTACATTGTAGTTCAAATGTTAAAGAAGGAACAACATAGAAATAGAAATTGAAGTAAACGCTTGCTTTAGTGATTGTGACATTCAGCAAATTCCTCCTGATATTCTTCATAATATATATATAAATATATATATAGATCACTGCTTAGATTTTGATTTTTCAAACAAGACGTCCTTCACGAAATAGTAACATCACTCAGGTAGCAAGTGTAAGTGGATCAAACCTATTCTAGGGATATAATATGTAAAGATGTGACATTTTAAATGAAGGGAGCAAAATAACTGGCATTTTTTTTTTAACTAAAGCCACTAATAGTAATATGATATACCTGAGTGGTAGCAACCTGTAGTATTCAAGAAGAAAGGATTGACAATTTTGAATGAGAATAAAGTGAACTCTAATTATGCTATGACTATCAATCAGTATTTGACTGAATCAGAGGAGTAAACTATATACATATTTTTAAATATAAAAGTCTATATGTTTGCTCAATTATCGAGGCATTGAAAATAAAGAAACCTTTGAAAAAGTTATAATTTTATCATTTTTTGGTAAATGTAACTATGACAACTGAAAATATATAATGTATTATCATTATGCTTCATCAAATTTAAATCATTAATACAGGACAGGGTGACAAAGTCTTAACACTTTTTTAATCCATTTACTTGCATAACTGTTATCTATGAATCAATAATTGAAAAAAAGTAGGGTGATTTTCGCAAACTTCGGACTTATTATTTTGCCCATTTTTGACCACAGTAATGCTTATAAGCTACATTAGTCATTTACAGTGTATCATAATATAAATTTATTTACATTTACATAGAAGCCATGTGTTGTAGCTCTGAAATCATATTTGATCTCTTTTTGTCTGTTAGGTAGTAACTCTTGCACATCAGAACAATGCAAAAACTTGAATTTTCCAACTTCTTGTCCTGTTGACATGGTAACCGTTGTTCGTAAAGACACACTATGCTGAGCCTGACTCAGCTAGTATAACCATGTGATTGTATCGCAATCTCGGCAAATTATAAAGAATAACAACTTGTGTTTGAAGATTGTAGATTATAATTCCACCAGAAATGATACAGGAGTTTTTACAGAGTGTGTATTGTTTGGTAAACTGAAAGAAATAAAAATACAATATTTACAATATGTACGAAAGAAATATATGAATGTTCAATGCTGTAATATCAAGTAAAAAACGAAAGTAGAATTCTCAGTTCAATTCATAGAAATAAACAATTACAGTTCGTTTTGTTGAATAAACGTGGAATCCAAGTTAACTGAATTAACGGTATATATATTTAACAGTTTATAATTGATTTGAAACGTACTTGACGGTGATTTGTCACAATATCCACAGGAGTAGTTTTGTCGTGGCATCCATTTGTAATAGACAGGCGAGGAATAGAAAGTAAGCACTAGTGAAAATACGGACAAGTCCAGATTATTTCCGGAAAATACGGATGTCTGAAAATTTAATCCAATAGACAATACAGTTAATATAATTGCGAATGTGATTCAGAATACTCCCCGTCTGGAATCTACCTGATATCACTATTCCATGAGATATAACACATATGAATGTCACTATATAAATCCAAAATAATATACATATAATTACACAGGGTTGTTCTCTATGAGAAGAATCATGTCCACGATAGGGCCTGTGTATGTTGTGGCTTTTCCATTAACGATTACTCGCACTTCTGCTTTTCGGACATGTTCGTCTGAGCTTTTTAATGAGTTCACTATAATTCCAACGGGCCATTTGGTACGGCAAAGGTTTTTGTCCTTTAGAAGAATGACGTCTCCATCGATGAGATCACGGCGATCTTCGGTCCATTTTCGTCGTTGTTGTAGTAACGGCAGGTATTCCTTCCTCCAACGGGACCAGAAAACACTGGCCAGAGCCTGCACTCGTCTCCATTTGGCAAGACAGAGATCTCGTTTGTCGAATTCCCCAAGATGGTCTGAAGTGAAAACGTAGTTGGTTTTCTGTGTCAATAACATAGCCGGAGTTAATATTAACGGATTCTCTGGATCTGTTGACACCGGTACCAGAGGTCTAGAGTTCACTATTGCTGAAACTTCTGCCATTAGTGTGTTAAGCACGTCATGCGTAAGGCTTCGTCCGGCTGCATTTAGAAGCATAGAATCGAGAATTCTCCTGGTGATACCAATCATTCTCTCCCAGGCTCCACCCATGTGAGACGAATGCGGCGCATTGAAGATCCAAGTTGTACCAGAATTGTACAGAAAGTTCTTGAAGGGTCCATCTTCAACGTTGATTGAGTCAATCTTTAAATCGTCGATTGCGCCAATAAAGTTCGTTCCACGGTCAGATCGGAAAATCTTAACTTGGCCTCTTATAGCGGCAAATCTCCTGACAACGTTTATGAAGGCCGAAGAACTCATTTCCTCGATTAATTCGATGTGAATAGCTCTTTTCACTAAATATAAGCATGTCGATAAAATTGCCCAACGTTTTGAGTTGGCGTATCCACCACGTGTTTTACGAGAAACAATTGTCCAGGGTCCAAAGGTGTCTATTCCAACGTTAGTAAACGGAGGTGAAGGTTCAAGACGGTCCTCTGGCAAATCAGACATGATTTGATACTCGGTTTTTCCTCTGAGTTTGCGGCATGTCACACATTTGTGAATAATAGATGAGATCAAGCGTTTTGCTCCTACGATCCAAAATCCTGCGGATCGAATCGCTCCATCTGTGAAATGGCGACCTTGATGTTTTATCTTGTTGTGGTAGTGTCGAACTAATAATGTCGCTATATGATTGCGTCCAGGGACGATCAATGGTTTCTTTTCACGGAGGTCTAAGTCCGATTTGGCAATACGGCCTCCTACTCGTAATAGTCCTCGTTCGTCCAAAAACGGATTAAGGTTAGCTATCGGGCTCCGCTTATTAATTTGTTCCTGACGTTTTATACAATCTATTTCATCTCCATAAACTTCATGTTGTGCAGATATTAAGATGAAATTTTCGGCATTCGATAAACTATCCAGAGAAGTCACTGATGATGCCTGTTTTGACCCGTGTAAACGGGAGAAACGTTCCAAAAAGGCTATCGCTCGCAAAAGTGATGTCCAGTTGGAAAATCGATTGAATCTATCAGTTCCGATACCCTTATGCTCAGGTGTGGAAAATGTTTTTGCAACATTAACAGTTGCACGGATTTCTCCATCTTCTTCTGGATCTATTAGCTGGTATATGTCCTCAGAATTCTTCTGTTCTGAGAAAAGAAGTTGTTTTGGTCCCAATAACCATTCGCTGCTGTGAATTTCATGGGCTGGTACGGACCTTGTTCCCGAGTCTGCGGGATTACGGTTAGTTGATACATAATTTCATTGACTTGGAGAGCTAAATTTTCTTATTTTCTCTACTCGATTGGCGACATAGATGAAGAACCTTCTTGTCTCGTTACTGATGTAGCCTAGGACTACTTTACTGTCTGTGTAGAATTTTACGGTGTCTATAAATAAATCTAAATTATCCATGATGGTCTGTGTTATCTCGACTGCTAATACTGCAGCAGATAGTTCAAGGCGTGGAATAGTATGACCACTTGTTGGTGCAACTTTAGCTTTCCCAAGAATGAATCCTATGTTTGGTTCACCACTACTGTCGGTCATGCGTAGATATGCAACAGCTGCTATGGCTTTTTCTGATGCATCAGAGAAGACATGTAACTCCTTTGTGGCGGTTTTGTTGAGATACGGCACGTAGGTACGCGGAATGCGCAATGTTTCGATAGCAATTAGAGTATCTCTCCAAGATTTCCACTTATCAGTGCATGAGAGGTTGGTCCCAATCGACGGTTTCTGATACTATTTTCCTTAATAGGAGTTTCCCTTGTATAATCACCGGAGCCAAAAATCCCAGAGGATCGTAGAGACTGTTTATCGTTGATAAAATTCCTCTCCGAGTGATCGGTTTGTTTTCTGATGATAATTGAAATAAGACGTTATCAATGTTTACGTCCCAGCTGAGACCAAGACTACGTTGTAGGGGTTTGCTGTCGTATTCTAAGTCTAGATCTTTAAGATTTGAAGCCAAATCACTGACATGAAATGCAGACATAGTTTCCGCACAATTAGAGGCAAACTTGTGAAGACGTAAGTTTCCATATTTTGCTAATGCTTGCTGTGTGTCCTTCATGAGCTTAACAGCTTCCTCTTTAGTAGGACATGACGTTAGACCGTCGTCAACATAGAAGTCTCTTGTAACAAAGCTAGTCACGTGACTGCCAAACTCTAGTTCTGAGGCTTGAGCTGCTTTTCTGAGTCCAAGAGTAGCAACGGCAGGTGACGGACTATTCCCGAAAACATGAACTCTCATGCGGTATTCGACAAGGTTCTCTTGTAGGTCATTGTCTTTATGCCAAAAAAAACATATGTTGAACGTCTGCAGTAACTGCGACCATTTCTTTCCTGAAACGCAGCAGTACTTCCAAGAGATCATTGGTCAAGTCTGGACCTGTAAGCAGGACGCTGTTGAGTGAAACTCCGTTACATTTGGCGGAAGAATCAAACACACCTCTTATCTGATCGGGTTTCTTCGGATGATAAACACCAAACAACGGCAAATACCAGCACTCCTCATGTTTGCGCAATGGTGGAGCGAGCTCTGCATGATTACTGTCTAGGATCTTACTCATGAATGTAAGAAAGTGTTCCCGCTTAACTGGATTTCTATTCAGACTGGTGTCTTACATATTAGCACGATGAAGAGCTTGTTGTATATTGCTTGGCAATGGCTATCTTGGCACTCGGAACGGCAACGGTGCTACCCAACTTCCTTCCGAGTCTCTCACAAATTCGTTGTCCATCTGCTTCATGAACATTTTGTCCTCATATGACTGTCCAGGCTTATCATCGTCCCTTGTTTTTTCAAAGAGTGGCGATTGTAAATCTTTCGTTACAGGGTCTGTGTAGTTTTCCCGGATGTCAAACTTGCTTGTGCATGGTTGAAAGGTTGAAGGTTGTCCTGTAGGTAAAATGTTGGTTATTTTGACATTTAACTCGAGAGGCACATGCTGCTTGTTAATGCAGGTTTCTCCTATCACTACCCATCCCAGTTTCAATTGTTGTGCATATGGAGTTCTGGGTGGCCCTATGCGCTGGTCGAGGACATGGTGTGCCTCTATAAGGTCTCAGGAGTAGGTATATCGTCTCTATTATTGGGAATATGATCACATTCAATCAGTACAGGAAGATCAAACTTGTCATTACCAGTGATTGATTCCATGACAAAACCTCTCCCCCTTTTCCCGGAAGTAACCACTTTGCCGGAGCATGTTGATAAAGTATAGTTCTCCGCTTTATCTTTGACGTCGAAAAAATTAAAGAATTCGGGCGATGCTAGTGACCGGTTGCTTTGGTCATCAATGATGGCGTACATGCGAATAACTTTGTACTGGTTATCTTTGTAATAAAACATTCACAGGAAGTATTTTAGCACACGATTTCCCACTATGTGTATCTTTGCAGATCTCAGTACAGGTAGAGTTAATTGAGGTTGCCTTAGTTTCAGTCGATTCTATAGGCTCCCCGCCGTAGGCTTGCTTAGGCGAGCTAGACTATGAACTTGCAGGTTGCTGTGGTCTAGTGATGTGAAGTGCTGTAGTGTGTTGTTTACTTCCACATTCTTTACAACTTATGCGTGCATTGCATTCCCGGCTCCTATGAGTGATAGAATCACAACACTTGTAACATACATTGTGTTCTTTTAAAAGACCTTTGCGCTCCTCTATTGACTTGGCTCGGAACGCTCGACATTCATTTAAGGAATGCTTTGTATTGTGCAGAATACAAAGACCTAGTTTGATGGCGTCTCCAGATTGCTGCTCAACTGCTGTTTTATGAGCACCAACTTTAGTCTTAGGGTAAGGCGTAGACCTTGGCGCCGCACCTTTTGTATTTGGTGTGGCTTTTGACCCAAAGATGAACCCAGGATCGTTCTTTGTTTTGCTTATTTCCCTGATGAAGGCAGAGAATTCTGTGAAAGGTGGAAAGGCAACTTCATATTTGGACTTGTATCTCGTAGCCCTTGTGGTCCACTTTTCTTGGAGTCCGTACGGTAATTTTTCAACAATAGGATTTATCCCGGACGAGGAGTCAAAATATGCTAGCAAACATCCCAGCTTGGGATTTTCCTTGTGATATTCTATTTCTTATAGAATATCAGACAGTTCGTAGAGACGTGCGTTGTCCTTATTCGTCAAAGTTGGGAATTTGGCAAGTTTTCTCATGAGAGAGGCTTCCAACATTTCTGGAGCACCATACCGCTCGTCAAGCCTCTTCCATAATCTCTGTATACCTATGGTAGGAGTATTGGCGTTCGACGCTTTTATGCTAATGGCGTGTTTATCAGACTCTGGACGGAGCCACTTGATCAGTAAATCGATCTATTCTGAGTCAGAGACTTGTAACTCATCAGTCACATTCTTGAAGCTTGCTTTCCAAGTATGGAAGGATTCTGCCCGATCGTTAAAGCTTGTTAACCGGGGGAAAAGCAGGTCCTTACGTAAGAGGAATCTAGTTATCTCCGATGTGAGGTTGATTTGTTGCTGGTGTGCAACAGGGATCTCTTCTAGTACGCCTTGTTTTTGGTGTGAAACAGGGATCTCTTCTTTAAAGTCTTGTTTTGTGCGTAAGACAGGGATCGCTTCTTTAACACCCTGTTTTTGGTATTCAGTAGGGCTCTCATCTGAAAGGCCTAGTCTTTGTATGCCGGTTACTAATCCCAGATCTAGGATTAAGGTAACTTCCGGTGACTTAGTATCGGAAGGGTAAGACAGCAGATGTCTGTGACAGCAAGTTCAGTGCCACAGACGGCACGAACGCTGGTGCTTCGTGACTCAGCTCGATCTTAACAGGAATTTGTTTTTTTCTTTTGAGGTCCTGTTACTTCCTTTACAACAGTAGATACAGGAAGTTTATTGACGAAATCTTGCACACGCTGGAGCGGGTCTTCCTTTTCGTCAGGTAGTTCGCTAAACGTTTGGCTGTCATCGTATTCCAGGATACGAGCCTCGGCTTCTGCGGCTGCAGCTTCTCTCTGTGCTTCAAGAAGGTTAAATCTGGCTTTCAGCTCGGCTTTATCACGGCTTACCCGTACGGCTTCATGTTGCATTCGAGCCTTCCTGCGCATAGCCTCTTGTTCTAATTGCACTTTTCTGTGAGCAGCCTCCTGTTCTAGCTCAGCTGTTCTCTGTGCAGCCTCCTGTTCTAGTTGAACTTCACGTTGAGCGACTTCTTGCTCCATTTCTGCCTTTTTACGTGTGGCTTCCTGTTCCATTTCAGCCTTTTTACATGTGGTTTCCTGTTCCATTGCAGCCTTTTTGCGTGCTGCTTCCTGATCCATTTCAGCCTTTTTGCGTGCTGCTTCCTGTTCCATTTCAATTTGTCTGAACAGGGCTTGTTCCTCTAACATTGCTTCCTGTTGTAGGATAAGGGCATGTTTTTCGACGAATGCTATCTTAGACTTTGCAGTCTCTGCCTTGGCATGCTTTCTCCGTGCCAGGCTTGACATGTCTGACACGCTACCGCTGTGCGAGGTTTTCTTACCCCTTGAGGTTTTTTGTTTTAGTTGATTTGGCCTTTGTTAGGGCGAGGCGATGCTCGTGTAGCTTTTCCATGACCAGTTCCACTTTGGACAGACGTAAATCCAAAGAGAGTTTACATGCATCAATTTCTTTTTGACTTTCCAATGTTCTGGTCCTTTTCAGAAAGTCTAGGTATTCATCTGTGAGCCTACGATAATTATTACAGGCTTTAACAAGTTTGTCCTGGACTGTTAGGAGTTGCTGGAGCTCGTTAGGAGGCGATGTGATTTCCAATAACTGGGATTCAATGTTTGTCCAGAGAGCCTCTTGTTCCTGACACGTCACGTTTTTTAGTGAAAGCTCCTTTGCCTTTCTCCGTGAGGTCACGTACTCGCCTTGCCTCGGGATTTTCATCTGACTGTATTGTATTAGATGGATTTTCTAATAGTTCAGGGACATCTCCATCTGGGGGCTGAATCTCTTCTTGTTGTTCCACATGACTGGGATCCATGTTGACTCAACGTTGCTGTCGAGTTCACACAAGATATGTAGTCCACTGTCAGTGTTAAGGTATGTACGTTGCTACGTTGTCGTTCCTTGTCTGGATATGTGAAGACAGGTTGTCGTCAATTTACTATGCTGAGCCTGACTCAGCTAGTATAACCATGTGATTGTATCGCAATCTCGGCAAATTATAAAGAATAACAACTTGTGTTTGAAGATTGTAGATTATAATTCCACCAGAAATGATACAGGAGTTTTTACAGAGTGTGTATTGTTTGGTAAACTGAAAGAAATAAAAATACAATATTTACAATATGTACGAAAGAAATATATGAATGTTCAATGCAGTAATAATATCAAGTAAAAAACGAAAGTAGAATGCTCAGTTCAATTCATAGAAATAAACAATTACAGTTCGTATTTGTTGAATAAACGTGGAATCCAAGTTAACGGAATTAACGGTATATATATTTAACAGTTTATAATTGATTTGAAACGTACTTGACGGTGATTTGTCACAATATCCACAGGAGTAGTTTTGTCGTGGCATCCATTTGTAATAGACAGGCGAGAAAAGAGAAAGTGAAAATACGGATGTCTGGAAATTTAATCCAATAGACAATACAATTAATATAATTGCGAATGTGATCCAGAATACACACAAATGCTTTCGTTTCATTCTCTTTTGAAACTGTATTAGTCTGTGTAAGTTTAACAAAGGACATGACAACATCTGTCACACTTTTTACACAGATTTTGAAAGATATATAAATAACTGCTGTGTCGTTAGGGGTCACAAAAACGTTTTTCGGTCAAAAAATAGTCTGGTGACCCATATTTTTTATTTCATTTTTTGAAGCTCTTTGTTATGACCATTATGTGTGAAATTTAAAAAAAAATTCAATGGACCATTTTTTGGGAAATTTCAGAAAAATAGATATTTTTAACAAAATCTGTGTTTTTTGTGTGCAGCAGTGGTAATGAAATTGGAGCCGAAATTAATGAATATAAAATAAAACTGCCATTATTTGTGTTTTATTTACATTTCTAATAATAATTTTGTAATAAATGAAGAACAAACCTTTCAAAATACTTTCAAAAGCTTGAAAAAAATCCAGTTTCTACATCAGGTATGTATTTATGCATACCTGTAATGTACCAACTTTGGTGACCGTTACCATTGAAAAGAGTTTGGTGACATACTATTTTAACTCAAATTTTTATAGAGGCCATTGCATAGTATATGTATGCAAATTAAAAAAAAATCAATGGGGAAAAAAATTGTTATATCTGTAGGGTGCCACCTTAACGAAAAAATATCATCAAGATAACGGTAAGTGTTGTTGAATTTATCAATTGAATGCAATTTCGACGGGTCTTTACTGAGTTTAGTCATAAGCTGCAAAAAGTTGAAAGTGAACATCATCATCACAGTCTCTGTCAAATTGAAGACAAAAAGTATTAATCATGTTCTTCAATGTTTGACGAAAACGTTCTAAGACACCTTGAGATTCTGGATGGTAAGCACTTGATCTGTACTGAGCAATCCCTAACTGCTAAACGACTTGCTGAAATAAACCTGACAGGAAGTTTGATCCCTGGTCATACTGTATAGACGTAGGAAGTCCTACTAACAATAGTATGTGTCTTGATATTTCTTAGTGGAATAGCTTCAGGAAAGCGAGTAGATGTACACATGATCGTCAATAAATACGCATTTCCAGTCTTGGTCTTTGGTAAAGGTCCAACGCAGTCAATTAGAACTCTGCTGAAAGGTTCGTCAAAGGCATATATAGGCAGAAGTGGTGCTGGTGGTATTTTCTGGTTAGGTTTACAAACAACCTTGTATATATGGCATGATTTGCAGTATTCTGCGACATCATTTCTAAGTCTTGGCCATTAGAAATGCTGCAAGATGTTAAGGCAAGTCTTCCATATACCTAAGTGTCCAGCCAAGGGGTGTCCTGGGCAAGACCAATGATTTCTTGCCTATAAACTTTAGGCACCACCACTTGGTATACCACTCTCCATACCTCATCTTAGGTAGCATCAGGAGGCCTCCACTTCCTCATTAAAATGCCGTCTTGATTGTAAAAGCATTCGGCCACTTTGTCTGCTTCCTCCTGTGGTTGAGCCCTCTGGCTGAGCTGAAGAACCTCAGGGTCTTTATGTTGTTCTTCCAAAAGATATTTTCGGTCTAATGAATGGCTGTTTACGTCTGGCAATGGCATAATAACATTCTTGTTAACACTAGGTGGTCTTATTATGGCCTTTTCCGAGCGACCAGGACCTTCAATGTCAGCTAGAAAAGTGTCAGAAAGGTCCATGTAATCAAACTGGTCTTCTTGCAAATTCTCATCTTGTTGTTTTCTAGCCATCTCCCTAGTAACAACACAAGCTGGTTACAATTCAGCATCATCTTCATGTGATTTAATATCCACCACCGGTTCACTGGTAACAATTGGTTCAGCAACCACTTTGTTCCTAGCTAGATCATTTCCTAGCAATAATGTAACACCCTCAACAGGGAGATTAGGAGGAACACCCACATTAACTGGTTCAGTTATAAAATCTGACTTCAAATAAATACGATGGAGAGGAACATCTATACAACCTAACTCTACACCTTGTAACAAAACGGAGGCACCAACAGAAGTATTCTCGGACAAAGACAACACACCTTCTAACAATAAAGAGTGAGAAGCTTTCGTGTCCCGTAAAATCTTAATAGGCTGACGAGTAGTATCATCAACAATAGAAACAAACTCATCAGGTATAAAGGGTTTATATTCCTCCATGTAATCACAACCAGATGCTCCGCAGGGCGCAGCTTTATACGACCGCAGAGGTTGAACCCTGAACGGTTGGGGCAAGTATGGACACAACATTCAAGCTGGATTCAGCTCTAAATTTGGATTGTGATTAAATAGTTGACACAGCATAGGTTTCTGACACAGAATGAATGTGGTCTAATGAACTTAAAAAAAATTTTGCCTTTGAGCAATTCACTATGCTGTTGAATATTAATCCTCTCAAAAAAATGTTTGAAGAAATTTTCTTTTTATTTATGAAATCTGAAATGAAAAAAATTGACCCCCAATTTTTTTTTCACATCCCCCTTTCCCTTATTTCAAAACTGATCTCAATTCAAATTTCTAATGAAGTTTCCAACAATAACTACTCATTTAAATACATCATAAAATATTAAAATATAAAAAAAGTGCTTGTTATTACTGAATGGTAAAGATTGTTTTAATCTATCAGTTGGTAGTAAAAGTGAATATACATTGTATATTGTATAAAACAATGATTTAAGTTGATTCAACTACTATTCTGGACAAAGAAAGATAACTCCAATTGAAATCCAATTGGATTTTCTTGCTATTGCACAATATTGTGCAATTAGATATTTCTTGCTATTGTGCAATACTGTGCAATTGAAAATATTTGCTATTGCACAATACTGTGCAATTGAAGATTTCTTGCTATTGCACAATACTGTGCAATTGAAGATTTCTTGCTATTGCTGAATACTGTGCAATTGAGAATTTCTTGCTATTGCACAATACTTAATATAATAATTTTGGATCCTGATTTGGACCAACTTGAAAACCATAATCAAAAATCTAAGTACATGTTTAGATTCAGCATATCAAAGAGACCCAAGAATTCAATTTTTGTTAAAATCTAACTTAGTTTAATTTTGGACCCTTTGGACTTTAATGTAGACCAATTTTAAAACAGGACCAAAAATTAAGAATCTACATACACGGTTAGATTTGGCATATCAAAGAACCCCAATTATTCAAATTTTGATGAAATCAAACAAAGTTTAATTTTGGACCCCAATTTGGACCAACTTGAAAACTGGGCCAATAATAAAAAATCTAAGTACATTTTTAGATTCAGCATATCAAAGAACCCCAAGGATTGAATTTTTGTTAAAATCAAACTAAGTTTAATTTTGGACCCTTTGGACCTTAATGTAGACCAATTTGAAAACGGGACCAAAAGTTAAGAATCTACATACACAGTTAGATTCGGCATATCAAAGAACCCCAATTATTCAATTTTTGATGAAATCAAACAAAGTTTAATTTGGACCCTTTGGGCCCTTTATTCCTAAACTGTTGGGACCAAAACTCCCAAAATCAATACCAACCTTCCTTTTATGGTCATAAACCTTGTGTTTAAATTTCATAGATTTCTATTTACTTATACTAAAGTTATGGTGCGAAAACCAAGAAAAATGCTTATTTGGGTCCCTTTTTGGCCCCTAATTCCTAAACTGTTGTGATCAAAACTCCCAAAATCAATACCAACCTTCCTTTTGTGGTCATAAACATTGTGTCAAAATTTCATAGATTTCTATTAACTTAAACTAAAGTTATAGTGCGAAAACCAAGAAAATGCTTATTTGGGCCCTTTTTGGCCCCTAATTCCTAAAATGTTGGGACCAAAACTCCCAAAATCAATCCCAATCTTCCTTTTGTGGTCATAAACCTTGTGTTAAAATTTCATAGATTTCTATTCACTTTTACGAAAGTTAGAGTGCGAAAACTAAAAGTATTCGGACGACGACGACGACGACGACGACGACAACGACGACGACAACGACGACGACGACGACGACGACGACGCCAACGTGATAGCAATATACGACGAAATTTTTTTCAAATTTTGCGGTCGTATAAAAATGAAGAATCTACATACACAGTTAGATTTGGTATATCAAAGAACCCCATTTATTCAATTTTTGATGAAATCAAACAAAGTTTAATTTTGGACCCCGATTTGGACCAACTTGAAAACTGGGCCAATAATCAAGAATCTAAGTACATTTTTAGATTCAGCATATCAAAGAACCTAACTGATTCATTTTTTGTCAAAATCAAACTAAGTTTAATTTTGGACCCTTTGGACCTTAATGTAGACCAATTTGAAAACGGGACCAAAAGTTAAGAATCTACATACACAGTCATGACAGTTAGATTCGGCATATCAAAGAACCCCAATTATTCAATTTTGATGAAATCAAACAAAGTTTAATTTTGGACCCTTTGGGCCCCTTATTCTGTTGGGACCAAAACTCCCAAAATCAATACCAACCTTCCTTTTATGGTTATAAACCTTGTGTTTAAATTTCATAGATTTCTATTTACTTATACTAACGTTATGGTGCGAAAACCAAGAAAAATGCTTATTTGGGTCCCTTTTTGGCCCCTAATTCCTAAACTGTTGGGACCTAAACTCCCAAAATCAATACCAACCTTCCTTTTGTAGTCATTAACATTGTGTTTAAATTTCATTGATTTCTATTCACTTAAACTAAAGTTATTGTGGGAAAACCAAGAATAATGCTTATTTGGGCCCTTTTTTGGCCCCTAATTCCTAAACTGTTGAAACCAAAACTCCAAAAATCAATCCCAACCGTTCTTTTGTGGTCATAAACCTTGTGTCAAAATTTCATAGATTTCTATTTACTTAAACTAAAGTTATAGTGCGAAAACCAAGAAAATGCTTATTTGGGCCCTTTTTGGCCCCTAATTCCTAAAATGTTGGGACCAAAACTCCCAAAATCAATACCAACCTTCCTTTTGTGGTCATAAACCTTGTGTTAAAATTTCATAGATTTCCATTCACTTTTACTAAAGTTAGAGTGCGAAAACTAAAAGTATTCGGACGACGACGACGCCGACGACGACGACGCCAACGTGATAGCAATATACGACGAAAAATTTTCAAATTTTGCGGTCGTATAAAAACTGGACTTAAATGCCTGACTCGCAGGACATTCCAACGTACTGGTAATAAAATGTGTCGTACAAGCACTTGACTTCGGCTTATTATCTCGGTCTTCTTTTTCTGGAGTCTGAAACACTCAGCCATCAGGTGACCATTCTTCTTACAATAAGCACAAATCAGCGACTTCTTCTCAAAAGTATTATATTTTGGACTAGACATATAATAACTGGACTGACTCTTATTCTGTGCAACAGGCTTACTATCAGTCCGCTCAGTGCTTTGATTTTTGTAATTTACACTGGGAGTATTAACATGTTGTCCCTTGAAACTTCTTTTATGTGAAAGGGAATAATTATCTGAAATAACAGCTGCATCATGTATTGTCTCAACAGATTTGTCGTCTAAATGTGTTTTTAAGTCTAAATGAACACACTGTTTGAACTCTTCTAATAACATCAATTGTCTCGGGTTATCAAAATTGTTATCTGTTTTCTTTGACGTAAGCTATTTATCAAATAGATCTTCTTTTTCCCGAGCAAATTCAACATAGGTTTGCGAATCAAACTTTTTATAAGATATAAATTTCTGTCTATATGCTTCTGGTACTAACTCATAAGATTTCAAAACTTCCTGTTTTATCATATCATAATCGGAACTTTTTTCTGGTGGAAGTGCGAAGTATATTTCACTTTGAAGCATTGTAGTCTAATATGGCTTTGGCCAATTCAAATTACGAGCAATTTTCTCAAACTGTGGAAAATATTTATCGACTTTTTTTTCACAAAATCTGGGAACCAATGCATCAAAATAATCTGATTTCGACTGGACTTTAGTTTTGCTTTCTTCTTTGACCATTTCAATTTTAAGTTTTTCCATCCCTAGCCTTTCTCTCATTTTAAGTTTTTAATTTAAATTCATCTTCTTTTTCTTTCTTTTCCATTTCTAAAGCCTCGGTCATACCTTACCAGATAGCACGAACGGACGCCTAACGGATGAAAATAAAAGTTGTCCGTTGATGTACTGACCAATTAGAGGTTTCCCGATTTGCTACCATACCAACCGTATTACGAAGTGGGAGCGGTCATTTAACTTTTGGAAATAATTGATCTATGCACTTAATACCAACGTATGTTTTATGAAACATATGTAGAACTATTTTGAGAATTTCTAGCTTTAGTTTAGTACTAATTTCAAGTGGTTACTTCTTGTATTCATAGTAAACAATATTGTGTGCACTCGATTATGCTTTCAAGCAACCGTTGCAAGTAACCGTTGGAACAAAAGGTTTATAATTAAGAGTTATTTCCTCCTGAAACTACATAGACTAATAGGAGCTAAAAACCTGTATAAATTTTGTTTGTTATAACTTTATATCAATATAAAATGTTTTGAAGTTGTGTATTTTTTGTAAGTTTTTATAAAACATGAACAAGCAAAATTTATATTAACAAAATAATTTGACCTCAGTTACAAAAGAATAATGATAAAATAAATAAAAAGCCAACACCTACTTTCGGAACAAAAAAAAAAGGTTGAACAGAAATAAATAAACTTGTGATTTCACATGTACACATCAAATATAGTCCCTGTAACCATGTAACATAGATACTGATTATACAGATATAAGAAGATGTGGTATAAGTGCTAATGAGACAAATCTCCATCACAGTCGCAATTTGTGAAAGCAAACCATTAAAGGTCAAAGTACGGTTCATTATCTTTAAATCTTTGATAGACACAGAATTACTTCAAGAGCAAAAGTGATCAGCAATCCTAAATCATCCGTCGACTTGTTTTTGTAGTTATTGCTGTAGATTGATAGCAACTTTGAATAGCAGATTGATAAAAAATACAGGATCTGCACTGATATAGGTCGAAATAGATAGCATTGTCAGTTGTTTACATATGAAAGTTATTGCCCGTTTATGCTCTTTTAATTGTACGGCTAAATATCGAAGATTGAGAGAAATTAAAAAAGAAAAATGATCAACAAAAAAGAGATTTTATTCATTAATGGAATTGTAGTCTCTAGAGCCTTTGGTTACTTTTTATTTCGACAACCTGATATATAGCAAAGATATAATTTGCCTTTGAATAATATAATATGCATAGAGCTATAACTGATATCGTAATCACTTGGCATCCTTCCTTTTTACAAAATAATGTATACACTCGAACAACAAGATTTAAAAAAAAAAAAAAACCCTTAAATCACTATGCTATATTAATTTTAGAAACATGTCCTTTTTTTAAAACAAAACAGTTCATATATCTTTTTCGCCGTAAGCAGAGTGAGAAAAATAAGAAAACCTAGAGTTAAAGTATTCTAGGTAAGATCGATATATATAAACCTGAACAAATTACCCTACAAACTTTTATCAACCGACGAAAATGGTCAGTAATTTTGAGTCCAGAAAAGAGTTGTAAATGGTGCTAAAGACATTGTATAGCAATACAGTTTTTCCCGTGGAACAGTATCAAGAGTTAGAAGATCATATAAACATGTTGTATTTGTGCAAATATAGCGTCAAATTATTGCAGTAACCTCTGGACAAAATACGCTGGGATGTAAGAATTTTTCTAGCATTGCTGTATGATAAAAGGATTTATGGATGGATATCCAAATTTGGTTAACAAGTTACATTACTCGCAAGCTCTGTACTTCAGTGGTAGTCGATTGTTGCTGTGTTACATATTTGTTTGCGTCATATTTTGTTTAACATAAATCAAGCCGGCAGTTTTCTCGTTTGAACTGTTTTGCATTTGTCATTTCGGGCCCTTTTATAGCGGACAATGCGGAATAGGTTTAATTTGCTGTTTGTTTAAGGCGGTTTGGTGATGTATAGTTGTTAATTTCTGTGTCATTTGGTCTCTTGTGGACTGTTGTCTCATTGGAAATCATACCATATCTTTCTTTTTTTATTGGTATTTTTCATCGACAACAGAATAGGGAAAACTTTTTTTTCAACATATTTTCATTTTACCTTTTAAGAATGCATTTCTAGAAAAAATATGAGAAGAAAGCCCCTTTGAATTTCTCACACAATTTAAAATATCAAGGGTCTTATCATTTAAAAAAAAATTGATGTAACGATCGAAATAGATTATTTAATAATAAGATCAAATTTCAAAGTCATTCAAGAACTAATTATAGTATGAAATGAAATTAACACAATTTCGACACGTTAACGAATGTAAGCAACACCAATTTCACGTTTTTTAGAAAAAGGTTGATAGATATTATTTTAATTGTTCAATATTTTCATTATCAACCTTTTTCCGTCTATGAATAAACGAAACAGAAACATTAGGCCACACCAATTTAATTTCTTGTTCTTCGGATTTTTGGACTCCAAAATTTGGGGCGAGCGAGCGATTTGAAAATTTTAATAAAAAAATATTTAATTTGCAAATTATTGAGACGAAGCTTGAAAAGTAAAGGCGAGCGATTATAATTTTTTTTGTAAACATAAAATAGTAGGTTTTGACAATATTAAAACTTGATTTATCACTTGTACTTTGACATTTCTTTAATTTCTGAAGTATTTTTTCCTTGTTCACCAAGAAATAATTAAATCTGGTCTATGTATGTAATAATAAATAATAATTAAATAAGCCTTATTTAGAGTCGGCAAGGTATACAAACATAGACAAAATGTGTGACTGAAATGAGACAATTCTCCATCCAAGTCATAATCAGTTTGGGGGCAACCCCTTAATGTTATAAATATCCTTTTTACATGTTTTATGAGGGATCAATATAAGTTATAATATATTTGTTTGTACAAACGGGCTCATATTTTCTCAAAGAACTATTATATATCTATCTGGTATTAAATGGTTAAAACATGTCCAGGAATTTTGTAATATTCCTGGACTTTAACCATGTTAAATTAACACATTTACTTTATTACAGTTTAATATTATTCAAAATAAGTGGACCCCTCTTTTAGAAAAAGTTGTTTAAAATATGATGTAACTCGGTCTCCTCTTGTTGAGTACAAAATTCTAAGTTTTCAAAGGTTGTGTATAGAAGAACTATACAAATCCTTGGTATTTCTATTTTTTTTTCTTCATCAGTAAAACAGTAAAATGACCTCTAGTCTGTGGGAGGGTTGTTCTCAACCTGATAATAACAAAACACAGGTCAAAGTACGGCCTTTTAAACAGGGCTTTGATACAGACCAAACAGCAAACTATAAAGGACCCCAAAATTATTAGCGTACACAATTCGAACAGGAAAACCAACGATCTAATTTATCCAAACGGGAAAATACCAATGAACAACATCAACAAACATGAAACGATAACTGCTGAACGACAGGCCCTGAATCAATCAGGACAGGTGCATAAACATGCTGCGGCTATGGATAGTTTTGTTTCGCCAGCATACAATATAATTGCAGTTGAAGGCAAATACTTTAGAAGTTCTTTGTACTTTATTCTAACAACGAACATTTTTTTATAGGGAATATAAGTAAGGGGGAAAGAAACCAATTTTTTGTACTTTACTGGTATTTCCGCTGTTAATTTATAAATTTTTATCGGAGCTGAAACAAATATTCTCACAGATATTTACACAGTGAGGTGGGGTGCTTTTATGTTTAAAATCGTTATATACAGGTTAGACTGTGATTTTAAAAATAAATGTTGATATCTTTTTATAATATTTACAAAAACAAACGGTGCGGGAAATGGACATGATTACATTTCCGGATGCGGGAAGCGGGAATATAAAAATTTAAAAAAAAATTCTGTTTTGAAAAAAAAAGGTGCGGGCGGGTTCGTCGAACAAGGAATCAAATTGGTGTGGCCTTACCTATAACTCACAGAAACGGAAATCTATATTTAGAATATTAAGGGCATGTCAACTCAGTTCGATTTTAAAAGGTCTGTTTGATTCATGGTCTTGTGCACAACTAAACAATTTAATAAACAATCATAAACAAAGAGATCTAGAAACGTTGAAATCGTTATTGAATAAAACGCTAAGCTAGGTTTTTTGCTGACATTCATTTCAATTCTTTTAATTTTATCAGAATGAATAAAGTGATCTCATACATTAAATGATTTCTCCAAAACAGCACCAACGTACCAACCGTACCTGATACGTAGCAAATCCGGAAACCTCTAATAAAACGGACGCGTAACGAATGCACAACGGACACACAACTGATATGCAACGTACGAGAAGCGGACACGTACCGGACAGAACGGATGCCGAACGTACATCCAACGGACGAGCACCGCATGAAACGGACACCTAACGGAAGCGTACCGGATAAAACGGATGAACAAGATATACGGAAAAATTAAAGGCCACAATAATTATACATGTAAATCGCATAAATATTCAAAATGTTTCTGTGTAACTGGTTTTGGTTTGTTCTTCAAAATGCCGCCAAAGGGCAGTATCTGGCCTGAATAAGAGCTTCTTGATTGTGAAGACGTGCCCTTACTCTAAGATCGATTATGAATAATAAGACTTCATGAACCTTAAAAAATCTAATTGGCATTTCTGACGCGAAATTTTTAATTGGCATTTAACCGTTTCAGATCCGATCATCATCCGTTTTATCCGTTTTACGTCCGGTGAAAGTCCGTTTCACATTCGTTCAACATCCGTTTTATCCGTTAGACGTCCGTTAGAAGTTCGTTGGTGAGTTTATCTGCCAGACCTCCAACGGATGTATAAAGGACACGTAACGGATACAAAATGGAAACGGAACGGACGAGTACCGTACAAAACGGACACCTACTGGACGTTCAAACGGACATTTCATCCGTTGGACGTCCGTTCAAAGTTTTGAACATGCTCAAAATTTTCCACCGGACAAAACGGACATCGACGGATAAAACGTACGCTAAACGGACATGCAACGGATATGGACGGACGTCTACCGGATAACAACGGACGTCTAAAGCCTCGGTCACACCTTACCGGATAGCTCGAACGGACGCCTAACGGATAACTTTTTTCAATCCGTTCATGTCCGTTAGACGTCCGTTTTTATCCGTTAGGCGTCCGTCCATATCCGTTGCATGTCCGTTAAACGTCCGTTTTATCCGTGGACGTCCGTTCTGTCCGGTGGAAAATTTTGAGCATGTTCAAAACTTTGAACGGACGTCCAACGGATAAAATGTCCGTTGAACGTCCGTTAGGCGTCCGTTTTGTACGGTACTCGTCCGTTTTGTATCCGTTACGTATCCGTTATGCATCCGTTGGAGATCCGGTAGACCAATTCACCAACGGACGTCTACCGGACGCCTAACGGACGCCTAATGGATAAAACGGATGTGAAACGGACATTAACGGAAGGATAACGGATAAAACGGATGCCTACCGGATGTAAAACGGACAAATGCCAATTGAAATTTCGCGTCAGAAATGCCAATAATTTGTATGTCGGATTTTCTTGAGTGTCATGAATATTTATTATTCGTGATGGATCTTGGAGTAAGAGCACGTCTTCGCTACCAAGCAGCTCTTATTCAGGTCAGATTCAACTTAAATGTTGCAAATATAAACCTTATAGCTGTCGAAAGGAGAAGAAGGAGAAGACAAAGGAGATGGTGGACACGACCATGGCTTAGTCCTGAAAGACGACGCAGTTTTGGTCTATATGACACAAAGACCCACAGAGATGCTCGACGAGATATTGCAGCGGGTTGGATCTCGCATAGCCAAGCAGAATACCTTTTACAGAAATCCACTGGAACCAGGACTCAAGTTAGCAATTACACTTAGACACCTTGCTTCTGGAGCAAAATATCGTAGCATGCAGTATGGATGGAGAGTTCCGCATAACACCATATCCGTTTTCATACCAGAGGTACATAATATAACAAATTCAGAAAATCAACTTAAATTCTATAATACTGAATTACCACACTGATTCTACCTTGTTTTTTTTTTAAATCAGAGTAGCTCTATATTTGCACACATATCATGCTTAACAAGACGCAATACAAAATAAAATCAACTAAACCAGTTAACTACAGTGACCCTCGTGTGTAAAAACGTTAAAAAAATTCGGATAAATTGTTCTATTTGTTTGGTACGTGTGACCTTGATACCTGTCCTTCTGACCACACTTTCCCAGAAGCAAATATTACAACATATATACATGTACTAGAAACAATCATTTTAAGGTCACGTGTATGTGGTTTATTGCCTTTAATTTTCAGATGGTTTATTGCCCTTAATTTTCAGATGGTTTATTGCTTTTAATTTTCAGATGGTTTATTGCCTTAAATTTTTAGATGGTTTATTGCCTTTAATTTTCAGATGGTTTATTGCCTTTAATTTTCAGATGGTTTATTGCTTTTAATTTTCAGATGGTTTATTGCTTTTAATTTTCAGATGGTTTATTGCCTTAAATTTTTAGATGGTTTATTGCCTTTAATTTTCAGATTATTTTGTTCATCCGTTTTATCCGTTACGCTTCCGTTAGGTGTCCGTTTTATCCGGTACTCGTCCGTTGGATGTACGTTCGACGTCCGTTCTGTCCGGTACGTAGCCGTTTCACGTACGTTCAATGTCCGTTGTGTGTCCGTTAGGCATTCGTTACATGTCCGTTAGTACACCAACGGACTCCCAACGGATAAAAATTTTGTCAACGGATAACTTTTTTTTATCCGTTAGTCGTCCGTTCGAGCTATCCGGTAAGGTGTGACCGAGGCTTTACGGACATGAACGGATTGAAAAATAGTTATCGGTTAGGCATCCGTTCGAGCTATCCGTTAAGGTGTGACCGAGGCTTTACCTTTCCTTTATTTCCAGTTCTGCTTGTTTTAATTTAAATTCATGTTCTAATTCAAGCTGTTAGGCATTAACATTTTCGACCTTAAGTTCAAGAGCCTCTTCACCTAAAATTTTTGCGTCAACTAATTTGTCTATAACCATTTTTTTTTTTATAATTAGGGCCCCGCCAAAGGAGGGTCGCCCTATAGTGATCAGTCTGTCGGTCCGTTCGTCCGTCCGTCCGTAACACTTTGTGTCCGCTCCATATCTAGAGAACCATCATGATTTCATACTTTATACTTTACATGTTTATTAACCACCACCAGAGGGTGTGTCATGATGTATGTACAACTTCCTAGGTCAAAGGTCAAGGTAAAAAAACTTTGGTTTCAGTTGACAACCCTGTGTCCTGTGGTGAAGATCGTGTCCGCTCTATATCTTGAGAACCGTTATGATTTCAAAGTTTATACTTGACATGTATATGAACCAACACCAGAGGGTGTGTCATAATTTATGAACGACTGCCTAGGGCAAAGTTCAAGGTCAAAAACTTTGGTTTCAGTTGACAACTCCATGTCCTATGGTAAAGATTGTGTCCGCTCTATATCTTGAGAACCGTTATCATTTTAAAGTTTATACCTGAAATGTATATAAACCAATATCAGAGGGTATGTTATAATTTATGTACAACTTCCTAGGTCAAAGGTCAAGGTCAAAAACTTTGGTTTCAGTTGACAACCCCATGTCCTATGGTAAAGATCGTGTCCACTCTATATCTTGAGAACCGTTATCATTTCAAAGTTTATACTTGACATGTATATAAACCAACACCAAAGGGTGTGTCATAATTTATGTGCAACTTCCTAGGTCAAAGGTCAAGGTCAAAAACTTTGGTTTCAGTTGACAACCCCATGTCCTATGGTAAAGATCGTGTTTGCTCTATATCTTGAGAACCGTTATCATTTCAAAGTTTATACTTGACATGTTTATAAACCAACACCAAAGGGTGTGTCATAATTTATTTACAACTTCCTAAGTCAAAGGTCAAGGTCAAAAACTTTGATTTCAGTTGACAAACCCATGTCCTATGGTAAAGATACAATTTTTTAATGCACATTATTCACAGCGGGGCCCACAGAGATGGCTCCCATCTCAATGATATCTAGTTTCTTTAGTCATAGATACTTCAAAAACTAATTTCAGATGTTTAGCAAGCAACACTTATTCTTCTTTCTTTAAATTATCAAAACTCTCCAGGTCTGGCGTTTTCAAAAATTTACCGGAATCAAATGCCATTTTGTAGAATTTTGTTGGCTAGTTCTTATAAAAATACGAAACAAATTTCTATAAAAATATTAACGTTCTCCCGGACGAGCCCCCAATTTCTGTTACGGTCAGAAATCACCGTTAAATTGTAGCCAACAAAAGACACAAATCGATAATAAAATTTAACAAGATTTATTATACAATAGTTTACAAAAAGTATTACACAAATAGTATTGTCAACTTAACTGTCAAAATATGAGTCCAATTTTTTATCTGTATCTGTATCCGGAAATCTTTCGGACTCCAATCTGAATATTACGTTCACTACTAAGGTCACAATCCAGTATGATGTTGTTTGTAGAATAAAAGAGTCAATTCAAATGCTGAAAATACTAAATTAATGTCTATCGATGTCTAAGTCTAAGTCTGAGAGTTTAACTTTAGTGTCTCTATATATATAGTTGTCACGGAATTTTCTAGAACACTCTAGAAATGGAACGTCCGAGAAATTACAGCGGAAGTTCCTTGTAAAATGTAGAAGTTTAAATTACGCATCTATTATTAGGATCATTCTGGAATCATTATGTTAGTCAAATGGAAAGTTCCAATCATTCTGTGATTGTTCCAGTCATTTCTAAACTGAACAGTTATAAGATTATTTTGTAAACAACTATCAGGCCACAGAACACAAATCAGGCCAACATAAATACATAATTTCAATATCATAACAACTCCAAAAGACGTTTATACCACTATGTTCATATATTTTATTATTTAAATGGTTTTTTGTGTAGTTTAGGTAGCCAATACATAGTAGGGACCTTCAAATGTTTAGTAGAAGAAGCCTTAAGCTTTGGTGTGTTTGTGGTATGTTTGTTTACAATATGAATCTCTGTGGAGCGGATGACTTGAATGTAGATGAATTTAAAATTTCATTCGTAAAAACGTCCGTGTAGTATTTACGGCATACCACCACCACATTGTTGGCTGCTTTGTCGGTCGGTACAAACACAAACCGCTTTGAAAGTTCTTAGTGTTTATTTCCTTTTCTGGAAATAGGTGTATTATGTACTCTATTATTTACTTCTAAATTATTTTGAAAATGGGATATTCTCTACCACTTTCATACATTTATTTAAATAAGAGTCAAGAGACTTTTTATCAGATTTTTCCCGTTTACACCACTAATTCAGTGATAATGGACGTCATACTCAACTCCGAAATATACACAAGAAACTAAAATTAAAAATCATACAAGACTAACAAAGGCCAGATGCTCCTGACTTGGAACAGGCGCAATAATGCGACGGGGTAAATAGACATAGAAAGATGTGGTATGAGTGCCAATGAGACACCTCTCCATCCAAGTAACAATTTATAAGAGTAAACCATAATAGGTCAAGGTACGACCTTCAACACGGAGCCTTGGCTTACAACGAACAGTAAGCTCTAAAGGGCCCCACAAATTACTAAATTAATGTAAAACTTGTTTTTTGAGATCTGAACCCTCCCCCTATACCTCTAATAAATGTGTTTAATTTTCGATGCAAATACCCTATAAGTAAATCAATATTAAAACCAAAATATGCAATCTTTAATGACCTGACAACAGTATCGTAACTAAAGCCTATCTTGAAACGCTTGGTTAACGAGTTTAATATTCCGGGATAACGCACGGCTCGAAATTGTTTAAAATGATTAAGAATAATATCTATATTTTAATTATCGTCTGGTCGTTAAAAGTATCTGTGGTCACATTTTTGTATTTAAGTCTTTTAATGGGTTACCCCTCATTTAACGGTTTTAGGTAGTCACCATCAATCCCTAAACACTTGTAATACAATATCAGGCTCTGTTCGTACATATTTTCGATGCATATATCATCAAGGATCATCGGAGTGATGAAGACATATAGAATAATAAGTAGTTTCGTTTTTGTTACTGACTATATCATGTGGAATATCTAGACGAGCCCGTTAGGGCGAGTTGAAATATTCCTCTGCCTTTTTTTGCTTATCCGTCAATCAGCTTTATCATTTACTTTCCCCTCCACAATGAATTTGATAGTTTCGATATGATTATATATATTTTCTTTGATAAGTGAATTGATTTAGAGTTATTTTTGAATTTGATTTGATCAAATATGGAGCTGGCATGTCAGTTAACTGCTAGTAGTCTGTTGTTAATTATGTATTATTGTCATTTTGTTTATTTTCTTTGGTTACATCTTCTGACATCAGACTCGGACTTCTCTTGAACTGAATTTTAATGTGCGTATTGTTTTGCGTTTACTTTTCTACATTGGCTAGAGGTATAGGGGGAGGGTTGAGATCTCACAAACATGTTTAACCCCGCCGCATTTTTGCGCCTGTCCCAAGTCAGGAGCCTCTGGCCTTTGTTAGTCTTGTATTATTTTAATTTTAGTTTCTTGTGTACAATTTGGAAATTAGTATGGCGTTCATTATCACTGAACTAGTATATATTTGTTTAGGGGCCAGTTGAAGGACGCCTCCGGGTGAGAGAATTTCTCGCTACATTGAAGACCTGTTGGTGACCTAACCTGCTGTTGTTTTTTTCTATGGTTGGGTTGTTGTCTCTTTGGCACATTCCCCATTTCCATTCTCAATTTTATAGTAGTTATTCCTAGTATTTTCTGTAAATAAGTTATACTTTTGTTGATTAAATTTTGACTTTTTATAAAATTTAAACCAAGTAAAACCCTTCGGATGAGATGTTTTTGCGGATAATGAATATTTGTGGAAGTCCTGTAAAGTGTACTCCTACTAGTCCCAAAAAGAGAAAAAAATATATTGTGTTGAAAATATAAAACATTGCATGCCGATGTTCAACCTCAGAGCAATTAATTGGAAAAAAGTATTTAAGAAGTTTCGCAGAGATTTGCTGTGCGATAGTGAGTCGCTACAACTAACTTCTCTTGATATTATGCTTTCCTTGGATGGAGGAGTTTTGTATCAGCAGTGATGTTACAAGACTTATACATTTGTAACAGAAGGCAAAATCGATTTTAAATTAGCTATAGAAAGCCAAATATATGTGATCAATCTGATCGACATGTATACTCACAATCTGAACGTGTTGGCAGTCTTTTGAGGTGCGCAAATGTGAGTTATTATTTATCCATGTTAAAGATAATGGCATGTACAGATTTATTTTCAAGTGTAGTATACCTTCCATCATCATGATTATGCATTACCAAGTACTTATTGAAGTCAACACCTGTGCAATCAGATAAAACCGTTACTGAAGAATTCAAATATGAGCTTGCTTTTAATTCATTATTAACGATTGTTAATGCTGATCTATTCTCCTATAAAATGTTTTTTCTCATGTAGCACATCCGTGACATATAACGATCACTTTTACCCAAGATTGTCTCTGATGCTTACTCAACTGAACTGCCACACCCCAGAACAAACTAAATATTTATTATGACACCTTACCATTCAAACACAGTTGGGACATGGGATGTAAACTATAAAGTTTAACTCTGAGATAACTAAAGGGGATGTCATATCTGCTGTAGTAAAAATTGAAGTCTTTGGCGTTGTCGGTTTATTTCACTCTGTGGGTTTGACTGTCCCTTTGGTATCTTTCGTCCCTCTTTTAAGACGTTCAGAATTGCACCAAGGTGTGTCTGCAGATATCAAGGATACAATAAAAGAAGATAAATTACTTTGCTTTGCCGCTAGCACACTTAGACGCGATATTGAAATAACAGTGCTATTTCCTCTGATGACTTCCCTAGTGCTATAATGAAACCTCGTTTGGTGCTTCTATATAAACATGCCAGCACCGCTAGTAATTAAATTACAGAATAACCATTTCACAGATGGTATCTGATATATTCCGTAGGTCGTAACTACAATAATCTTCCCTTTCCATGATTGTGACCTACTGATTTAGACTTTTTACCGGATTTGTAATAACATAAGCAACACGACGGGTGCCACATGTGGAGCAGAATCTGCTTACCCTTCCGGAGCAACTCAAATCTCCTCCAGTTTTTGGTGGGATTCATGTTGCTATGTCTTTAGTTTTCTATGTTGTGTCTTCTGTACTACTAGTATTATTTGTCTGTTTGGTGTTGTCAGTTTATTTTCAATCTATGCGTTTGACTATCCCTGATATCTTTCTCCCCACTTTTCTAAAGTTCGTTTGTTGAAATATCACACAAAAACGCTTCTGAACCATATGTTTTCCCTAGTAAAATTCGTAAATATATGGCTATTACAAAACCAATCGTTTCTGTAGCAAAAGGAATATTCACCCCATTCCACTTGTGACTGGCCGTGCAGTTTTATCATGAATATGGGAATATTGGTCACAAACATTGATAGTAACTTTGAATTAACATGGCTTTTGTGTTTCCTGTGTGTGTTATGCAGAGGTGAGACTATACCTGACAAACATGCCATGCACGAGTTTGTCTGACTCAAGACGGTATTAACGTTCCATATGGCATTGTTGCAAAACAGTTGAACGTGGATGTTTGATACAAGAAAGTGCGATAATATAGACCTCAACACGGAAACATTTGATAGTAAGGATAGTTTAATATCATAATTGATTTGAATTTGCGTCAGATGAAAGTCAAGAAAGGTCAAAATAGTATGTTTCAGTTGATTGACATTGCATCATCGTTGGCGGTTGTTGACTGAACTAAAGGTGAGAGGAGTTTCTATTCGTGTTCCGAATGCTATCAAAAACATTTCAAATTGTGCTGTAAAAATGGAAACACGTCGAATATTTTTGGATAATTTTGCCCTCATTGTAAAGATATATTGACAATTTTCCTGTTCAGTTAGAAATGTTTGACCATCAAGCATGTCAAGTTTTCCATTTTTGACCGGATATAACAACAATCTTTCTGACTTCGGCTGGGAAGACACAAAGGGATAAACCCCAACATTTTACAAAGAACATCAGTCATCAGTTTTGTTCCTGCAAAGGTAAATCTTTGTGCTCAATAGCTGTATTTTCTTTGGACAAACCCTGTCCCCCATCGAACTTGTATGTGTTAAGAAAGGGACGTGTGCTGTAATGATTATACGCATGCTGAATCCGGAAACGTGTGACGAAGACATATACCCATATCCTTATTAAACGAAGACTAGAGCTACTCTTGATCGATTTTAAATTACAACATTAGTAAATTTTGCACTATATTGCTTTTTTAGCGGGATAATCTCACTAAGACAATTTATGTTCTTGTTCGTCAACTCAAACGAACATAAAATATTTATAAATAAAAAACCAAACACTATTTGGGATATCAGCTCGCCTGGACAGTACAGTTAAGCATGTTTATTCATTTTATTTACAATATATGAATATTTGTCTGCACGCCCGTAGCCGCTGCTTCAACATATCATTTTCCAATTATACACAATCTACAAAAGAAACATCTTTGTTAACAATCTTTTCAAGCATGTATAATCTTAAAAAACATCCACATCAATCATAAGCATAAATACATCAATTGACAATATTGACAAAATAAAAGTGGGTGGGTGGGTGTGGTCAAATGACCAGACTGAACTGTCCGAAATGCAAGCGTCGAATGACACATAATTACACACAGATTTACCATTACAATTCTTCCCGCTTATATTAGCTCGTGAAATACTTATTACTCTAGAGTATACCTGAAACAGGTATATCTAGTCATGTGACAAATGTCACAACAAATACACGTGTTCTTTATAACATTGATAAATACATGTTTATGCACCAAACTATGTTTGTTTGATATTTAACCTACAGCTAAATCAATGCAAGTCACCTTTGATTTTTCTTAAACCTCTCTTTCGCCTCGGTTGACTATTATATTTTTTGTATTATATCTGATCTGTCTACACAACATTTATTTAGATTCAGATTCAATAGTTTATTAAAGTCTCACCACATACAACATGATTAAAACAAGATACAATTATAAAATTATTATACAGTAAACATAGTTAAAACAATTAAATACATGTATGTGCCATTCTTAAAAGAATTATGAGAGACTATTAAAATACAAATAATACTTATTCATTTTATAAAATACTACAAATACAGTAGTTAATGATATAAAATATCAAAATATATTTATCTATAACTAGATACTAATTTTCTCATAATACACAGCCTCTAAGATGCAAAATTAAAAATACTGTTTCAGCGATTAAATTTTGTTTTTTTCAACGATCGAAAAGTAGTGAAATAATTTGATACACTAGTGTTTTACAGTTTAGAAAATAATTCTAAACTTTATTGAAAAATTATAAGCGATATGAAAGTAAATGGACTTTTAAAAAGTCAAGGTCACTTCTACTTTTGCTATGTCATAGATGGTCCAAGGACACAGTTATCGTCCTTTGGTTTTCGTTCCCTAGTGTAAACAGTGTATAACTTGCATGTTTTATTTAATACACTTTCCCAATTTATTTCTTTATATTAAATGCATGAAATATTAAGTAGGGGGATGTAATTACATGTCAAAAAAATTTGGGTGCTGAAACTTTATGTTAAGTAGTGAATTGGTCCAGTTCTAAAAGGTCAAATTTTATCACGTCTGAAGCTGTCAAACTGAATTTTACACCCCCTTAACACAGAATTGTCAATATTTTGAGTTAGAGCTGGTAGAAGTTTCTATAATTTTGATATTATTTGTCTCACTGGTAGTACACTTCACTGTAAAAATATTTTTGAGAAAGAGCAGGTGCGATTTTTTTAATTTGAATTTATTGTCTAAAAGAAATGCACTACAAAATAACTGTGTTCTCGGGCCAGATGAAAATATCAGAAGGTTACAGATCAACGCCATTTTGTAATAACAGCTCTTCATTTAATTAGTCAAATTTGTCTTTTTGACATCCTCTGCAGCATTTGCTTGTGATCTGACCGTGTTTGTAGCATTCTAATGAATAAATATAAGAAAATATCTCTCTTTTTGTCCTTGTGGTTGAAGTACTGATATTGTTAGGCCTGATCTTTGAACCCAATTTCACAAAAAATGTTCTCACGGTCGTAGAACAAATCGCAATCAAAGAAATTTTCGGGCCAATCATACCAATATTTCGGACCTAATTTCTATTTCAAAAAACAACGGCAGACATTATCTGTTAACAAAACTCTGTTCGTTACCGGTTAATAAGTTAAATAAAATTTTGGAGGATTGCAACACAATTTCATATAGCAGTCCTAAGTATGAAATTGTTCAAATTATTATGGCATATTGTTATTCTAAATTATTTCCCAAAATTGATCGCCCTGAAGATCATAAAAAACATTTTATTAAAATTAAGTATGTCAATAAAGGCTTTGATTTTGTAAATATTGCCGGTATATTTAACGACCATTCTGTTAAAGAACAAATTCCTGGATATTTTGACAATACTGAGCTACCTCTTATTTGTTATATTTACAAGAAATCTACCCGGAAATTTGTGTTTAATTATAGTCAATTATGTAAAGATGTTAATATCAGTGAAAATACACCTACTTCGTGTAATTGCAGTAATTCCGAATATATTTATGGACCCATTTCCCATGTTATAACAGGAGATCTTAACATCGTTCAAGACCGAGAGTTAAAATCATTCCTCAGTAAAGGACCTAAATATCGCCCCCCGTCTATTATTAATTGGAATGAGTGTCGTAATATCATTCACGACTCACTCCATACTTACTGTATGAAATGGATAAAACGGGAAAAAGCTGACAAAAAATCTTTGGACTCTTTTTTTAATTCAGTAATGAAGATAGTTGATATACGTATTCAACATTTTAAAGAACATTTTACTATTAACAATAACCACAATAAACCTATTTCTCGTATCAAACATAAACTAAAAGAACTAGCTAAGGAATTTGTTTTTGTCCCGGCCGATAAAGCTGCTAATAATATTATTATTGTTTGACGTAAATTTTACATTGAGGTTCTGAAAAAGGAAATCACCAATTCACCAACATTTTTTTTTTTTTTGGTTTTTTTTTTTGTGTTATTATTTTGCTTTCTGTTTTCATTTATATTATGTCGCTTACTATATTATATATGTTGTTGATGCTATAGCATTATATTATATGCTGATTTGCAATAAACTTATTACAATTACAATAACTGACTCCATTTTCAGAAAACGAAATCTGTAACAAACATAAACTTTTAGCCACCGCTTTGCAAGCAGAGCCAAATACAATGAAAGTCCCAACTATGTATTGGCTTCCGAAGCTACACAAAACCCCTTACAAATATAGATTTATTTCGTCTTCAAGCCATTTTTCAACTACTAAATTGTCTATTCTTCTTACCAGCACACTTGGTACAATTAAAAACCTGATAATAAATTGTTCAAATAAGGCCTTCGAAAATAGTGGAATAAATTACTTTTGGAGTGTCAAGAACTCGTTGGAAGTACTTGATAAATTGCATGCTTATATTGGTGATTTGAATCTGTTCAAAGTTTTGATTTTTCTACCCTGTATACCACATTGCCTCACATCCTCATTAAGAAAAAATTCACACACCTAATTAAATGGGCATTCAAAATATCAGAATGTGAATATATATGTTCAAACTCTTTTAGGTCATTTTTTAGTAGCAATAAACAAAAAACTATGTTAATTGGACATGCTTTGATACTATATATGCCCTTGAATTTTTACTAGATAACATTTTTGTTCGCTTTGGGGATTCCGTATATCGTCAGATTATCGGAATTCCAATGGGGACTAACTGTGCACCACTTATTGCGGACCTGTTTTTGTATTGTTATGAGTTACAATTTATGACAAAAATAAGCAAAGACCTATCGAAACAACATCTGATAAACAAATTTAATAATACTTTTAGATATTTGGATGATATTTTGGCTCTCAATAATGACGACTTCAGTATGTATATTAATGAAATTTACCCTGTTGAACTTACTTTAAATAAAGCTAATACTAACAATGACCACTGCCCTTTTCTCGATCTTGATATCTATATCACTAATGGAAAGCTGAATACTAAAATTTATGATAAAAGGGATGATTTTTCATTTCCTATCGTTAATTATCCGTTTTTAAATGGTGACGTTCCCTTGTCACCATCTTACGGTGTTTATATATCTCAACTTGTACGATTCGCTCGTGTATGTAACAATGTTTTAGATTTTAACGAGAGAAATTTATGTATTACTGAAAAATTATTACACCAGGGTTTTCGATATCACAAACTAGTCAAAACATTTACTAAATTTTGTCATCGGTATAAAGACATCATTCGTAAATATAGCTCAACATGCAGACTTCTAATACGTTCAGGTATTTCACATCCAATTTTTTATGGAAATATTCTTTATAAAGCACAAAGGTGTCAGTATTCACCTCAGAAACTTACAAAACATTTGAATAGACTTATTAAGAAGGGATATAATTACGATACTGTTGTCAAGTCATTAAAGATTGCATATTTTGGCGTTAATATTGAGTCACTGATAAGGTCTTTGCATCGGAACTAAACACATTTATTCTAAAAACAGTTGTTGGCATGACACGGGTTATGTTCTTCTCATATATGTTATGATGGTATGATACTAAACCCCTAACGGGAAGGATTGTGCCTGATGTTCATATGATGAAATCATAATCTTTCAGTCAGTTTAATTGAAGTCTGGAGCTGGCATGTCAGTTAACTGCTAGTAATCTGTTTTTATTTATGTATTCTTGTCATTTTGTTTATTTTCTTTGGTTACATCTTCTGACATCAGACTCGGACTTCTCTTGAACTGAATTTTAATGTGCGTATTGTTATGCGTTTACTTTTCTACATTGGTTAGAGGTAAAGGGGGAGGGTTGAGATCTCACAAACATGTTTAACCCGCCGCATAATTTGCGCCTGTCCCAAGTCAGGAGCCTCTGGCCTTTGTTAGTCTTGTATTATTTTAATTTTAGTTTCTTGTGTACAATTTGGAAATTAGTATGGCGTTCATTATCACTGGACTAGTATATATTTGTTTAGGGGCCAGCTGAAGGACGCCTCCGGGTACGGGAATTTCTCGCTACATTGAAGACCTGTTGGTGACCCTCTGCTGTTGTTTTTTATTTGGTCGGGTTGTTGTCTCTTTGACACATTCCCCATTTCTATTCTCAATTTTATAGTCTGAGTTTTTACGACCAAACTTTTCTTATTGTACACGTTTTTCTCCTTCCATCAATATATAATTTAGGTGTGTGTTCGTCCGGAACATTAAAGTTTTAAAAAAATGAACCCTGATTTCAGTACTAAAACACTTGTCAATCAAAAACGCAGAAGATTAAAAATGTGTTACAGTGCCTTTTTTTTTTATTGAGGCCGAGTAGGTCTTCATATTGTCGAAATTAAAATAAAAAAGGACACATATATGCTACAATTGCTTAAATCGGTGGTACATACATGAAATCTTTAAAAAAAAAAAAAAATACAAACTAAAAGTGAAAAGAAACAAACATGCAATCCCCCAAAACAATAACAAGGAAACATTATTTGAACTATCCGTACCGAAGTGTTTTTTTTTTAAATATGTCCTTTTATAAATATAAGTTTCTGTAAGATCATTCAACAAGAAAAATAAAGGCCTTGAATTGATAATCATATAAAAAAGGAGATGTGGTATAATTGCCAATGAGACAACTCTCCACAAGAGACTAAAATGACACAGAAATTAACAACTATAGGTCACTGTAGGTTAACAATGAGCAATGCCAATACCGCATAGTCAGCTATAAAAGGCTCCGAAATGACAAATGCAAAACAATTCAAACGGGAAAACTGACGGCCAATTTATGTACAAAAATGAACGAAAAATAGATATGTAACACATCAACAAACGACAACCACTGAATTACAGGCTTTTGACTTGAGACAGGCACATACATACAGAATGTGGCGGGGTCAAACATGTAAGCAGGATCCCCTAACCTGGGACAGTGGTGTAACATTACATCATAAGAAAGAACTATAAAAATCTGTTGAAAAAGGCATAGGTATATAATTCCCGAAATAGAAAGATTTTATAATATATTTTAAGAATTTTTTAAAAAAAATGGTGTCACCGAACTTGTTTTCTTGCTACAATAAAAAATAAAAAATAATCCATATAAATTTATTACTAAAAGAGTTATCGTCTCCTAAATGTCTTAGTTGGGGGGGGGGGGGGGGGGGGGGGTGGAATTATTCTAAACACAAATGTTTGGTATTTGTTTAAATATTTAGGATTATGCAATACATCAACAATTTTCTTTATATACATAAACAGTATTAACAAAAAAATTGCACATCTGTCTACAAATTTGCAGATTTGGGCAAATGACTAGACTGATTGTATTCTGCGATAGTACAATCCAAGATGGCGGAATACAATGGTTCTACCTTAACTTATCAGATGGATACAAATAGAAATACTACACAGAGTGGACGTGGCGGGTACTTGTATATCCCAACAACAACAAAAAAACAAAAAAACAAGTACAGATCTGAGAGTACTCACAGTTACTGACAACTAGCTCAAAGCCACTTACAGCTAATAAATAAAATCATGCATCTAAGACTAAAATATTAATCAGCATATATCCAACATCCATTCATGTCTGTTATTCATTTTATAAGATAATGAAAGAAACTTCATTGTTTGGCCATTTTTCTAATGTTTCACATTATATGACAACAACAAAAAATTAAATAAACGTTGTAAAACTTTTCGATATTATTTTATATAGCATGATAAACAGGACACAATAAGTTGTCATAACGAAATCAATCCTTTTTATACGAACGTTCAACAGCTGTATTTTTAATTGAAAAAAGTGGAGTTGATAACAAATATGGAAGTGAAACATTTGGTTTGACTTTTTTACGGTTGATTATCGTCAGTAATCGTTAGCAGCTTTATTATAATTAGAAACGGATTGAAAGCACATGATCATAATTCTAAATTTGTATATGAACGTCCATTAGCTTTTAAATTTTCGGGTTTCGTGATTATACTTTCAAGTCGATGTTCATCCTCAATTGAGACTGCTGTCAGATACTCCTGGTTTTTATCGTGACAATCTTCTGTACTAGATATTTGAACTATTTCCTGATATGGTTGGTGGTCTAATGGTCCTGTCCTCTCGTACGAATTGTCGTCAATTGTATTGTAAATATTCATCTCCTGGCTATGTTTTCCCGTTAAATTATTGTTCTTGTTAATGAGTCTACATTTATGTCTGGAAAACAAGTTACGCTATGTCAGTAAAGAATCTCCCGTAGAAAATTATAATTATCCTTAAAGGGACACTAGCTACGAGATATATAAAAAATCTAAACTTTGATTTTTTTCTGTTCAATCAATAATGAAAGTGAAATAGTGAAATACCAATTCGCTTTTTGCAGCCAAAAAGGTTCAATTTTGTCAAATTACGCTAAGAAACATTGATAATTAGTTATTCACTTGCAAGTGAATGAGTCGACCTCTTTAAATCCGTATTCATGTGAACTTCAATTTGACCCCTAGCTAGAGATTGACAACACATACATTGTACGTGTATACTGGTTATTTAAAGAAAAAGAATGTTAACAATGAAAGTGAAACTACGGTAAATCATTTGATTACTAATTCGATGCACATAAAATCATTCTTATACGGTTAAAAACAATGAGAAAAATCTATTTTTAATCTATAAAATAAAATCAAACAGACCTATAAAAATCCAATTGCACGCGTTGGTTTAATCTATTCATATCTTTATTTATGTTTACATCGCTTATACGGTCATCTAAGGTCAAATCGATAGTTAATTAGATGGCGTCTGGACTAAAATACACACGAAACGAACCTATATATTATCTACCCCATGCTCTGTAAACTGTTTATTTTAGACTTTTGATAGTTTGGATAAATGTTTTACATTGTTATAAATCAAATATGAGAATATGAGTTAAATCGGTGACCATGAGTTTGACAGCTAGTGCCCCTTTAACAAATAAAAAAAAATAAAAGAATTCCGAACTCCCAGGACAATTCAAAACGGAAGGTCCGTAATCAAAGTGCAAATTATAACGCTAACACACATCAAACGAATGGTTAACAACTGTCACATTCCTGACTTGGTGCAGGTAGTTTTTCATGTAAAAAATGGCCTGTTGCATTAAACCTGGTTTTATAGGTATCACTTATATGAAAATCGCATAAAATATTATTATATTGACAACGATGTGTGAACAAAACAAACAGACATTATAAGTACAATTGTCAAAAAAGGGGTACAGCAGTCAACATTGTGTTATAATCTTAATCACTACAAAAACAAACAAATATGTAACCGACCGTGCGAGGGCGCATCCTGTATAGCCAGCCAAGGTATAAAACACACTTCAATCATCAAAGAAATACAGAAAGGTATATAGACAAAGCAAATTACAAAAAATTAATAACAATAACACAATAACGGGGTGAATAAGCATACAGAGCTACGTCATATATATGTAACAGACAAACACAAAAAGGCACAAACACGATACCAATATAACCTGGTGTATATAAAAGCATATCACACGGAAGAAATTCGTTATCTCTATTGTTCCTAATCTGATTAAAATCTCATATCACAAAAATAATTGAACTGCAAAGACTTTGGAAAAAAGATGTACAAGGTACAAATAATACAAATACATGTATATTTAAGCCACAATAATTTGAAAATAAAACCGAGATTCGTCATATGTTGCATTTTGATATTTAATTTATAACACTACTTTTGCTTGATTTAGTTTTATTATCACTCTTTGATTACAAACGTAGGACAAAACATTTGCTGTAAACAGTTAGTAGAGGTGTCACAAAAACTTACCTACGAAATATCCAACTAACCAAAATGATAACTATAACAACGAGTAACCCGCATATCGCTGCAACGATGACAGATACTTAAAAATAAATTAACATGATTAGGAAATGACACAGGCTGTCCATTTAAGTTAAATTATTTTGATAACAATACAATTGAAAAAAATACATATAATATTGTTATCAGTATAAGCAAAGATACGTTTACAGTTGGAGAGCAGATATAGTGTAACACAAAAAGTACGTTCAATATACTGCTGTAACTTAAGTTTCGTTTTTTTACTAGACTGGTTTCCTGTCCTTTATCTGTTTGGCACTGATATACCCTATGTTTCAAGGGAGAGTACCTCTTACTTTTTTTTTTAATAATTTCTATTATTTTCAACGTAATGCGTTACTAACCTTTAAGTACATAATACCGCAGAACATATAAGTTGTTAGGTGTCAGACCACCAATTAAAAGTCCCTATCTGTTCAACCAAATTTTGCAATTTTCATAGCTTTCTAAATTTTTTATCTTAAGTTTAACCTCTTACAAACCAGGTATGTCCTGAATCGTACAGGTATCCCCTTTTTTCATGCCAATTTTCAGCATACCTTTAAAGCCATATAAGAAAGAAGAGACCTTCCGAACTGATGTACCACTAAAAATAACCCCTGGTTTTCTTGAAATCTTAAATTAGTATACTATGGAGCGCATTAATCCTCAAATTTTAATGTCAACTCATAGACAAGTAAATTTGGGCTCAAAATGGTCTTAATATATTTCTCTTTCACCAAAAGTTTCATTTCTGCAAATTTGTTGGGTAGTTTAAGTAAACAATGACATCAAATGCACTATTTTTTGTCCGAGTAGGCCTACTTTCAGATACGTTCTAAATTTGAAGGAGTAATTGGTGGTGTGACACCTTGTTATAGTTCCGGAACTAGTTTTATTTGTTTGTGTTTTTGTAATTTTCCCCTTTCGTTTTATATGTTTGAAATGTTTTGACATGTGCTGTGTGCAAACATATCGCTATGAAATGTAACTTTTATTACCTTCTGTTCCGGAATGATTAGTTGATGATATACCACTGTTTTCTGTAAATTCTAAAAAGAAATAAGACGTATAAAGTATTCTGATGAAAATGACAATAATGTGCATGTATAAAATAACATAACGGTACTGACTATTTTCTGTACCAGATGAGCATTCAGAAAATAAAAGTCTCGTCAGTGATACTCGAGTCTCGATATACTTTAATATTTGAAAATCCAAACCTGATGCAAAGGACAAACAGCTCATGCTCTATAAAGACACAAAGTAATGCCGTAGTATTTACTTTTGCAGGTTGTGATAGAAATGTGAAGTTTGAAATGTTCTAAAACTAAGATTCCACCAGAAGCCATCATTGTGTTGATTTAAAATTGAAGCCATCATTGTGTTGATTTAAAATTGAGAATGAAAATGGGGAGTTCGTCAAAGAGACCCGACCAATGAGCAGAAAACAGTCAAAAGGCCACCAATAGGTCTTCAACACAGCGAGAAAATCTCAAACCCGGAGTCGTGCTTCAGCTGGACCTAAACAATGATGTAAACTAGCTCAGTGATAATGGACGTAATACTAAACTCCAAAAACATATAAATGAATTAAAATTTAAAATTTGTTTCAAACAGTAATTTAATCTCTATAGAAATAAAATATATAACAAAGAAACGGAAAAAGGCATATTTACAAAGCGCATTTATTACAACAAGAATACAACAATGTACTATTATGTAATGACATAATAACACAATAACGGAATGTACAATTACCGAACCACATCATATGTAACAAAAAAAAAAAAACCACACACACACAAAAAGGCATAAAGACAAAGCAAAATAGCAAACTAGAGGCTCTCAAGAGCCTGTGTCGCTCACCTTGGTCTATGTGCATATTAAACAATGGACACAGATAAATTCATGACATAATTGTGTTTTGGTGATGGTGATGTGTTTGTAGATCTTACTTTACTGAACTTTCTTGTTGCTACAATTATCTCTATCTATAATGAACTTGGCCCAGTAATTACAGTGGAAAATATTTTCTAAATATTTACAAAAATTTATGAAAAATGTTAAAAATTAACTATAAAGGGCAATAACTCCTTAAAGGGTCAATTGACTATTTGGTCATGTTAACTTATTTGTAGATCTTATTTTGCTGAACGTTATTGCTGTTTACAGTTTATCTCTATCTATAATAATATTCAAGATAATAACAAAAAACGGCAAAATTTCCTTAAAATTACCAATTCAGGGCATTAACCTAACAACGGGTTGTCTGATCCATGTGAAAATATCAGGGCAGATAGATTTTGACCTGATAAACAATTTAACCCCCATGTCAGATTTTCTCTATATGTTTTGGTTTTTTAGTTATATGCCAAAAACTGCATTTTACCCCTATGTTCTATTTTTAGTCATGGCGGCCATCTTGGTTGATTGGCAGGGTCACCGGACACATTTTTTTTAAACTAGATACTCCAAATGATGATTGTGGCCAAGTTTGGTTTAATTTGGCCCAGTAGTTTCAGAGGAGAAGATTTTTGTAAAAGATTACTAAGATTTACGAAAAAATTGTTAACAATTGACTATAAAGGGCAATTACTCCTAAAGTGGTCAACTGACCATTTTGGTCGTGTTGACTCATTTGTAAATCTTACTTTGCTGAACATTATTGCTGTTTACAGTTTATCTATATCTATAATAATATTCAAGATAATAACCAAAAACAGCAAAATTTCCTTAAAATTACCAATTCAGGGGCAGCAACCCAACAACAAGTTGTCCGATTCATCTGAAAATTTCAGGACAGATAAATCGTGACCTGATAAACACTTTTACACTGTCAGATTTGCTCTAAATGCCTTGGTTTTTGAGTTATAAGCCAAAAACTGCATTTTACCCCTATGTTCTATTTTTAGCCATGGCGGCCATCTTGGCTAGTTGGCCGGGTCACGCCACACATTTTTAAACTAGATACCCCAAAGATAATTATGGCCAAGTTTTGATCAATTTGGCCCAATAGTTTCAGAGGAGAAGATTTTTGTAAAAGATTACTAAGATTTTCGAAAAATGGTTAAAAATTGACTATAAAGGTCAATAACTCCTAAAGGGGTCAACTGACCATTCTAGTCATGTTGACTTATTTGTAAATCTTACTTTGCTGAACATTATTGCTGTTTACAGTTGATCTCTATCCATAATAATATTCAAGATAATAACCAAAAAAAGCAAAAATTCCCTAAAATTACCAATTCAGGGGCAGCAACCCAACAACGGGTTGTCGGATTCATCTGAAAATTTGAGGGCAGATAGATGTTGACCTGATAAACAATTGTACCCCATTCAGATTTGCTTTAAATGCTTTGGTTTTTGAGTTATAAGCCAAAAACTGCATTTTACCCCTATGTTCTATTTTTAGCCATGGCGGCCATCTTGGTTATTTGACTGGGTCACGCCACACATTTTTTAAACTAGCTACCCCAATGATGATTGTGGCCAAGTTTGGTTTAATTTGGCTTAGTAGTTTCAGAGGAGAAGATTTTGTAAAAGTTAACGACGACGGACGCCAAGTGATGGGAAAAGCTCACTCGGCCCTTCGGGCCAGGTGAGCTAAAAATGAAGGACAACAATACACAAATCATCATAGAACAATAACACAATAACGGGATGTATAAGTACCGAGTCACGACAAATATCGCCAAAAACAGACCAAAAAGAAAAAGTAAGGCAAATAAAAGAATATCATAACACGTTATTAAGTTGATAAACAACGTCAGTACCCATAATCTACACTTCAAGACGTCCTGTATTATTTTTTGAAGTTGGAATATTTATCAACTAGCTATTGGTACCTTCCGATGAAAACACGAGAAGTTCTGAGAACAACTTTCTACTCAGACACTGGCGACGTTTTACAATGTCTGCGCAAACTCTTTGATACCGAATAATTTAGGAATAAAATCATCATAGATACCAGGATTAAAATTTTATATTTACGCCAGACGCACGTTTCGTCTTCAAAAGACTCATTAGTGACGCTCGAATCAAAAAATGTTTAAAATGCCAAACAAAGTACGAAGTTGAAGAGCATTGAGGACCAAAATTTCAGAGGTAGATAAATAAGCCTTAATATGTCAATAATTCTAACTTTTGTTTACAGTAAATTTACAATTATGAACATATCAATGATAACTCAAGTCAACACAGAAGTGCTGACTACTGGGTTATTGATACCCTCGGGGAAATAAATCTCCGCCAGCAGTAGCATCGACCCAGTGGTTGTAAATAAACTAATCATAGATACCAAGATTAAGAAATGTATATCCAATATGAAGGTGAAGTAAGTTTATTGCTATTCAGCTGGAGTTAATGGTCTTGTTTGTCATAGATTATGGTTCTTAGAGGACCGTGTATGTGAAGTATGTCACATTCAATGTTTACGTCTTATATGAGACGGAGGAACCCATGTCTGTTGTTTCATTAATATCTGGTTATAGGGGATATGTTATAAAACCCAATCAGAAAAGTGTGAATTGTAAGTTATTGGAAAGATTATCATTAATATATGAATGTGAAATTAAATGACAACGGCTTCTTTGTTCTTTTGTGTGTCTTTTGTTCTTTTTGCACTTAAGTGTTTCTGTTGATTTGTTGTTTTCATCTTATAGTTGATGTGTTCCCCTCTCTCTCTATATATACATATCGTATTAAGTCACTCACACACTGTTTAACGAATTTATAATAACTTCTAAGTTTATATGTGGCATTTAGAATAGTAGTCTATCGAAGTGATCAAGATTTCAACTTTAGAAACCGACTGCAATTGTGTTTATACAAAATAGATGGCAAACATAACAAATTGTTAGATTTAAAGTGTTTTCTACGTTTGATTTCAGTCGTTATTAATCATCAATTACGTCATGTGTTGTTTAGTTATAACGTTTCTGATATTCTTCAAATACAATTGAGAAAGGAAATGGGGAATGTGTCAAAGCGACAACAACCCGACTATAGAGCAGACAACCGCAGAAGGCGACCAATGGGTCTTCAATGTAGCGAGAAACTCCCGCACCCGTAGGTGTCCTTCAGCTGGCCCCTTGAAAAATATGTATACTAGTACAGTGATAATGGACGTCATACTAAACTCCCAATTATACACAAGAAACTAAAATTAAAAATCATACAAGACTAACAATGGCCAGAGGCTCCTGACTTGGGACAGGCGCAAAATTGTGGTGGGGTTAACCATGTTTATGAAATCCCAACCCTCCCCCTATATCTCTAGCCAATGTAGAAAAGTAAACGCATAACAATACGCACATTAAAATACAGTTAAAGAAAAGTCCGAGTCCGATGTCAATAGATGTAACAAAAGAAAATAAATAAAATGACAATAATACATAAATAACAACAGACTACTAGCAGTTAACTGACATGCCAGCTCCAGAGCTCAATTAAACTGATTGGAAGATTATGTCTTCAGCATATGAATATCAGGCACACTCCCTCCTGTTAGGGGTTTAGTATCATACTATCATAAAATATATGAGAACATAACCCGTGTAATGCCAACAACTGTGTTTTTTGAAGTCATGTTGTGATATAACGGGACGAAATACTAACCGTATATGAATAAGAAACGGGTCAACTAACCCATACACTGTATTTAGTAAATATATTTATACTTTCAGGTACTTTACGTCCATTTTTTATGGTAATATTCTTTACAAACCATAAAAATGTCGACATTTACCTCAAAACCTAACAAACCCTTTAAACAGACTTATAAAGAAAGGATATAGTTAATATATTATTGTCAGGTCATTAAGATTGCATATTTTGACTTTAGAATTGATTCCCTTATTTGGTCATTACATCGTAAATAAACACATTTATTCTAAAACCAGTTGTTGGCATGATACGGGCCATATTCTTCTAAAATATTTTATGATGATATAATACTAAACCCCTAACGGGAGGAATTGCATTTGGTATTCTTATGATGAAGATATAATCCTTCAATCTGTTTAATTGAGGTCTAGAGCTGGCATGTCAGTAACTGCTAGTAGTCCTTTGTCAATTTAGGTATCATTGTCATTTTGTTTAGTTTCTTTTGTTACCTATTCTGACATTTGACTCGAACTTCTTTTGAACTGCGTTTTACTGTGCGTATTGCTGTGTGTTGTTTTTCTTCTTTGTCTAAAGGTATAGAGGTAGGGTTAAGATCTGAAAAAAAATGTTTAACCCCGCCGCATTTTTGTGCCTGTCCCAAGTCAGGAGTCTCTGTCTTTTCTTAGTCTTGTATGGTTTTAAATTTTAGTTTCTTGTGTACATTTTAGAGTTAAGAATGGCGTTCATTATCACAGAACTAGTTGACAGTTTTGATTAGGGGCCAGCTCAAACACGCCTCTGGGTGCGGGAGTTTCTTGTTGCATTGAAGACCAGTTGGTGTACTTCGGCTGTTGTCTGTTATTTGGTCGGGTTTTTGTCTCTTTGACACATTCCCAATTTCTATTCTCAATTTTTGGGTTTACACAAGTTTGATTTTGACTAATGGTATTCCTAGAAATTTAAAGTAGATGAGAAAAAAGTATAAAATGGTGTGGCATCCTTGCTGTCAATTTGGCTACTATAACTATTTGGTAGAAGGACACATCTCATCGATGTACCCATTCGTGACGTCGACGAACAACATATCTAGTGGTATTTCAGTGGTTCTTCCTCTTAACTTTGAAATATCACTGTTTATGTTTGACTACACCTGTTAATGTCTTGTTTCGGATATCTCAAGTTCATCAATTTTTGTTTAATACATGTACTATATGAGAAATGAGCACGCGGTGTGGGTTATTTGAGAACACTGTCAGACTTGATTGATTGAATGATTGATATGTTGATTTCATGTTATTTAAGAACAGGACATTTAAACATAGAAGAACATACACAGGGATATTAGTGCAGCTGCACATTAAGGACACATTCTAGTACATATGGTCAAACACAAAACATTTTTATTTTTTTTTAATTATAAGGGTAATATTAACCTTTTCCTTAGTTGATTCTTACTTAAACAATATGACACTTACTTATAATCTGAATATCTGCTGCGTTAGATGCTTCAAATTTTGTCCCATGAAATGAATTGGATGCATTACAAATGTACAGGCCACTTTCAGTTTCTCTACCGTTCTTAATTTCAAAAACACTTCCCGCCTGTATCACAGTCTGATTGAAATACCATGTATATGTTGGTGAAGGGTTGCCATGGCTTAAACATGTTAGTATGATAACCTCAAATCCTTCCGAATATCTGGAACGGTTTGGATATTTCATAATGCTCGGAATCCGTACTTTGACTAAATAAAAAAGGAAACATGATAATATTGTACATACTTCATATATATGACATGTGTGTATAACCGTTTTTCAAGTAAAAATAAATGAATGAGTTGATAGATGAATGACTATCTAACGTTCAGTGGCCCGACTGTCGATGGAACTGCTGCATGCAAGGCGTGCACGCTATCTAAGACCACATATACTGTTTAATCGATTTAAAAAAGGGTAATCATGGACAATGCAAAAAGTTGCAGTTTTCATATAATGTTGTGTCGTTACTTTTCAATCAGCAAATGCGGATGTCTCTTATAGCATCGGCATAAACAGGATTAACAATATGTTTGTTGAATAACTTCTAAATCTTTACATATTTATACTTAATTTATGTCAGTTGAACATTTATTTTATCAAACGAAAAACGAAAGTAACAGCTTAAAATTAGAACAAAGAACATATCATTTAATAGCAATGATGATATTTAACAAATTTCCCGCTGAGCGCAAATACAATATTACCTATTCCAATAAATGATATGCATCAGGGTTTTCCCTGGGTCAATTTTTTTTTTGCCACCTCTTTCGCCAAAACAATATATTTTTTATCATTTTTTTTTTATCTTTTATTATTATTTTTTCGCCAAGTAGCATAAATATATTTTTCGTCTAAAATTTTCATTTCTTTCTAACCCCCCCCCCCCCCCCTTTAACTTAAAAGGGGAAAAATTCATTATATTTTGAACATCTTTTCCAAAAGACCGGGGCACTTACTTTTAATAATAGAGAAGATATAAGACCCGGACATGCTTTGACCTTATAATACCAGAACGATGTACAGCTCTTTGGGAAAGTTTCTTAAAAAAAGTATGCGTCCTTTTGTACTAAGAAGTGGTTTTGACAACAATACAAAAGGTTTTATCACTTGAACTTGATCCATCACCCAAGGTGTAGTCTTTAGTTTTTTTAAACAATACAATCAACACCTTTATTACCTTGCTGTCAATAGCTATAAAATGCAATCAGTTGATTGTTAATTTTCTGTCAAAATCTTAACGAGTTCAAGATGTATTCCGAGTATTGTCCTATCATATAAAGTCCGAGGAACCCGAAAAAAAGTAAATAAACAAGATGGATGAAAATAAGTCTTTGTATATACTTCTTTCGCCAAATTATGTCGCAAATGACGAATTTTAATCGCCACAATTATTATTTTTGACAGCGGAAACCCTGATATGCATTCTTTTTAATTTCACATAAGAACATCTTGGTCAATCGTTTTTATCCTAAGATAAACATATTTATTTTTAACATTTACACACAAATATATCAACAGAAATAGTATAATCAATAGTTATATATCTTCTGAATATTACCATTTTATCATTAATTCATATTAGAAAATTAAGTTGATTACATTTTAGCAAGTTGTTTATTAAACTATCGAAAATACAATACAAACAAATATTTTACATACATTTAAATAATTAATGTAGAATTTACAACATTATGCTATAGTCTTTGAAGTTTGAATTGAAAATAGGGAAAACAATTAAGTTTAAAACACATTTCTAGAAATGAGGTTGAACAATATGGTATGCATCGTATGAACCAACAACCGCCACACAATTCAAAAGAGCAAGTGTCAGTAGATATGCTATGATCCCCATTGAAACAACTATCAACCAGGGTTAACATAAATTGTATATAAGCTGCCTTCAACAGTGAGGAAAACACATTTGTCAAGTCAGGACAAATGTGAAAAACTATAAAACTAATGGTCAGATGTATTACAACACAGTTTACTAAAAAGAAAAAAATGTCAGACGTAAACCAAGGACAATTCTGAAATTCAGGCTCCGGATTTGGGAAATAAAAACAAGAGAGAAATATCGCGGACTTAATATAAAAAAGAAGATGTGGTATGATTGCCAATGAGACAACTGTCCAAAAGAGACCAAAATGACACAGACATTAACAACCATAGGTCACCGTACGGCCTTCAACAAAGAGCAAATCCCATACCGCATAGTCAGCTATAAAAGGCCCCGATAAGACAATGTAAAACAATTTAAACGAGAAAATGAAATTCAAAACAGTGTGGCTGTGGCCATTGATTGACACATTAAATTCATCCATTGACTGGGAAAATTTTCGTGAACGTTTGTCTGTAACGACCACTGTTCACGACGTACCTACGATAGACATTTAAACTATGGGGTCATCAAAGGTTCTCAACACCTTAATAAAGTAATTCGCAAAAATTAATCAGAAATAACACGATGTTTTGATTTATATAAATTACATAAATCAAAACATAAAGGTTATTCCTTATTAATTTTTCGAATTATTTTATAATTAAAGGCGTTAAGAAACCTTTGGTGACCCCACAGTTTAAATGTCTATCGTAGGTACGTCGTGAACAGTGGTCGTTACAGACAAACGTTCACGTAAATTGTCCCAGTCAATGGATGAATTTAATGTGTCAATCAATGGCCACAGCCACACTGTTTTGAATTTCATTCTATCTATTTAAAGTCTATTTCGAAGCTATTTGTTTTATATTTGTTCATTATTGTTGAAGAAATTTCTTTTTATATTCTCGAAATATTTAAGATAAGAATTTCAAATCTTACAGATATTTATTTTAGCATTTGTCACTTTAGATTTTCTCTTTGTTAGACATTATTTTTATCAATTTAAGATGTTTAGCGACAAGCTAAGTGGAAACAATTAGACAGGTTTTTTTACCGTAATTCTATTGCCCGGGTCCTCCACCAGTTATCAGACTTGGGCTAGTTATCAGGATTGGGCTTCTGACTATTATCGGGTTTGTCGGATGCTTGGTTGTATGGGCTGTCGTTTGTCTGTTATGGTTGGACTTAACCAACACCACACCTACGGACTTATGAGTATGGGTAAGGGCCTGAAAACAGTTAACAAACACAGTGAATTTGGTTTTATAACTTGTATCTTCTAAAGCGCATTCGATAATGCCACTTTTGACACCGAAATTCACTTGTTCAATTTTGCGTTACTGTTTCTTCTTCTTCTTGTCTCCGTATAAGCATCCTTTATAAGGATCACCACCATGAGTTATGGCGTATAAAGGAAGCATTTGGAGCCTGTATCGGTACAGAATAATGTGAGCATTTGCCTACCCAATTCCCCAGCCAGGCCGTGACGGGTCTTATTACCAGCAAGTTAACCTTCCCTAAACATAATACAATATAACAATATTTAGGTTCGTCCAATCAGATTCGTTAAACAATCAAGCTATCTTAGTTACCCTGATATTTTGGGGTAAAAAGGGGCGTGGAAAGGTCTTTGCTGGACAGGACAAAAAACCCTAACTGACCAGGTTACCTAGACATATGTTGTTTACACAACAACTTGTTTGTATTTACCGGACAATAGAATTAGTAAAAAAAACCATGTCTAATTGTGTCCACTTAGCTTGTCGCTAAACTGCTAAAATTGATAGAAATAATGCCTAACAAAGAGAAAATCGAAAGTGACAAATGCCAAAATAAATATCTGTTTGATTTGAAATTCTTATCTTAAATATTTCGAGAATATAAAAATGATTTTCTTCAACAATAATTAACGAATATAAAACGAATAGCTTCGAAATGGACTTTAAATAGATAAAATATCTTAAACTTAAATGCCTCTTTGCTGAAAACTAAATTTTCACCAAAATATAAAATGAGAACAGTCTCCAGGACAAGTTTGCAATTCCGCTGAGTGCAAAAGTTGTCACCTTAATTTTTGGAGTTAAGTCAAAATGAAGTTGATAACTTGGTTGGTATTGGTTCCCTGATATTTGTCCTAAATTTGGTTGACTCTAGCACCACTGTTGAAAAAGTGATGCTCCTTTTTTCAACAATTTCCTCAGAGGAAAAGTAGTTTTCCTCAAGGGAAATCAAATTTCCCTAAAGGAAACAGATTTTTCCTCAAGGGGAATCAAATTTCCCTAAAGGAAACAGATTTTTCCTCAAGGAAAAAAGATTTTCCTTAGGGAATTTGCTGTATAACTAGTTCCTTTGAGGACATTCTATTTCCTAAGAGGAAATTATATTTCCTTTGAGGAAATTCTTTTTCCTTTGAGGAATTAAATTGGGGCTTCAAATTTTCCTTTGAGGAAATTTGCAGCTTCAAATTTTCCTTTGAGATAATTGGGGCTTCAAATTTTCCTTTGAGGAAATTTGCAGCTTCAAATTTTCCTTTGAGGAAATACTTTTTCCTGTTAGGAAATTTGCAGTTTCAAATTTTCCTTGGAGGAAATACTTTTTCCTGTGAGGAAATTTTTGACAAACACTTTTCCTTGAGGGAAAATTCAAGACAACAAATTTCCTCTAAGGAAATCATTGTTCTTCAAATTTCCTCTCAGGAAATCATTGTTCTTCAAGTTTCATACAAGGAAATTTCTCAACATCAAATTTACTTTAAGGAAATGTTTTCCCTTTTGTTTTACTCATTAAACATTTTTTCACTATACCATATATATGTTCCGGACCATATGAGTATTTGGACCATACGCGTATGGTCATGACCATATGCGTATATTCATATGGTCCGACCATACGCGTATGGTCCGACCGTACGCGTATGGTCGGACCATATGAGTATAATACTCGTTTGGTTATTAACGGGCCGGACCATATGAGTATTTGGACCATATAGGTATATTTATTTTTCCAAATTACATTATAAACGTTTCAATAATACAAGAACTTTATCTAAAAAAAACAGTGATGGTTTAAAACATGACATTTTTTTAATTTTATAATAAAAAAAAATACGTAAAAATTTAATATTGATGCCATAGTTAGTTTTCATCGCTAGTTACATTAGTGCATGTAGGCTTGGATGACATTCACTTCCACACGGTATCATAGCTTTTTTGCATTTGCAAGTTTTGTGCACGATCTTTTTCATTTACACATTTTGTTTGCGAGTGAAAAACAAGCCTTTTTTGCAGCTGCGTACAGTGATACCGAGGTCTTTGGCAATTCTGATGTCTACAGTGTTTTTAAGAAGCTCTAGATCTCAAATATCGTAAAATGGTTGACTGCAATACACCATCTTCACAAACAACTTAAATAAACTAATAGTATGCTACTTTCCAGTGACTTCTTATGTAACAGTTCATTAAGAAATTTTTGGAATTTAATTTTTTAGTCGACATATTGCCATTTACTCGTAATAACAAATCGGTTATGACCATCGGTAATGACCATCGGTATAAAATGTGTTTACTTTAAATTTGACAATTAAGTAAAATTAACCATGTGAAACTTCTTATTTTTATTTAGCTTATCTTTTTATTATAATATAACGATAAAATTACCTATATGATAGCGTCTTTTGAATGAACGGTCATACCATATGAAGAGTTTAGAAGTATTAAAAGTAAACTGTAACAGAGTGTTAATTACCCCGACCATACGCGTATGGTCCGACCATACGCGTATGGTCGGACCATATGAGTATATACCCATATGGTCATGACCATACGCGTATGGTCCAAATACTCATATGGTCCGGAACATATACAAACAGTATGAAGATTGTTTTTACAAGACTGAATAATTGATACAAATGATATTTAAAACTTTGATAAATGTTGGACTCAACATTATAATGACATTGAACATTAATACAGTCTGACTGTTTAGGTCTAGGTATTGTTCATACTTTTTATATAACTTTAACTATGATTTATAATAAATTGTAGCAAAGGATTCTGTTTCTTTAAAAAAATTTCAATGCAATACATTAATAAGCAACCAATTTGAATGTCATACCATTTGTGGTGATCAAAGGAATTTGTTTATATTTGCAGATTAAATAATAAAATAAACACTTTTCCTGTTAATTTAGTTAAAAAATTTCTTCTGTTTCAGCTTGTGTACATTTATTCAATCCACTATGTAAGAATTCAGTGAATACATTATTCCATTCACTAAACATTTTCCTTCAATTCCCTCAAGAGAAAACATTTTTTGCAAATTGTTCTTCAACGATCTTCTTCCGTATATTTGATACGAGGGAGCGATGTAAATGAGTGGATAAAACTGTTGTTCCTTTTTTCAACAACAAATCAGTATTTTTTCTGCATTACTCCCTTCTTTCGACTAATATATATAATATGTTGTTGCTTTTATACAATAGTGTTTTTGAGTATCTATGATAGAACTCCATTTTGTTTATGGCCATTATCATTTGATTATGATGAAATTTCTTATTTCTTTTTTGCAGGAAAGCAAACATTTCAGTTCAAATTAATCCAATTGCGCACTATGTAGATAAATTTCAACTTTAAGTTTCCTCTTCAGTAATGACCTATTGATCATGTTGATCATGAAAACCAAGATGTCTGATCTGTGATCACCTATAAATACACAAAATAAACAAATAAAATGTTATAAATGGAGAGAGAAACAGAAATAAAAAAGTTAATTTTGTCATGTTAATGAACATTTTAAATATATTTCCTTTCTTACATTTTGTACTTGTGAATGCTTTTGTCTATAGTTCTTATATTAGTTGATTTTGTGCATTTTATCAATCTTTCAAGTTGAGGCAGTTTGTTCTTTATATATATCTCCATGCCTTATATATCATGTACTCTAGTACGACGCTAGATTAAAACTGACGAGGAAAGGTAACACACGGCCACCGAAAGCTTTATTTTTGTGAAGCCCAGGTGGTCGTGTGGTCTAGCGGGACGGCTGCAGTGCAGGCGATTTGGTGTCACGATATCTCAGTTGCATGGGTTAGAATCCCGGCGAGGGAAGAACAAAAAATTTGCAAAAGCAATTTACAGATCTAACTTTGTTGGGTTGATGTTTAGACGAGTTGTATGTATACCTGGTATTTCTTAATCATAAGAAATCCGATGGACAAGGTATAATTTACAGTTGTCACTACACATAGACAGATATATATATATATATATATATATATATATATATATAAATTTACAGTGATTGTATGCTTCTAAAAATAGATTATCATCCTGTAATTGTACTGAAGAGATGAGTAGATGATCATTTCTATACACTAAAAAGAATACTTCGTGTATTGTATCAGAGATCCTTGTTTAATTCCTACAAGGTAACACCTCCCGAAACGAAAGCTTTTTTTATAAGCTAGAGTTAGAGGAGGGGATAATGTCTCTGCGCAATGCTAGGCGGTGTTGTTGTAGAAGTTAGAAATAAAAAGTACAGGTTCCAGCCCCGCGCGGCGCCGGGGAGGAAGTAACGAATCAAATCTACTCTAACATCGTTAAGTTAATTTTCTAGGCACTTTATTATATATATATATATATATGTGTGTTGAGCTGTTAAACCACTGTCTAAAGTTAGGGTAGGGTTGAGTGCTCATAAACCTGTTTTTTATTACATGCATTAGTTTTTATGGATTTTTAAATTAAGCTGTCAGTTACTCTGAGTACTTAACTTTGTGTCTTTTCAATTAAAGGAAATGTATAAATTTCTTGCTAACTGTAAACCAACTTATCTTCGCAAGCGATTTATTTTCACAAGCAATTTATTTAGAATTATAACGCGAATATAAATCGTTGCAACTTGCGAATGTTTTTATTATATTTATATTTCCCTATTAAAATACTTTTAAAAGTAAATTTGAAAATTGCGAAAATAAATAGCTGCGAAGTAGACTAGAAAGTATAAAACGCAAAGTAAAGTTTTCGCGAAAAATTAGTTGGTTTACAGTAGTCTGTGTTTGCAGGAAATTTACATCATTGGTTGTCTGATGGAGAGTTGTCTTATTTGCAATCATGCCGAATCTTATATTTAATATAACCTTGCCATATTCCTATTGTGTCTGTCCAAAGTTCGGATCCTGTAGTTTAGTCTGACACTAAAATTTCGTGGTTGTTGTTGTTGTTTCATACCGGTCATATTTATTTTTTGTAATTTATTTTGTTATAAACTAGGCAATTAGTTTTACAGTTTGGATTTTTTCAATTTTTCATCTGAGGGTCTTTAATAGCTGCCTACTTTGACTATAGGTTATGGATTTTCTCATTATTGAAGGTCGTCACAGGCCTACAATTGCTTTGTCTAAGCCATGATCAATAGTTTTCATATTTAATATACCACATCTTTTTATTTTGATAGTAATCATGATAATCATCTTTCAAGTTCAATAACGTTTTTAAAACTAAAAGTGGCCTTACCATTAAGGTTTAGTTGGCTTCTGCAAATTTGAAATTGACTATCATTTCTGCTGTTTATAATTTCTCTGTATCTTCTATAGTTCTTATCCTATACATAAGAGTAAAAGTTATTATTGAATGACAACTTGCATCAATATTTTTTTTGCTGTTTAATGTACATGTTTATTAATGTGTGTTTAATAAAAATCTGTACCATGAGTGCTTGATAAGCGTTAGCGTGTTGCCCTTTTAGCTGGTCTTTATGCTTTGAATGGATTTTAATGATCAACTAGAAAAACAATGAGCACTGCTCAAAAAAGCGCCCCCCCCAAAAAAAAAAAAGGACATGCAAACAGAGTGGTATTCATTGACACATAACATGAAAATAATTTGGCTCCATTTAGAGTTATCTCAAATGACTGTAAGTTTAAGGCTGTGCTTTTTTAACAAATACATTTCTAAAACCCTCCAAAGTTTAAAAATGGACAGATTTTAAAACTTTCGAACATCTAAAGTTCCTTAACTCTGCATCTTATACAAAAATATAATTGATAAATAGGGGATGATACTCAAGCTTGCTTATTATTCAAAGTTTTGAAGGAACATAACTGACGAACGGTAAAAGTTTTACTACCAAAATTTGAAATTGATCTGATTTTGTGGTAAAAAGTATTGTTTTAAAGTTTAATAAAATTTGGTTGAGGCAAACTTAGCTCTAGGCCGGAAACGAAAAATTTATCATTTTTCCATTTGTAAAGAACATAACTCTAGAATTTAGTAAAAGAGACACTACCAAAATTCAAACTTAATCTGTATTTTGTGGTGATAAGCATTGTGTACGTTTGTGTGCATATCAATATTTGAATTTTCTAAGCCTGTCAGACCTCGAGTGCTGTTGTTGTGTGCTGGTTATTTTTTACAAAAACGATCAAGTAATGTAGGGGGAAAACTAACTTAAAAGACCAAAATACGCCACAATTAATGGGGTCTCATTGAGGGTTCTGATCACGGATCCCGCTTAGTTACTGTTTCTTTTAGATTCCCGCATCCCGCTTACACTATGTAAGTAAGCAATTCTGATATTTTTGTAATTTCCCGTGTCCCGCTAGACTTCATTTCCCGTTTTTACGGCACAATATTAATTTGACTTTCATGTGTCACGCTTACAAAAAATCCGCCTCGACAATCCCGCGTCCCGCTTAGACCCCAATGAGACCCCCCTAATAGGTACATAAATAGTTTACCATGCAGCCAAATACACATGTTTATACTTTTAGACGACCTTTAATAGACTCATTTCACAGAAAAATCGAAAATACTCAGTAATGATGAACATTTTTGATCACTAAAACATTTAGATTTTATAACTTTAAAATTTACGACCATATAGATTTAAAGACCATTTAATCGAAAGATGATAATTTGTCAATGAGCACCTGTAACCCGGTACTGCATTTTTTTTTTGCACGCGTCAAGAAACAGTTAAAAGTGCCGGGATCTGAAAGAGCTTTGAAGAGCTTATTTTATCGTATGATCTATGTCTGTTAACTTACTGTGAATGTAATTATATATTTATAACAAAAAGCTAGTGCTATTTTCTGTTCTTTTAATACGAAGCCCCACCTCTCCTCCAGCTTATCTGATTAAAGAAAGTAAGAAAGTCACAATTCTGTTATCAGGTATTTTAAATACTGGTCGATAGTTGTCTCATCACGAATCATTTAATTATTTACATCTCCTTATTTTTTATCAAGAAAGCTTTATTTAGATGCGGTATAGTGATGAATGTGTAAAGATGCAGCATGGTTGTAAATAATTGTTAAATACAGCACAAAAGGTACATAATATATCACACTCAAGTCAACCCGCATGCATGTCAATTAGGACTATAGTTCTATGTTCCTCTAGATCTCATAACCTAAAATTTCAGAGAGACACGTCCTAGACAGGCAGGTGATATCAAAATACAAATTTACAAATTCAGATCTACTGCCTGTTGTATATTGCTTACTTTGATTGTATATTGCCAAACTCTTACATTTAACAAATTACATCGTAAATATATATGTTTAGTGCGTAAGGAAGAAATTCAATATTGATCCTTTAAGAGACAAATGAATGCTGGAGATACTCATTCTCTATTGTAAAATACTAATTAATGTCGGGTGCGCCTAAAGAATGTAGGACAGAAAGTCACAGGACAAAAAGTCACAAACAAAAAGTCACGGACAAAAAGTCACAGGACAAAAAGTCACATTTCATTTTTTCTGATTATTTTCTTTGAATAAAAAATGCTTATTTTTTTAAAAACATTTTTGTATTTTTCTTGAAGTATTGTATATTAACCAACTTTGTAAGCAAAATTTATCAAAAAAATATCTAATTGTTAAGAAAACAAAATGTCAAAAGTAGATTGGCACTTAAATGGCTTCATGGTGCCAAGAAATGTGTTCTTTGCATGATTAAATTTAAATGAATCTTCATTTTTCAAGTAAAATGATAAATGTCATTAACTTTAATATGAATATAATGTATAAAAAAGTAAATATTTCAAGATATTTCTCTTATATATTCAAACAATTGTCAAAAAATATTTGGGACTTTTTGTCCTGTGTCTTTTTGACCTATCAAATTTGTGACTTTATATCCCGTGATTTTTTGTCCTGTGACTTTCTGTCCGTTTACCCGCCTTAACAGTACTAAAAAAATTAATGTATGTACAGGAAGAAAACAAATTAACAAAATGAACAATAAATACGATAGGTAGGTCTTGTAATTGAGACCGCCCGTAATACGGAGGGAATATTATCGACTTCCACTGAAAAAGGAGGGACAGTAAATTGGCCTTGTACCAGGCTACTAATATACTCCACTCGAAGGTTTGTTGCAAGGAACCCCATTCGGACGACAGCCAATGGGCGTTCCGCTACCATTCTACTAAGGTTTTATTGCCGGTCAGAAGAAGACCTGTAACGACGTTATTTCTAAATATAGTAACTCTAGTTAGCTGACAAATTCGCTTCTTGTTCCATTGAATATAAAGGAAATAGTTATCTAAAATATATTTCTTTCTTTCTTCAAAGATTGATAAAACAATTAGTTAAAATGGCTAGGTACATATATGGCTTCATCGCTAGGCTAATAAAGAATGACCTTAACTGATAAAAAGGCATTTGAATATGATTTTTTTAAGAACTTTTTCTTATATATTTGAACAATTTTAAATACATTATCCTTGCCTATTTGTCCACCTACTTAAAAGGTATGGCCAATTTCCGGTTTATTTGTTTCGTTATTTGGTTCTCATGTTCAAATAAATTGATGAATTTAATAGACATGTTACGAAAAGGTATATTTTCGTCGCTGAGGTTGACATATTACACTTTAAATTTGGGGACGGTGTCAAAACATTGATTACAGATAAAAATTAAATCATGTGCGTCTTGGTGAATTCAAATCACATTTACATAACATCCTAATATTATGACAATTGCTTTTGTGATATTGTTGACTATCATACGACTTGAAAGTTGTACGCGTGCAATAGTGGGTGGAATAGAAAAGGGGGGCTGAGAGTTATACAAGTTCATTCGATTCTAGATTGATTATATATACATAGTAAGCCAGTTAGATAATAATTTTACTGTTGTATTACAGTTCCTGAAAAAATTTAATGTATGGCTTTATTAATCCCACACAACGCTCTATTGTCTGATTGATTTCTTCTCTCGGGTGTCTCCATAAGCTTCCATTGACTCTGAAAGTTTTGAAGCGCCTTATATCGTGTTCCACATATACCCGCCACTCTGATATACGCAAATTCATTTTTTTTTTACATTTTCTTCTTTCTGCTCGTTGTTTTGCTCTTAGTTGATGCCTTTTTCAAATCTAATCCTAGCCCCCTCCCTCTCCCTAAAAAACCAACTGGTTAGTACACATCTATAAAAACGCCATAATAATTATTTTAGAAAACCCCTAGCATTATTAGCTTATATAGAGGAAAGACCCATCGGCCATCGGTGTTAATTTTCCTATTGTCATTTTCTTATGAAACGGTTGGCGAATTTCAACCAAACTTTCCAGGAATTTGTAAAATACAAAATATCTGCATAAGGTGGTGTTAAGGTGTAAATGCAAAGTCATTATGTAATGCTTTTGAAACTCTGCGGGAATGTTCAACTGATGAGTAGTGAGTCATATTTTACACAAACCTCTTATCGTTCTAAACAGGCATTAAATATTTGCCACTGAACGTTATGCAACCAATAATCAATCAATCACAAACACCTTATAAAGAAAATACAAATTAAGCTGAAACTGTTTCAATTAAGACAAAGTTGGAAGGAAATAAAGGAAAAAAAGTCATGCCCTCGAAGCTATGTGACCGGGAGTATAAATTTTCTAAACTAGAATGCAACATGATTCGAGTTGAAATTGTATAAAACTCATGTCTATGTGTTTTAAAACAGACCCCGTCAGATAAAAAATTAGGTGGCAAACAACTGGATCAAAATACATAGACTTCTTTGTGTGCTTTTCATACCTATATAAAAATGACCGTTACATATATATATTCACGAGCAGGTAATTGTAAAGCAGATTATAATACTTAAGATTATTTGCAACTTCTATCAATTTTGCAAGGGCTCGCCCGAAATATTCACACACGCATGTACCCCGTGTCTCCGTTGCATTTACATGACCGACCGCCCCCGCCCCCCCCCCCCCCCACCCATCTTTTGCATTAGAGTTTCTTAAAAATATAAAGGAATTTATTAATATCTATTTCTTATATTTCTTATGGTAAAAATGTTTCTGAATATTCGTTCCATACGGCGGAATTGCCTCCAAAAGTATCAATGCAGTTTTTTAAGAATATTCAATGTATACACAGGTAATCTCTTTGTGTTTCGACACAGTCCCACATTTAAAGTGTAATTTGTCAACCGCAGCGTCGTGAATATACCTTTTCGTAACATGTCTAATAATAAATCCTTGTTAATATATTTACTTCGATAGACAAGCAAGTTAATCTTCTCATCTGGACTTTAGTCTGTATACCTTCTCTATTTTGGGATTGAATATCTTTAAAAAATGCGATTTTGAGCGTATCAGTGGCGGATCCAGAAATTTTCATAAGTGGGGGCCCAATAACTGACCTAGGGGCCCGCTCCAGTCAAGCTTCAGTGATTCCCTTTATAAGCAACCAATTTTTTTCCCAAAAGGGGGGGGGGGGGCAGGGCCCCTAAATCCGCCTCTGCCTATTTCTTCATTTTAATTTGGTAACACATTAAGCAATAAGTGACAGTCTGCTAATATGGTATATTACCAATAATAAGTCCATATATTCGAAGCTGCTCAAAATTCTGTACATTATAGGTACGTTTTTCAGATCGGACTTTTTTTTTTTATTGTCGTATATATATAAAATAGTATTTCTATAAGTTATTTAGTAAGAAATATGTCCACTGGACCGACCGTGCAAGTGCTGTATAGCCAGTCAAGGTCGTTAAACAGGGGAGCGTCTAAACACCACCTAGGCCGCCTTGTCGCACTAAGCTCCAGGAAGTGCACTAAGCCCATGATGGGGTGGTGCTATGAATGAAAAAACCATACCATCGGACGTAGTTTTTCATGAAGATAATGTATCTGAATTTTTTAGTCATTAAAAATTGTAGTTGAGTCGTGATTTGATTTTTCCTGTCATCAAAGGTTTTGTCCGACGGCACGTGCAAGTAATTAACCAGGTAATAAAATCACTGATCCATGAAGAAATAAAGAAACAACAATTACACGGCTTATATATAATTACACCTTTTTGTTTGTCGTGTTATTGCGTGTATTTTGTTTTTGTAGGATTTAAACAAAACTTTGTATTTCTTTCTTTTTTGTATGTATTTTTAAATATGTTATTTTGGCTTTATACTTTTATTTGTTTTTATACGACCGCAAAAATTTTTAATTTTCGTCGTATATTGCTATTACGTTGGCGGCGTCGTCGTCGTCCTGCGTCGTCGTCTTGCGTCGTCGTCGTCGTCCGAATACTTTGAGTTTTCGCACTCTAACTTTAGTAAAAGTGAATAGAAATCGATGAAATTTTGACACAAGATTTATGACCACAAAAGGAAAATTGGGATTGATTTTGGGAGTTTTGGTCCCAACATTTTAGGAATTAGGGGCCAAAAAGGGCCCAAATAAGCATTTTCTTGGTTTTCGCACTATAACTTTAGTTTAAGTGAATAGAAATCTATGAAATTTAAACACAAGGTTTATGACCACAAAAGGAAGGTTGGGAGTGATTTTGGGAGTTGAGGTCCCAACAGTTTAGGAATTAGGGGCCAAAAAGGGGCCCAAATAAGCATTATTCTTGGTTTTCGCACCATAGCTTAAGTATAAGTAAATAGAAATCTATGAAATTTAAACACAAGGTTTATGACCATAAAAGGAAGGTTGCAGATTTGATAATGATCACGTGGAGCTGACTCGGGATTTTAGAAATTAAAGTTAATTATCACTATATAACTATCATGTCTCTAAAACATTTCCGTTCTGTAAAACCATATAACGACATAACCTAAATTATTTCAGTTCTGTAAAAACATAACTATAAATCCAGCATATATAAAAAAAAAATCTTCTATTATTTAATTTTGATTTAAACTTTTGGGCTTAATCTGAAAAATTAAGTTGACTAAACGGTATGCGTTTTCTCATCGTTTAAGGTTGTATTGCGCGACCTTTATTTGCTTTTATCTTCGCCGTTCCGCTATGATCTCTGGACAGTGGTGGATATTTGTCTTATTTGCAATCATACACTAACTATCTATTTATATGAAATATAAATTTAATAATAATTACCTCTTGTAGAATTTCAAGCGGTCTGTCATACCTGTTGAAAATTGGTTGCATTGAACCCCAAGGACGCCACATTGTAACTCTTATATTTGAAGTAAGTCTGTATTATGATTTGTGTCTATTCGTGTTAATATTGAAACAGTAAATGGGAAAGAATAAAAAGAAAGAAATAGACAACAATATACTCCGCTTTGAGTAAAAGCCAATTTCTATTGTGTTTACTATTATTTCCGCAAATCTTTTATTTCCAAAAGCGCAAACAAACACTTTTTCCAAATATTTTTTTTCCAACATAGCATCAAAGAAAAGATCAACAGCCCTTTTATCATTACTAATTAAGAACAAAGAATATAATTTACTAGTTAAAAGATAATTCATCGGAATTGATTGGATCAATTAACAATGTGATCAGACATGACACAAGTAGAGCGCGTGTCACGTTAAAAATGTTAATAACTTTTAAATCTCTTTATATCATCGAACCAACTTTTAACATATTTTTTTAAAAATAATGATTTATCTTAATTAATGATCTTGGTGCATATTTAACCTTTGCTTCATATCCTTAGTGCAGTATTTATAAATTCGTCAAGCTTCATTGGATTCAATTAACAATGTGACAACTGGACACATTACACAAAATCGGCGCGTGCCATATAAAATGTTAATAACTCTTTTATTTCTGAATATATTTACACCAAAATTTAAAAATATGCTCTTCATTCAAATCTGTATCGTACTAAATGACCTTGGTGCTTATTTGACTGGTCCATCATGGGCTTAGTGCACTTCCTGGAGCTTAGTGCACCCAGGCGGCCTATGTGGTGTTTAGACGTACCGGTTAAATAATTCCATTTGTTGTTGTCCACTGGAAATACCGTTTTCAAAAAGAGAATAATCATAACTGTGTACTTTCACAGATACTTTTATTACTGATATCAATGCCTTTTTTTTCACAATTCATCATAATTTCAACATTTGAAGATGAACACCATTTTCTTTTATAATGTAATAGGCATAGTGGTTTGAGAAACCAATATATTCACAATGGTGTAGAAGTTCATTTTCAAGTAAACTTTTGGTTCAATATATACAAATCTGTTATTCTCCTCCATATGCATATTTTGTATGATTATAAAATGTAATGTTATTAATATAACACTTTAAAAAATATATTCTTTAAGCTGTATTGCTTTTAAATAAAACTCTTATTATTTAAGTTATCTTTAGCAAGGATTTGTATAGTAAGAAGGTCTTACTATACAAATCCTTGTCTTTAGTTAATCTAGTTCTGTGTATCCATTAAAAGTATTTCGATTGAACAAAATTCTACAAAAAACTTGATATTAGTTATTAAAAACAAGTTTAATCGCTATTTGCACGTGTAAAATGTATATTTCAAGAATAAAAAATCGTTAACATCGCCAATTTTATTTAACAAAAAAAAATTTACGGGAGCAATTCAAATTTTTAAATATATCAAGATCAGACGATTGTGACACCATTATTAACAATACATTAAGGAATAACTTTGCACCGATTGTGCACTTTGATAAGCTGGTGGCGAACAAAATCTTTTCAAGAACACACAAACGCTTTATATATTTATAAACTCAATTCGCCATACACTGCCTTGAGGGGATTTATGCTAGATCCACGGGAAGGGTACTATCAAACCGACACTTCAAGGTACAATTATACAAGTACTAAATGAAGGACGGGTTTGCTTGTATCTTTGCAAGTAGACATGGCATGACGGGGTTAACACCCGACGGTCAGGTGCTGACGGCTTTCTCACGGATCGTAACGCTCATACAGGAGTATTACAAGAATTGAGTATAAGGGACCCTTCTTGGAGTTTGTTGTTTCAAGACAATTATCTTGAACTCGCCTTTAGCTTATTTATTCATTGATAAAAGTACTTGTCAATTCCATCAAAATTGCCTTAAAAAAGTAATCATGTTTTCGATACACTTTGTTTTGCATTGTTAATTTATGGAATTATGGAGTTGACAAGATAAATTAGAATATTTCAAAATTCATATCGCCGTATAATCATATAACTCCACAGCCCGTTCTGTCATTATAATAAATTTAAGAGACGCTAAAGAACTGGACAACTGTGGTGATTATGTGTTTGTAAACAAATATATACATGTTTTAACAATTTTAAAATATTTGTATATAAATTTACTAGAGACAGAGACATATGTCTCTGCTAGAGATTAGCAAAACTTCACAAACAAGCAAACCAAATTAAAAAGCTAAAATCAATAAATTAGAGTAGAAAATACGCTATTACATAGAAGTGAAAAATAAAACAGACAGAAATACAAAATAAAACAGACAGAAATAAAAAATAAACACGACAGTAACAACAAACACAGAACATTTTGAAATATCAAATATCATTATACATGTTTAATCAGTTTATAAGTGGATTATAAACGGGTCAGGGTTGAGCGAACATGAATTTCTATCGATTAGGGAAGACATCAAAAGTTCAATGAAGGATAAAAAACTTAATTCAAATAGTTTTTTCACTGACCCCCTACCCCCCTATTAACTTAATTTGGGAAAAATTGATTGACCCATATGAATATATGTAAAAATCAATGTCGGATAACCAAATCTTGCAGCAGTTCAACCCCCCACCCCCAAACTATTTGAATTAAGTTTTTTATCTTACATTGATCTTTTGATGTCGTCCCTTACACAGGTGACAATCAACTGATTGAGACGCGTGTCGATAAAACATTAAATAACTTTCTAATAACAAAAGATATGATTATAAAATTTGAAATTATTAAGGTTTTTAACGTATATTTCTACATGCCATGTCCTTTGTGACCGTTGTATCATTCCATCAGGTCCTTAGTGCGCATTTTTGTTCTTAGTGACGTTACGCACGTTATTGCGTCAATACCGTGTAATCAACCAGTCCACACTAATAAACAGCTTTTCTATAAAATCATAACAGTTAAGTTATATAAAACTTATATCCATAGACTAGACAGGTAAATACTATTCCGAAAAAAAGTACAATTTTTTTTATCATATTTTACTTTAGTCTAAAATAAGGACAACATAATGACAAAACGTCAAAAATATGCGTGTCAGACGTAACAGACTATACGCATAATCACTTTAGCAGGGGTGTTTGTGTTCTTCAAAATAGTGTTATATCCACGAAAATTCGAATGAATGATATGCTCTATATATAAAGTATAACAATATTACTGGATATGTGTTTCTGATACGACCAACGCTATTTTTTGGCAAAAACAAATAGTGTTCATATTGGTCAGATTTTGGAAGATGTTAAGTTATCAAAATTTAAAGGTTTTAAAATATGAGATTATATGATATTTCGTTTGTGTAAATTCGGCTCACATATGTGCATACATAGACCATATCAAAATCGAATTTTTGGAGCACTCACACTACATCTAAAAATGCAACGGCTTCTGGCAAATGTCTTGCAAGATGTCCAATGTCGGATTTCGCCGTTTTTTACAAATAAATTGTCATTTGCGACGTTATTTATTAAAAATTCAGATTAGTTGCATGCTAAATAGTCCTTTTCCGTAATTGTGCTTTAACTTTACAAAACAGCAACATACTTTTTGATAACTTGCGTAGTCAAAACGACTTCGTTTTCAAAGAAATGAAATGTCATGCAAGTTTGTCCACTGGACGATTTTCGTACGTTTTCAACGTTGTCGATTCGGGGTACGCTATTTATGGTGGATCATCTGTATATAGTTCCTCAGATAGAATTTTCTTGATAGTCAAATACTATCAAAAAGACCACAAAGCATCATAAAAAAAATCCGATGACTGGGTTTGTTCGTTTAGATGAGGTTCTTAAGTTGTGAAAAAGTTTTGTATCACAAGAGGATAACAAATCATCTTTATCAAATTTTCAAATTTGGGAATCGTAAACTGACTACGATATTTTTTTTTTATTTCTCTGCAATAAGATTCATGTGTATAGAATTGAAAGTGAAAATAAAATTGGGCCTAAAGCGTGGCTATATACCTCTCCACATCATACAAAGCTTGTAAACATATGAGATGAATTATAATTAACCTTTTTTTCTGACAATCATTTCATTTCATAATCTAATATTGTACCGCTATTAAAGAAAATATAGTGAATTTTATAAGCAAGACCCGTTTAACTTGTTATTCTCGACAAACTTTTTATATTAAAGCAAAATATATATCCTCCTCCTTTTCGGATCTAAATGGGAAAACATTGCACTTTAATACGTTTTATGTCAATTGATCTCTGGTAGAGAGTTGTCTCATTGGCACTCATCATACCGTATATATCCAGGGCCGTAACTAGCCTCTTTAAATAGTGAGGCAAAATAAAAAAAAAAAAATTGGCGAGGGGTCTGGTGGCCGCACAAGGCCCCCAGAAGCTCTGAGAAAAATAAAGCAAAATCATGCATTCTGAGCGTTCCTCGGACTCTTTCTTACATTGAAACGCAAATAATCTTTAGCTATTCTTTCGACAATATTCTGGTCTCAAAGCAAAAACATAGATTTATTGTAATTTAAGACTTTTAGGTTTTAGGGGCAACATTAAAAGACCGATATGTAGGATAAAGTAAAAATCGTATTTCTCATAATCATTAATACCGGGTCTGTCTGTCTACTCTTGTCTTGTAATGTGCTGACTTTGGTGGTTTTTTATGACTATATTTAAATATAGTGACAGTGCAGTATTATACTTTAAGTACTAATACTGCTTAAGTCGACACTAGGGACCATCTTGACCTTCTTTTACGGTATTAATGATTATTGAAGTTCAAGACCCTCCAGCAACTATCAAGATGAAGAACAAGAATAAAAACTTTAACCATTGATCATTTGTATTTTTTCTATGCATTGACTTTGTGTGCGATTAGGTCCCGTGCACGTTTACTCCATATTCCTTTATTTTCTGTCTAAACACGACTTAATACAAGTTTAACCCTTCAATGTAAAAGGTCATTTGGCAATACGTTTTTTTCAAATGATTTGATACCGGGAAATTGGTGGTCTTTCTTTAATTTAAACCATGTCAGCTATGTATAGTTTTATCCACATGAGCTTGGGTATATGATACAGATTTTTGGGGATTTTTTTGTTGTTGATTAAAATAGTAAATGTTCTATATTTATAATACATATCTATCACTTCTGTGCATGTCTCACCTATATATAGCTAGTTTCGAGTGATTTAAACGACTCAGAGAAAATACCTGTAATTAAGTAAGAAAAATTGCCGGGATTTTCTCTGAGTCGTTTAAATCACTCGAAACTATGCGAGACATGCACAAAAGTGATAGATATGTATTATTAATATAGAAAATTGAATATCTTAATCAACGGAAAAAAAGACAAAAAAATATTTGTATTCTTTGATATCAAGTTCAATTATCCATGCAGAAACGATATTTTTTTCTGTGTCCAGTATAGCATCGTAGATAGATATAGGAAGATGTGGTGTGAGTGCCAATGAGACAACTCTCCATCCAAATAACAATTTATAAAAGTAAACCATTATAAGTCAATGTACGGCCTTCAACACGGACCGGAGCCTTGGCTCACACCGAACAAAAAGCTATAAAGGGCCCTAAAATTACGGTACGTCTAAACACCGCTCAGGACCTCCTGAGTGCACTCAGGACATACAAAGTGCACTCAGGACATGAAATCTATGTTTAAGTGGGTGGTGAAGGTATGCATTCGATAGATAATTTAATTCTTCATTTTATAGTTTTGGTTTCGATAAAATCAATTTTATATTTAAGAAGTTATTTGAGTTTTCATCGGCACGCGCCGTTTTTATGAAATATGTCAGGCATGACCGATGATTATATTGAATACCAATTATCATGTTGATTAGGTCGTTTGATCTTTAATAATTAGAAGTGATTAGTGATGGATCTAACCTCATACATGTAAGCTTGGCAAACAAACAAAACCAAGATGTCTTTTGAAAAATATAGAACAAAGAAGATATATTGTTTTGGAAAAAAATGTTAAATAAACTTTTAGTTTTGTTTGTAATAATTGAAGCCAGTTGAGAAATATGAGAAATCTACATAAAGTTGGGAAATTTTCATTCAAATCATCTCATTTGAAAACGTTCAAAAATATAGATAAAATTTATTGCAAAATGTGGCGTCCTTGGGGATCAAAACCCTGTTTCAACTACGAGGAGTGTTTCCAGAGATTGAGCAAGGTATATTAACTTAATAGATAAAAATATCGTAAACATTTTCTTTGCAAAGATTTTCGAATTTTATTAAAAAAAAATCAATACTGAAAAGTGTTAGTTAAATCCTTAATTCAAAATTCAAGATGAATAATTCTTTCGTATTTTCATATCTCTAGATATACTACAATAGATTTCAATTGCACTGTTCCATAGTAAAAAAATATAAAAGAATATGTGAAACACCTTTTTAGAATCTATATATAATTTATTTCCAAGCTTACAGTTACAATTACGAATGGTAGCGTTGATTCTTTTTTAATTTGGTATCATTTTGTTTTTTAATACTTTAATATTTATATATATATGTATGTGTGTGTGTGTTTTTTCTCTATTTTCTTGTCGTTAAGATTCAATCAAAATTTCATTTTGTTAGATTTATTCCCCTATTGAAACTCGTTCTTGTCCAGTAATAAATTCCTTGAACGAGGTTAAAAAGGGAAATAAATTTACTTTTCATGAAGTTAATTAGTTTTGTATATAGAAACCGTACTGACCAAAATAAATTTTTCAAACAATAAAAGTCTCATAAAGTTGGATTCTATTTCTCATTTTTATCGGACTTGTCCAGTAATTTAATTCCCGAGTAGACGAATGTTTGAACAAATCCGCATTTAGTAAGATTTTATTTCTCATGAAAGTCGTTCTTGTCCAGTAATACAAGCCTTGAACGAATTTCGATGTGAAAATAAATTCTGAAAAATGAATTTGTCTCCGTTTTTTGAAAACTATCATATTTGGGTATTTTTTCTAGACAATTTCATGTAGTAGTATTTGGTTTTAAATTGAGCTCGTTCTTGTCCAGTATTAAAATGAATGTAAAAGTAAATTCTGAAGAATCATTTGTTGTAAAAAAGTGATAAGAAGTTGTCTTAATTTAATTCTGAGTAATACGAATGTTCGAACAAATCCGCATTTAGTAAGATTTTATTTCTCATTTTAATCGTTCTTGTCCAGTAATACAAGCCTTGAACGAATTTCAATGTGAAAATAAATTCTGAAAAGTGAATTTGTCTCTAATTTTTGATAATTATCATATTTGGGTATTGTTTCTAAACAATTCAGCTTCGCAATTCTTGTCAGTTTACTGTCCTAAATAAGTTCTATCGTATATTGAACACTCGCTATTTATCATATTTTGGTAATTTACCGTAAAAATAAGTTTGAAAAAAAATATGGTCCAGTATATTATAATATTTTTTTTTTATATATTTGAAAACACGCACACATGCATATATATATAAATAATCGCCATGATGAATCTTTTGTTTATATTAATTATTAATTATCTTCATTATATTGTAGGCTAGCAGCTTTGGGTTCCTATATCTGCAAGACATAGTAGTAGAAGAAAAGCAACGACTACCGTCATTTGTTACACCACTTTTTGATACATGCATTCCAAACCGGGTAGATTACATATCAGAAAGCTATTTAAAACAGTGTCATTTACAAGAATTAGGTGCCCCATTCCGTGTTGCAGATAATGGCAGTTGCCTTTTCAACTCTGTTTCCTTAGCTCTTTGTGGGTCTCAAGATATGGCTATTGAACTTCGCGTTCGAACTCTTATAGAAATGGTATTAAGAAAGAACATTATAACTGCTCTACCAATTGCAAATAAGGTCATATGGGTTTCACCAAATTACATAACATCAGTTATGGACTGTGCTAGTGAGCGTGGGTGGTCGTCTATTTGGACAATATTTGCCCTTGCCGAGGCTATAGGTAAACCAGTTAAATCCGTGTATCCACCTTTAAATGGTGTACAAGACTTTTGCTTTAGGTTCCTTAATATCACTGCAATTCCACGTAATTGCAAAGATGAAGATGACTTAATAACTGTAATGTGGACACGGTCATCGCTTCATGATCCTTCAAAAATGTTTACCCCAAACCATTTCGCACCTTTGATCAAAGACATAATAGTGCCAACCGAAGCTATACCACCCTCACTGGACTCTTTTGAAGAGTTTCCGTTACTTCAAGCTACATCAGTGCTAAATAACTCTTCCAATTCATCAATAAAGTCACCGGTAGAGGTTAATTCGGTAATGCCACAGAAAAAACATGAATCTGAACCAACTATTTGTATAGACACATCTACCGATGTCGAAATGTCAGACTCTCTTCCAAATTCTAATGCCTTGACTAATGGACAAAATCTAACTGCAACTCAGGTTTTTTCATCTGCTATGAATACTGAATTATCAACAGTAGACAGTATTCCAAGGGGATTTAAAGACAATGTATTTTTTGTATTTAACAATTCACATAATCTGCAACAATTTGATATAAAGACAATCTTCTTTTTTTTAAATTTCAGCATGAGGCATTTGCCTCATTTGCCTCAATGTAGTTACGGCCCTGATATCTTCTCATTTCATAAAGATATGCATTACCCAAATACGATATATTTTGTTGTTTGTTGCTTACGTTACCTTCATTGGGAAATATTCAATGCATATTCAGTACAACAAACATTATAAGAAGTATCCATATTGATGTGCAAAACAAAAATTGCAAGCGAAATACAAAACTTATCCCAAATAATCGGTAATCGCCGTAAAACGTAAAAATTTGACGTTACCATTTGAGACGCAATATCGTGCTTAACGTCAGTGCACTAAGGAGGTCCTTTGCGGTATTTCTACGGACCCCTGGGAATAAGCTCTTTAAAACACGAATCCCCGTTTACTCAATGCAAAGTTTATTTGTTAGTATTTTTTAATCTTTTTCTTGTGATTTTATCATAATATCTTTTTTGTGAAATTTTGTGTGTGGTTGAACATAAAATTGACACCGATGCTACAAAGAAAATTTGTTTAATGTCATCTGTTGCAATATAACTAATTATTACACGTGGACAGGATGTTCCCGAGAAAATGAGTTATACACACCCCGAGGGTACACGCTACTGTCATATAGAAAATTACTGGGCCACCTGTAAGATGGTAATCAGCCATGCAACTAATCAGGTGCCTGACCATGTCACTACAATTTAAAAAGTTTATCGTTAGATCAAAATGAAATATTCATTTTAATTAAAAATTGAAGAACTAAAGGATTTATCGTTATTATGAAGTGAAATAGAATGAATGTATTTAGAATCTATATTTATTTTAAAGAAATCCTCGTAGGTCTCATGAAATGTATCTCACGCATGCCTAATTAAGTTTTATAAATTTATTGATTATATGATTTCTTGAAAATTTTTTTTTCATTGTGAAGTGATAATTTTAATTCCCATTCCTTCATGCACTCTCCCCCTGTTCAATTGTATATTCATAATTCCTTGTGCTTTTAATTACCACCATCTCGTGATTACCGTTATGCTAACAAAAACCCGGGACTTGATTTACATGTAAAATCAGGGGTGGATCCAGCCACGATAATGGGGGTTCCAACTACATGTCTCCATTAAATAAAGGGTGTCGTTGTCGCTGGGTTTCTGTTACCCCACCCATTTCATACAATTTAGATTTCAAAAGTGTATACCTTTTCAATATTGTGTAGGTTGAAATGTTATCTTTTCCCATATTGTTTGCGTTTCAGTGTTTGGTGTGTAATGTAACAGTGCAATACCTACGTGTCAAAAGAGAGTTTTTCCCGACCTATTCACATATTTTTAAGCCTGAAAAGGTGACCTATTCCAACGGCACGTCCTATCACCTTGTATATAGGAACTTTAAAGGATTCCCAATATTAAATGCAATGATTGCTCACAAAAAAGGGAGTCCAACCCCCGGATTCCATCCCCCTTCGACCCGCCACAGAATATAAATATAATTGTTATTTTAAAGTCATAGACTAGTACTAGATCCGAGCACCTGTTTTTGGATCCGTAGAAATACCGCAAAGGACCTCCTTAGTGCACTAAGGACCTGATGGAGAGAAAAAAATCTAGACAAAATAGTCTGTTTTAACTGCAATATTTCTGAGGATGAAAAACATGTACTTTTAAATTGTCCGTTGTATGAAGATCTAAGACATACCCTTTTTATTGATATCAAAGACATATATTATATGTCTCTGTTGATATATTGTGTCATAATGATATGTTTTTAAACTTGTCTGATGAAGAAAAAATTATATATATGTTTAAAAATACCAATATTTGTAATATTGTTGCCAAAACCTGCAATAACATTTTAACAAGGAAAAACAGTATTTTATATCATTAACTACTGTATTTGTAGTATTTTATAAAATGAATAAGTATTATATGTATTTTAATAGTCTCTCATAGTTCTTTTAAGAATGGCACATACATATATTTAATTGTTTTAAATTTGTTTACTGTATAATTAATTTTATAATTGTATCTTGTTTTAATCATGTTGTATGTGGTAAGACTTTAATAAACTATTGAATCTGAATCTGAATCTGGAATGATACAACTGTCACAAAGGGGTGCGTCTAAAAACTGCTAAGGAGTCCTTAGTGCACTAACTTAAGGACTTACAACATGCCACTAAGGACTAGATGGGGTGCTGTTACATGTAATTTCTTTTCATATCATGGTAGCAATTGATATTTAATGCATAAATTTCAAATTTTATAGAAAAATAATCATAAATAAGCGAGATATTTAACATTATTTAGACACGTGTCTGTTTTTCTTTGACATGCCGAAAACCAATGAACCGTTTGACATGTTTCAAATTACATAACTGATTACACGGATAGATTTGCAGGTTTTGGCACATTTGTAAATAACATTAACGTTTTGGCATCCCAACACAAAAGACAGTTTCTCACGGTTCGTAAACATGTTAAAGTTCTCATCTACACTGTTTATATATTCATAAAGTTCGTTCCTTAAATCGTCATAAAGCGGACATTCAATTAGTACATGTTCCTCAGTTTCAGTTTTATTTTCACACATAAAGCAAGTCCGTTCATGCATTTGTTAACGTTCGAAGCGCCCGGTTTCGATTCGTATAGGTGCAATCTGAATTGCGAATATGCTCAACGTTGAACAGGAGATAATAGTGTTTTTAAAATAAAGTTCACAACTAATTTCGGTTTTAAATGTTCTATATGTCCTTAATTTGTTACCACCACCATCCGTACGTCTTGCAGAAACCATATGGAGATCTTCCGTCAAATTATTTTTAAAATCGGTTTAAAGTTTATCTTCTATTTTGTGAATGTTCGTGTCATTATACCAGTCACTAATATTACACGATTCAAACTGCTGATACAGTCTATGATTTGAATTTTTACATGCTTAAAACTATTTTCCGCCCAGTTATGCATTTTTTTATTAAGTCGATCAGTGTTCATATGTTACAGTGAATTTGTATAATCAGGGATTATGTAGAATTCCTGATTTTTCAGGGATTATGTAGAATCACTAGAATTATTAGTGATTATATAGATTCCCTGAAAATGACCAGTGATTTTAAATAATCACTGATAATTTTAATTATTATTCTACAAATTCCCTAATATGATTTCAGGGATTATCAATAATTAAAAGCTTCAAAGATGATATCTCAAATCAAATACACTAGTGGTTTCAGCAAGGATTTGTATAGTATTTAATACAAATCATTGGTTCCTGGAAAGGGAGATCCCAAAAAACTAATGGTCAATATTCACGAAAAGAATGAAGAAGGATATCGCCTTGCTAAATAGCATGGAATCCTGCTCGGATCTTTGATACAAGAAATCAGTTTGAGGTAAATGATTTCCCTCCATTGGTACAATTTGTACCTTCAGATGTTTGTGCTGAAAACTCTATTTCTCTGAGACGTGTCGTACAATCTGATTTGATGTGGAGGACAAGGTTTTTTTTTTAAATGTTGATATTGTGGTAAAAACAGATGTGAATTTGATAGATATGCCAGTAGAAAATCAGGGCAAATGTGTAATAGTCGATGCCATCCAAATTTATTTTGTAAATAATTAAAATAATATCATGCATAACATTAACATTTATCAAAACGACTGTACGCATAAAAATAGTTTTAATGACATTTCATTTTATTTCATATTCTCAACCTAAAAACAATTGCTACAACAATACGATAAAAAGAATAATCATTATGCAATTTAATATTTTCATATTTACTTCATCAACCCGCCCGTGTGGGCTCGCTTGGTATTATTAATACTAATACAGTCAATAGCAAAAAGGCCTCGCTTGATATTATTACTGATAAAGTCAGTATTAAAAACAAAACATCAATTATTTTATATATATTTTGCTTATCATTTAATTATATTGTGCTTATCATTTAATTATTTTGTGTATAACCAGTGATTATACATAATCCCTGAAAATTTTAGGGATTCTACATAATCCCTGATTATACAAATTCACTGTAACACATATACCTTAAACGATTCCAATGATTTATAACAGTTCGCCACTGCCTTACACAAAGTGGTTTCCAGGCTGAATCTCCATTCACTGCTACATTAGGTGTATACCGTCCGACTCCCATATAAAAACGAATTGCCTTATTTTGTATCGAATTTATACATGAAAATGTTCTATCTCCCCACACTGTCGCTCCGTAGCTGATTGTACTCCAAACAATCGAGTCATATATTTTTTTAAACAGGTTCTAGGCATTTTATATCAGAAAATATGCAAATAGGGTAAGCTGGCAATAATTAAAGACTTGTTTGCAAATTCTCTTAAAAGTTGAAACAAGGGAGGGGTATAAAATGTTCAGTAAAAAAAAAATAAGAGTATACACAGTGATTTCTTGCAGGCTATAATTTTGATAAATTAGTATTTTTAAAATGTGAGAAAAACTGATTTTAGAGAGTTTTCTATTTTAATAAATGTTTGTATAGGTTGCACTTTGTAAATACAGCTGTTTCGTAAACCACGCCTCTTTTGGGGAGATTTAGAATATTCATAGAAAATTGATTTGGTTTACATAACTTCATAGTAAAAGTGGTACAGTGTTAGCCGTAAAAGGAGTTCCTATGGGAAATTGCATTGTCAATATTTACAGAAATGCAACCTACAGATATCTTTATCTTCCAATATATTTAAAAAATATTCAAACTGAAATGTCTCCTTAAATAATCTATAATATATAGATTTTGGTGAATTTAACATAAGTGAATGCCATTCCTGTCCTGAGTTGCCGAAATATAGGAAAAGCCAGTATCATCAAAAACGTTTCTTAGAAACTTTAACCATGGCGATTCAAAATAATTGTCGACCGACAATTTGTATAATAATTGATCAGCCAAACAGATATCAAACTGGTTGAAAACTAGTGGTTTTGATAAACCCCAAGGACGCCACATGATTTTTATTCTCAATTCAATCGTAATGTTTTAGTGAAACCATTGTATATACATGCATCTTTGTCGAAATTAAAATATAAACAAAACATTTATTAATATATCTTATTCCTTTAGTCTTTGTATCTTTTACATATCAAGCTGACCACACTCTAACTTATTAGTCATTTAGTTGGCGCACATCAAAGTCGTGCACCTATGACATATAACTTTGTCGGGAAAGAAATCAAAAACAAAATTATTTGTCTTTTTAATCATTTTAAAAAAGAACAACACATTTAATCATAAATATTAAGCCTCAATCTTTTCGATACAATTATTTATTACTTAAAATAAAAAGATTATGATTGTTTAATCAGTTGTTATGTTATTTGGCACGTGTCAAACGGGTCATTGATTTTCAGCATATCAAAGAAAAACCGGCACGTGCCTAAATAATATTGAATATTTCGTTTATTTATGTTTATTTTTCTATAAAATTTGAAATTTATGCATTAAATATCAATTGCTACCATGATATGAAAAGAAATTAACTGAGAATGTTTCATTTCTGTTGATAAGAGGCAGTACCAAAACATGTTTATCTTAAACATGTTGTCAGGTTAAATACATATAGGGTTAAATATGTTTAAATTTTAAACACTTTCCTTAACATGTTTAGGAGAGGAACATATTTAGGATACGAAATTGTTTACAAATGCATTAAGTATAAATATGTATAGCTTGATGTTTAAGTCCTAAACACATTTTTTAGAGTGTAAATATGAGCTATTTATTTCTTACATCTAATGATCTACTTCATTTTAACTTTTGTGGATAGGTGTCTCATTGACAGCCATACCACATCTCCGTTTGCCTATTTTTGTTATATATATTTTTCTTCTTCATTTTCCTTGTCTGTTGATTGGGAATATGCAATAAGTCGTTGGTCACGTGCCAAGTGGCACGCGCTGATTAAAGAGTCATTTAACTTTAAAATTACAATATCTTTTAATACTAAAACATCGTTTTAATGTCCTGAGTGCAAAAACTTTCTTCTTAGTGGACTTAGAAGTCCTTTGCGGTATTTCTACACACCGCCTGTTTTGGGATATATATGGCAAATTAACCGTAAATAACTGCGAGAAAATGAATAATACACATGTTGATAATTGTCTCTTCTCTGCTAATTTATATGCATGCAATTCACTCTGATTTACTTGTGAATAAACTCATCATAGATACCAGGACTAAATTTAGTATATTCGCCAGACGCGCGTTTCGTCTACAACAGACTCATCAGCCCTGGACTACTAAGTACTTCCATATAACTTCGAAAACAGACAATAATTTATTTCACTGATTGAGATTGGGCTGACGGATTTTTTTAATGGATTGGTAATTTTTATTTAATAGCACAAGTTTACAAGGCAAGATTATTCACCTTTTTCACCTTACAAATCAAATGGTTGCCTCCTGACAGTGAGTCAGTTACACCTACACGACCTAAAATATATTCATATGAACTTTTGGTATCATTCATTTTGTGTGACAACTCTTCACCAGTGACCTGAGTGTAAGGTTGACAGGGGCGGATCCAGAACTTTTCATTAGGATTTTATATTTGGGGGGTGGGGTAATGTTTGCTCCAGACATGCTTCAGTGATTCCCTATATAATCAACAAAAAATTTCACATAAAAGGGGGGGCTTTCCCCTATATTATAAATCTCTATTTTTAGGCATAGGCTCATATAAATTTGCCTTTTGAGGAATTGAAATAAATATGAGACGGCTAATGTACAGCTTTACAATAAAATACATCATGTACATACATGTGACATACACAATTATATATAGAGCCATTTAAAAAGCTATTTTTTGCAAATCTTGATACATGTAGTTAAAATTGTTAGCTTTAAACATTAAATAATGAACACCCAAAGTTTAAACATAAGAATGACCATATAGTTTTAAATGTATATATATGCTATTGCCATGAAACTAGGTCATTGTAGGTAAACTGTCTTCTATTCCCTAATCCTAGTTCACGTCAAGTTTGATTAAAATTAGTCGAGTATTTCTACTCTATTGGGTCTCTAGTTTGGATAGTGTATAACTTGCAAAATAAAATCATACTCCTTCCAAATTTATTTCTTTAAATATTATGGATGAAATAATTGGTAAGGGATGAAATCAAATTTGATGAAATGTGGCAGTTTTTTATGTAAAGTAGTGATTTGGTATAGTTTAAAAATGTAAAATATTAGTATGTCTGAAGTTGTCAAACTTAATTATAGACCCTTTAAAAATTAAATTATCCTTATTTTTAGTTATAGCTTATAGATTTTTCTATAATGTTGATCAGGGGCTGATCCAGTCATTTTAAAAGGGGGGGGGGTTCCAACTATATGCTCCCATACAAATGCATTGATCAGCCAAAGAAAAGGGGGCTCAAACCCCCGACCCCCCCCTGGAATTTTGATGTGGTTCTGTCCCAAAAGTAGTACACTGCACTGTAAAAGTCTTTTTTTTGGATAGAGCCAGTGTAATTTCACCTCACTGTTCTAGTGGAATAGTAAAATTTTGCCATCACTTGGTGTCCGTCGTGGTCTGTCGTTGTTCGTCGTCGTCTGTCTGGTGTTCTCTAAAACTACTGAACCAATTTCTACCAAACTTGAGCTGAATGATCCTTCATGTCATATCTATGGGTATCTAGAAAACAGTTTTTGTTTTGTTTTTCGGTTTCGTCAATAAACAATGTGATCATGGCTAAAAATAGGGGTAAAGGTAGTTTTGGCTTTTATCTCAAAACCCAAATTAAAGCATTTACAGCAAATCTGACACAGTGTAAATTGTTCATTATAGGTGAAGTTCTATCAACAATTAAATTTTCAGACAAATGTAACAACTCGTTGTTGGGTTGCTGACACTAGATTGGTAATTTTAAGGAAACATTGCAGTTTTTATACGACTGCAACAAGTATTTTGCGATCATACATTTGTATCATTTAGTCGTCGTTGTCCGAAGACATTTGGTTTTCGCATTATTACTTTAGTATAAGTTAATAGAAATCTATGAAATTTAAACACAAGGTTTGTGACCACAAAAGGAAGGTTGGGATTTATTTTGGGAGTTTTTGTCCGAAGAGTTTAGGAATAAGGGGCCAAAAGGGGCCAAAATTAAACTTTGTTTGATTTTTATAGAAAATTGAATTATTGGGGTTCTTTGATATGCCAAATCTAACTGTGTATTTAGATTCTTAATTTTTTGGTCCTGTTTTAAATTGGTCTACCTTAAGGTCCAAAGGGTCCAAAATTAAACTTATTTTGATTTTAACAATAATTAAATACTTGGTGTTCTTTGATATGCTGAATCTGAATATTTACTTAGATTTTTTATTATGGGCCCAGTTTTTAAGTTGGTCCAAATCAGGGTCCAAAATTTTGCTTTGTTTGATTTGAACAAAAATTTAATATATGGGGTTCTTTGATATGCTGAATCTAATCATTCCTTTAGATTTTTGATATTTTGGCCTCGTTATCAAATTCCATTTTGTTAATGTTGATATGCTGCATCTAACCATGTATTAAGATTTTGAATATTGGACCATATTAAAGGTTAATTGTCAATTTAAAATTTTTAAGTTCTTGGACCACATTCACTTTGTGTCAGAAATCTATGATCCAATTTTAAAATTTAGATCTGTATCAAGCTTGAATGTTGTGTCCATACTTGCCCTAACTGTTCAGGGTTCAACCTCTACGGTGGTATCAAGCTGAGCCATGCGTAGCATTTTTATTGGCTATTATCTTGAATCTTATTTCTGATAAAGATATACTGTATACAGCAAATGTAATTGGCAAAGTAAGGTCTACAAATATGATAATACAACCAAAATTGTCAATTGACTCCATAAGGAGTTATTGCCTTTTAAAGACAATTTTTCACAATTTGTTCATCTAGTTTGCTTAATACTCTAAAGAATCTTCTCCTTTGACATTGCTGAATCTATTACAGCCAAACTTGGACTGAATGAGTTTCAGAGTAACTAGTATAAAGTTTGTTTTTTTATTTCCTTTCACGTTAATAAACATAGTCACTTTATAGTTACATGGCTAAATGGAACATAGGGGTAAAATGATCACAAATGGAAGATTGATACAAAAAAATTCAGGCGAGCAATTCAGGCTCTTGAGAGCCTCTTGTTTAATTGCTTCTGTAAGTAATATATATTAATTTGAAATTTTGACGAGTGAGACACATTCAGATTATACTGTAAACAATATTTCAGAGTTAAACGTTGTCAAGCGAGCAAATCATAGAAGAATAGTTGAATCATGTCTTTGTTGTCCAATGAAAAATTAGTACAAACACGGAGAAAAAGTATGGGAATGTTTTGGTTTTTTAAATAGGGCAAATGTAGGGTTAAAGTCTTTGAAAGTGATGACTGGCAAAAAGTCTGTGAAATGAAATAGCACAAATATTCCATTATTTTTAAATATTATTGTATATAAAGAAAAACACATACTTATGTTTAAATAATAGTGTTTACCCTTTTTATGTTTAGGACAAGAAATATAGAAAAATAATGAAAAATACAAACAGTTACAATAGAAATGAGTGGCAAACCAAGATACACAGAATACAACAAGGCCTAAATGGTAAGACCACTTCTATAAACTGTAAATTCAGAAATTATTGCTTGCATTTATTATTGTGACTTTTCACGAATGGACAACTTATTGTGATTACAAAAAAAGATCTATATATACCTGATATATATATATATATATTTCTGTTATCAAAATATGAGTTATTTTATTTTCTTATTTTTGCGATACTCACCCAGTCACGTTATTCGCATGTAATTTACTAAAAACCTCTCGATAATTTCTGAATTACAGTAATAAAAGTAATTGCCTTTGAATGATGACTCATATGAAGATGTGGTATGGTAAATGAGTGACCTATCCACCAGAGTTCAATGAAGTGGATGCAAGAAATTAAAGGCCAATGATGGGCCGGCCTTCAATAATGAGAACACACATCCTTTATAGGTCAGCCAATAAAGATCTCAACATGAAAAGATTTAAACAATCCAAATCAGTTAAAGTCAATAATAATTTTAAAAATAAATGTCTGTGAGCACTCAACCTTACCACAATATAGGACAGTGGTTCAAATAACACAACATATGAACATTCATAACAAATATTGCAAGTGGCTCAACTTTAAATATCACTGCAAGGCACTACACAACGAATATTAAATCTTGGACACAAAGCACTGAAATAAGAGAACTCATAAGTAAGAATATCAAATGAAAGTTTCTCAAAAGTTCATTAAAACATGATAAAATAAGCTTATTTAAATTGCTGGTTTTTTTTCCATTTTAAGATTTTAATTTTTAATTTTGTGTATTTATAGGTCAGATATCTTGGTTTTCATGATCATTAACAGGCCCTGCAGGTCTATACTGAAGAGGAAATACTTTTCTACATAATGTTCTAATTGGATTAATGTGAAATGAACTGTCATGACTGTGTGTTTTTCTGGAAAAAGAAATGGAAAAAATTCTTCAAAATTGCTATAAACAAAATGGAGTACTATCAAAGATGCACAAGAACACAATTGTGTAAAATGCAACAACCTACATATTCACTGATGGATTATGGATTATGGAGAAAATAAGAAAAATATAATATCTTTGTCATGTTTGTTGTCGAAATAAACACCTGCTTTATCCATTCATGTACATGGCTCCATCATATCAAATATACAGAGAAGATGTTTGAAGAACAAGTTGCCTAAATTTATTCAACCAATTAATTGAAGGAAGATTTCTTGTGGATGGAATTATTTATGCACTGAACTGTTAATATATACATAATACATGTATTATTGGGGGTAGAATAATTGTACACAGCAGCCGAAACAGAAGACAAGTTAAATTACATGAAAAGTGTTTATTTTATTTAATCTGCAAATATGAGCACAATATTAATGACATCACAAATGGTATGATATTCATAGCGTTTTGCTTATTATTGTATTGTCGTAAACATTTTAAACAGTCAGCCTTTTGTTTTTGTATGTTTAATACTCACCATGAAAATTTGTATTAAAGTTTTAATTATCTTTTGCATCAATAATTCAGTCTAGGAAAACTTATATATATTGTTTGCACTGTTATGAAATTTCCATACTAAGAGGAAAAATAGGGGAAAACATTTCCTTAAGGGAAATTGATGTTCAGAAATTTCCTTGGAGGAAATTTGAAGAACAATGATTTCCTTAGAGGAAATTTGTTGTCTTGAATTTTCCCTCAAGGAAAAATGTTTGTCAAAAATTTCCTAACAGGAAAAAGTATTTTCTCCAAGGAATATTTGAAGCTGCAAATTTCCTCACAGGAAAAAGTATTTCCTCAAAGGAAAATTTAAAGCTGCAAATTTCCTCAAAGGAAAATTTGAAGCTGCAAATTTCCTCAAAGGAAATAGAATTTCCTTAAAGGAAAATTTGAAGCCGAAAATTTCCTCAAAGGAAAAAGAATTTCCTCAAAGAAAATAGAATTTCCTCAAAGGAAATAGAATATCCTCAAAGGAAATAGAATATCCTCTAAGGAAATAGAATTTCCTCAAAAGAAATAGTTATACAGCAAATTCCCTAAGGGAAATCTTTTTCCCTTGAGGAAAAAACAATTTCCCTTGAGGAAAAATCTTTTTCCTTTAGGGAAATTTGATTTCCCTTGAGGAAAACTAAAACTACTTTTCCTCTGAGGAAATTGTTGAAAAAGGGGCATAACTTTTTCAACAGTGGTGCTAGAGCCAAACAATTTAGGACCAATTTCAGGGAACCAATTCCAACCAAGTTATCAACTTCATTTTGACTTAACTCCAAAAATTAAGGTGACAACTTTTGCACTCAGCGGAATTGCAAACTTGTCCCGGAGACTGTTTGAGGTCTAAAATGACTCCATGACACATCAGTAAATCATTCACCTTTCAAACACAAGTACTAATTGACCATGAAATACACGCATTTAATTTTAACAAGTTTCAACACTCTGATCTATTGAAGATTAGTATACTAGATAAGTTAACAGTTCATATTAAGGGGAAATACAACATCACTTTAAGATTCTCTTCAATGGACAGTTACAGTCATATTTTTTAAGAAATGAAAAAAAGACCAACAAACAAACAAAACACATTACGCTCAGATATTTAACAATAGAAACATTTGCTACAGGCTTTTTTTTTATGATACATTTATCTTATTATTTAACGTTATATGCTAATAGATTAAAGGAAAATACAATATGTCTTTTCAGATTGCATATACTGACAACTATAGTCATATTCATATTGATAGAAAATAAGAAAAATAAACAAACACAATCACTAAGCTCATACATTATTAGAATAGAAACAAGAGTTTAATCCTTTTCTATGACAATAAATTATAAAATCTAAAATTTGTACTAGAGGATGTCAGTTAGACAAACACATATAGATTATTGTATAATTATATATATGGTCACCGCGCATTTTTTCAAGCTACAGGACGTGACAAAATGACACATTTTGTATGGATTATACCGGAAAAAACACCTTTTTGTGGTTAGAAACTAAACAAAATGATAAAATTGTTAAATACTTAAGGAAAAGATAGCGTTCAGACAGTGCTTTGAGAATATCAAAAGAAAAGATAGGGTCACCGTACGTTTTTTCCGGCTAAAATAAAAAACAAGAAAATTCCATGAAGAATCCTTCAGAAAATGAACTGTTTTAGAGTTACCTCCCCTTAAAATGCCAATTTAAAAAAAAATTGAAAACAACCAAAAATAATCAACATTTGCAAAAATATTAATATTTATAACTTATATTATTATGAATTGGTTCTTTTAAATGAAAATTCACATTTCATTTCTGCATTCTTGCATCAAATTTTGCTAACTTGATAGAAAATCTGGACCTTTGGTTCTCTGTTTTTTACAATCCAAGATGAAGGAAGACACCCATACTACCTTAAGGATTCTTTATTTGCTACACAAATCGAGGGAGACGTCCTTACATTGGTAGCATTTAACTAGCACATGTCTTGTTATATGTTTCTAAATATACTCTTTTTTTACAAGTATATCACAGACGACACAAAGGTGAACAACCAGATAAAAATTTCTAAACAGTTTTATGATATCTATCAATTAATAATGTACATTTCAATAGGGACTATTATTTTTTTTTTTCATTTTCCTATTACATGTACATTCTGTTATGTGGTTTTTTTTTGTCTCTCAACATATATATATTTCATAGTAACTCAGTCAACCATGTTCGTCAAAGTTTCATATAATTACTCTCAAAAACGTATTATACTAAAAATAAATCAAGGACTGAAAGTATAAATATATACATAATATTTATGTTATATGAATTTAAGGCGCAATTACTATATAAGTAATCCGCCTACCAAAAACCAATGACAACAACAACATGTCTGTGAGCCATCAACCAACCATTTAATCTGGTACAATGGTGTAACTAAACAAAATACAAGCAATATGTTAAAATTTGTTAAATTTATTTTTAATCAAAAGCTAGGTAGCTATAGGGTAACACAAAACTAACATTACATTTACATTCATTCTTTTTATATAAATAAGGCCGTTAGTTTTCTCGTTTGAATTGTTTTACATTGTCTTATCGGGGCCTTTTATAGCTGACTATGCGGTATGGGCTTTGCTCATTGTTGAAGGTCGTACGGTGACCTATAGTTGTCTGTGTCATTTTGGTCTCTTGTGGACAGTTGTCCCATTTGCAATCATACCACATCTTCTTTTTTATATTACAACAATAGACAGAAGGAAACGAAATAACTGTCCTTGCAGTTACTAAAAGAGAGAACACAGCCAATTAAATCTAATAAATATATCATGTTATGTCGAATGCATACATTTCTCTTATAGTATAATATAAAAGAAATATTTACCATCGCTCCTCATTTATTTATTATTATCTTTGACAAACATGAAACTAGTTTTATTAAAGAGAACATCATGACGGCAATTAAAAAATACATTTGACAAAAATACGGAACTCAAAGGAAAATTCAAAACTGGAGGTCCCTTTAAGGAATGACTGTAATATTTTTTCTGTCTATGAAGAAATAACATAAAAAATTTGGTGCACACTGAATAACGCGCGTAGCAGGTTATTTAACAGTGTGCACCACATTTTTTATGTTATTTGGAATAGACAGAAAAAATATTACAGTCATTTCTTATAATTTAATTCTAAATTCCATTTTAAACCGTAGAAAACCATGAAAAGATGTTGATGACGTCACGGTCACATGACTAAATTATGTCTATGGGCTGATAACAAAATAACGTCAGCCAATCAGAAGATGCGTTACATCCAAAATTAAATTATAATCAAATAACAAAATTAACAGCTCGAACACATCAATCGAATGGAAAACAACTGTCATATTTCTGAGATTGTACAGTTTTTTCCTTATGCAGAAAATGGTTGATAAAACCTAGTTTAAAGCTAGCTATACCGCTCACATACATGAAGGAACAAGCCTGCCGAATGAGATGCGCTGACAGTTTTTAATTGAATGCTAATTATCAGTTTAAAATACATCTCCAAATCATAACAAATAATGATATCGGATATGTTCCTTACGTCAGTACTACAATCCCCTTCCCTTTCATGAATGTGACTTACCGAATAAGACTATTTACCGGATTTGTTATCACATAAGCAACACGATGGGTGCCACATGTGGAGCAGGATCTGCCTACCCTTCCTGAGCACATGAGATCACCCCTAGTTTTTGGTGGGGTTGGTGTTGCTTATTCTTTAGTTTTCTATGTTGTGTCATGTGTGCTATTGTTTGTCTTTTTCATTTTTAGCCATGGCGATTTCAGTTTATTTTTCGATTTATGAGTTTGACTATCCCTTTGGTATCTTTCGTCCCTCTTTTAGCAAGACACTCATTAAGCATCGCCAGGAAACCAGTTCCAAAGACATTACGTTTAAATGAAAGTATTCTTTACTAAAGCTGTCCCTTCCAAAAACAAGAAATTTCTATATGCATGGTTAGTTTTTGCCGTAACGTTTCACAGATGAAATTTGTAAAAAATTAAAAATTAAAAAAATTCGCAAAGATTACATAGAGCAGTTATAAATTATTAGTTAAAGAGAAACATACATGCACAAGACATCTAAAAGAAGAAATAAATACGCGATCTGGAGTAGACAAACAAAAGTTGAAACAAATTCGTGAATCTTAACGTTTGGTAGTGGATCTCTGCATAACTTTGAAGTTAAAGTCTGAATATCGATAAAATACAATAGAAACATCTGAAAATAGAGACGACTTTTTGTATATACCAGCCTGTTAAGAAATAAACATTTCTTCTTTGCCACGATTACTCATTCATAGTTTTTTTGTCTATATATCGGACAAGACAAATTCAAATTGAAATTTCTAATAATTCCAACATAATTGCCTATACGGAAATTCTAGAATAATATTCTATACATGTCGTGATATGCATAAACAACGTTTCTTGCGGTTCAATATATAATACTTACAGAAAATATCAATTGGTAATGTATATTTAAACATTGCGTCATTGGACATCAACGATTCTTCGGCACAACTTATGATAGCTTGGTTATCTTTATCCGATAGTGTTATTGTCAATGTACTGATTCCTTCATATGAACATGAGTCTTCTAATTTTGTATGATTTGTTTTCTCATTTGTGTAGAACAAAGGAAAATTGTCCCCACTACGTCTTTTACGCCAGATCAGCTTTCCAGTTGGTTTTCTTATATTTCCTTTACATATAAATGTTGTATTGTCTCTTTCAGCTAGTGATGCAAAACTTCCTTGGATAGATAAACTGTGAGGTTTTGTTGGAGGTACTGAAATAAAAGAAGGACATCTCAGAAATAAAAGTGAATACAGAATAACAATACACGATACAACTGTAACATAGTAAATAGTTCAGCATTCCAACTTTGAAAAAAAATCAATGATATACTATCAAATTTGCTGTTACCAAACGTTAGAAATTATTATTAATTAAGGAATGTATCTCCTTCATGCAAAGCTCTGATTCCTTTCACGGATTTGGCTATACCTTCTGGACCTTTTGGATTATAGCTCTTCATCTTTTATATAAGCTTTGGATTTCAAATAATTAGCCACGACCATCACTGAAGAGACATGTATTTTCGAAATGCGCATCTGGTGCAGGAAAATAGAAAGCGTTAATGCTATTAAAATGGTAAACTCTGCTAAAGACGATTTTGTGTTCCCCTAGTTTGTATTTATCTTATACGGAGATGTTGCTAGTGTTCTTTCTTAATGTATGTATACAACACCAATAAACTGTTGCGTTATGCCCGTGTATGGGTCATTATAAAAAAATATATGCAAAACTATGTTATTGGGTCTTTTTAAGTCACAGACATGAAAATATATCAAAATAACACTTGCATATGTTAGATATGAATGTTTTGTGATACACAATATACAGTTTACAGTATGAAATGTTATAAAAACATCCTTCATGTTTTCTTAAACCCTTGAAGATAGCCAGAATTAACGGTTATTTTTTACTATAAATCCTTTCAGACTTGAAATAGGACTATTATTCATATGATTTGTTTTTTGATTTATCACTTTTTATTGCATTTTGATACATACAAACATTTTTTTAACGATTTAGGAGGTGTATGTTGGATTTATAATAAAAATAATCACCAAAAGGAAATGTTACATTTTTTATAAGTCAATGGTGTAACCAAAGGACAAATTAGTAGGATAAGAGTTATCTTTCGCAATATTTGGGCATTTACAACAGTTTCTTTCTGAGCAATATTACCTGTAAGCATGTTTTGCAAAAAAAAACAAACAATTATGTTGAAAATTTAGTGAAAAAATCTTAAAAGTAAGTAAAAGCTATATGGTGTACCCTTATACAAATCTTTTTTTGAAAACATTTCCTGAACTTTGAATTATAAAATATAGTTATTATAGAAACATGCACCAGAAAAAACATATATAATATTTTTAATGGAGCACTTATTTCGTAACTAAATCTTAAAATACACCTTAAATTTTAATCATTGGTGTTACTGTCAATGATGAGACCATTTTGATAAAATAACACCATTGACCAGTTTAGTAACACCACTGAATATATCATGACAATATTAGCATTGTTTTGTGTTTCTTTCATGCTCAACAAGCGAAACATCATATTATTTACGAAAAACAATACTTATTTAACAATGTTTTAACATTATCATGTATTACATATACAAAGTTTTCACAAACTGATGTATGGTGGTAACACCAATGACACTTTTTAGTAACACTATTGACATTTTTAGTTATTGATGTCATGTTATATAATTTGAGATCTTTTAGCCTAAGAATTATTTTTTTTATCTTATTCGTTTGCTCAGTGTTCGTGGCTCTGTGTTCAGAACTTAAAAGGTAAAATTTGAAATGTGATGTCAATGGTGATACTTTTGTGTCATTGGAGTTACTGAAGGGTCATTGGTGTTACTATATAAAAATGGGAATTTTTTTTAATTTTCACTCATACATATAAGTGTTTTTAGATCGTGTACGAAGGATTAGTATATCATTATCATTTAATTTTACACAATTCACATATATTCATTCTAAGTGCATATTTTAGTATTTACAACGGCCGTGATTAGGACAGCCAACTTTTTTTACGACAATGTATTCTGAAATTATTTTTGAATAGAATGCACACCTATATGAATAATGTCAATAAGTCGTAATTTTAACCTAAACAACAAATTGAAACAGTTGTTTTATGTTAACACCCAGTCTCCCATAAAACCATACAAAACAGTCCACAAGGGGGGTCAACAGATTCGATTCAAACTTTGTGTGCTTAAAGAATATAATGAAAGAAGCCCATAAAAAAAATATTTCATCTGGTTCCCATTACATTCAGCTTGGAGATGCTGAAATGTACCGGGAACCAGTTTTCCCATGTTTGAGGCAGTATTTTTCTATAAAATTGACCAATTTCAACACCCTGAAACTTATAATGTTTAGTAGCTAAATGTATGCTTTAAATTAGTAACACCATTGACACGATTCTAACAAAGCATGACTTAAAATTGTTAAAATTGAAGAAACTCTTCATTTTTCCCATTGCATATTTCTGAATATCGTTGCTACCATACTATAGAATAGCGGAACACATTTAAATGTTTTAAACAATGACATCATTTTTCAATTGTTACCTCGTCGAAATTTGCACTTATTTTATAATGACCCGTATAAATGTTGTTTCTTTCTTCATGTTCTATAATGAAAGTTGTATTTGTACAACGAATAATAAATCAAATGAAAGAAACCGTCACCAGAATTAACTGTCACCCTCTATCATGGCCGCATTTCTTTCTAACCAAAATTGTGTAAACGTTCTGTCGCGTTTGTTGTTATTTTCTAAACGCTAATAATTACATTAGATGTATGTTTCATTATAATACTTTATTTTGATTGGCTAACTGCACATAACGTGTTATTCCTTAAGCAATTGCATCACTCAATAAAACTTTTCATTCATGATAACACGTGGTTACAAAATAAAGTGCACAGGTAAATTAAATAAAAACTTTATTAAAACTGTGTTTTCCTGATTCTAGCTAAAAAATGTAATTATAAGTATTGAATGCTTCTTTTTGTAACTTCATAGGGTTGTAGAAGCGTTGACCGTGCGCACATTTTTAGAATGAAGCGCTTCCGCGCTTCATACAAACTGTACTTCGGTCAACGCTTTTACACCCAAATAAAGTTACAAAAAGAAGCATTCAATTCTTAAATAAAGTAGAAACAAATGCATCGTTTAAAAAGTCTTTACCGACCCTGTTTGAACTTTCAATAATACATGCACATGTTGTTGGTAAACAGACTTTTTACAAACGTAGAAACAAATACTTCGTTTAATCAGGTTGAAGTTAGAAACCAATGTAGCGTTTGTACTAACAAACGACAAACGACAAACTGCAGACGCATTTTTAGCGTATGCATAGTTTGTCAAAGTTTATATAAACTTTGCAAACGTATGTTTGAAAGAAATGATCAAAACATGTGCGCGCTTAGCCGTTTGCATCGATTGTGTTAGAAAGAAATGCACCCTATGAATAGACAACACTGATGTGTCTGTTTGGCTATAGGAAATTTTTCCAAACAAGATGTCACAGTTTTGCGATTAAGTTGTTTATACAGCCGTTGAATTCAGATGCGATCAATTTACGACATCTTTTTTTTTTATAAAAGTTATGCTTATTAATAAATCAAATTTAATCAAGAAATAAAATTTATTGCTATTGTTTGTTTGTATCAATACACAGCAAAAAGTGCAACGCATGTTTTACGTACGTTTTAAAAAACGTCTGTAAAACATACGTTTTACGTATGGAAAACACATGTTTTAGCCAACATGTGTTTAACTCCTGTACAATAGGAAACGGGCGTAATACATTACGTGCGTAAAAGGTATGTTTTAAAAACACACGTAAAACATCCGTTTTACATCTGTTTTACGTGCGTTTTCATTATATAAATTTTTTTGTTACGCAGCCTTTTTTTTCATATTAACACTCATTATATAACTTTAAGAGAATTTTCGTCAAATTGGTCATGTTCTTCACAATTTATTTACCATCGCTTTTCATTTTTTAGAGAGTATATTTATAAAAAGTGTATATTAAGCTGATAACAAAATAAGAACTGCATAATGCAAACATGAATATTTGCATAATGGTTAAAATAATTATCTGTTCATGTTAAGCCTTTTAGTACAACTTCCTCCTTTAATAAGCTATTGTATGTATCACCAAGGACAAATGAGGTATTTTTCCTTGGCAATATATTTGAATAGTTTTGTATAAATAAATCTATATTTTCTTTATTTCTTAAAGGATGAATTAAAGTGTTAGAATGTCAACATGTCAAAACTGAGTAAGGGCTTATTGCAAATATTTCACATCTTAAAGAGAATATAATTAGACTGTCTTTCTTAATTCTGGATTAGGGATTAAGGTAAACTTGAGGTAAAGCTATTAGCACCTTCAAAATATTTAGGGATCAAAGTAAACTTGAGGTAAAGCCATTAGCACCTTCAAAATATTACAATAAGACTGTAATTAGCTATTTCCTATTTAAGATAAAATACAATAGAAGTGTTATATTTTAGTTACATAATTTATACTTAAATCATACATTGTAATTGATAAAAAGGTATCTAAGGGACCATATGTTCAATAGTAAGGTTTTAAATAATTACCCTCCCCTTTTCGGGAGTTATGTATTTTGATTGGTCAAGTAACTATGATATACATTAAATGATTATTGAAATTTAAGGAGAGGCGTTTTAGAAAGGGATTTGGATATATTAACTTTATGTAATTTAGAGGATTGGATAATTATAGGCTTCGTCACATCATGGTGACTTAGTTGCATATTCGTATACATGTATTACTTGTGTTGTAAATATGAATGCTTTATCTATTCGAGATTAATTAATATACAATCATCGAACTTAGTGTTTTATTGACTTCTTGTGCGTTATACAAAGAAAACCAGACAATGCGTTACCTATGCTCTACCATCATTATTCAGAGTTAGTTCCCCTACAAAATAATATGATCAGAACTGGGTCGCAGAATGTCAGCTAGTTCCCCTACTTATTGACATGCGATCCAGTCCGGTCATATATGTATTATTAAACTTAAAATTTACACATTAAGCATGTTAAATGTAGTCATGCATGTGAATCTAGAAATTTAAAAATGAATGTGCACATTTTCAGGTGAACTCAGAGGTAATCTTATTGGCAATCATACCACCTTTCCTTATTTTCAAATGAATTAAAGAAATCAATGTGAACCATTCATTTTAACATGAGAAATTTCACACAAATTTTAAACATAATTACCAACAAAATATGTACTTTTTCAACAGTCCTTGTTTCTCCAGATTAATTTTATTTTACTTAAAAGGTATAGCTACATCTGATGATCTCTAGACATACATGTGCATGTACAATGTACAAATGTATTACAATGTATGTCTTTGATACAAGTATGAAAATATTCTTATTATATATCTTTTTGTTTGAAATGAATCATTTCCACTTAAGATTAGATGTAACTGCTGAGTCAATGGGAGTTAATTTAAATGGCACAATACAAAGATTTTTTTACTTCCAATCACTAACCTTTAAAATGCTGTAACTTTCTTATGAATGCACAAAAAATAATAAAAGATGTGTATATAAATAGATAAAAGATTAATCTTTTAAATGAATGCAATATTTTTTATTATGAAATCATTTTGTAATCAATTATTATGTAATTAGTGGCAAAATCTCGGTCAGTTCACTTAAATGGATTTAGCTCTATCATCTCTTTAACTAAACAGAAAATTTTAACGAAATCTTAATCAACACATCGTTGGGCTTAAAAAGGGTGTCTCGAATTGTCCCTACGATATTCCATTCTCTCATAAATCTCTAATTAGTGTAAACATCCTAACCACTTAAAAGAAGATAATGTTTAATTAGGTGTAAAATTTGTTCTATACATTCTATCTGAAATCTGAGACACCCTTTTGTAGATAATGGCAATAGGAACAACATATAATTTGATTTCTTTGATTTCTCATTCAATGACCAGTGGCGGAACCAGAATTTTTGAAAATGATTGGTGTTGTTTTGTTGGTTCTATAAGCAGTTTGATTAAGAGGGGGCTCGGGATTCAGTTTTACCGAAACTCTCTGCTAATTAAAAAAACAATACAAGATAAGAGGTAGCGAGATATCTTCGTCCTCGGTCAATATAATCTGAATAGACGCATATTTGGTCTCTTGTGGAGAATTGTCTCATTGGCAATCATACCACATCTTCTTTTTATATGTTTATATTGAAACATTCCTATCCTAGATTAACGAAAACTAAAGCCAGATGATGTCGATACATTAAAAGAAAAAAGAACAGTATTCATCAAATACCGATATGCAGTTTTATTTATCGGAAATTCCCTGATTTCAATTATTTGCTGAACAAAATTGGGCGCTTACAACTTTTTTTCTATTAATATATATGCTCGTAATTAATTGTACATTATATGTCGTTTATATTTGTGTCAGGTTAATTTTTTTGGATAAATGACGGTGTATTTTATTCATTTGAATTAAATAAAATTATGTCATTCTATGATATTGTTTATCTTATTACTGTTGCAGGTCAAACGGTAACATGTAATGCATGCTTTCGTGTTGGTTCTTGTTAGACTTTTTTTCTTGAAATGAACAATGATTGTTGTTAATATTACATTTATTTCAAATAAAATATCTATGATAGATGTATATAGTATGATTAGTGATTTAGTAAAAGAAAAATATCTTCAATGTAGCGAATTTTTTTTTCAAATGTATCTATCAAATGAAGTTCAATCGAATCTATGTATATTTTGGTCGGAAATTATGATAAGGTACAATGTACAGCACAGACGCATGACATATATTAAAGAGGTATTATATGCGCCAATAGGAATACATATACAATCTTTGGAAACGTTATAAATGTAATGATGCCCAAGCAAACAGTTGAAGCTAAATACTCCTCATTTCCATATTGAATGTATATTTAACATGTTTATCTTATGTTCGATACAGAAAAAAGCTTTAACTGAAATGCAGCAAGCAAATCACGAATCATTTTCTTAACATGTTTAAAGGAACTTGTCAGCAAGTTAGAAATAAAATTGAGCATGGAAATGGGGAATGTGTCAAAGAGACAACAAACCGACCATAGGACAGACAACAGCAGAAGGTCACCAACAGGTCTTGAATGCAGCGAGAAATTCCCTTACCTGGAGACGTCCTTCAGCTGGCCTCTAAACACATTGTTATACTAGTTCAGTGATAATGAACGCCATACATAACTCCAAAATGTACACAAGAAACTAAAATCAAAAATAATACAAGACTAACAAAGGCTAGAGGCTACCTACTCGGGACAGTCACAAAAATGCGGCGGGGTTTAACATGTTTATGAGATCTAACACTCCTCCTATACCTCTAGTCAATGTAGAAAAGTAAATGCATAACAAAACGCACATTAAAAGTCAGTTCAAGAGAAGTCCGAGTCTGATGTCAGAAGATGTAACAAAAGCAAATAAACAAAATGACAATACTACACGAATAACAACAGACTACTAGCAGTTAACTGACATGCCAGCCCCAGACTTCAATTAAACTGATAGAAAGAGTTTGGCTTCATCATATGAATATTAGGCACAATCTTTACCGTTATGGGTTTAGTATAATACCATCATAACATATATGAGAAGAACTTAACCCGTGTCATGCCAACAACTGGGTTTTAAATCAATGTGTTTAGTTCCGATGCAAAGATAAGTGAATCAATATTAACGCCAAAATATGCAATCTTTAATGACCTGGAAACAGTATCGTAACTATATCCCTTCTTAATAAGTCTATTGAAAGTTTTTGTTAGTTTTTTACGTGCATACTGACAACTGCTTTATAAAGAATATTTCCATAAAAAAATTGGATGTGAAAAACCTGAACGTATAAGAGGTCTGCATGTTGAGCTATATTTACGAATGATGTCCTTATACCGATGATTAAATTTAGTAAATGTTTTGACTAGTTTGTGATATCGAAAACCCTGGTGTAATAATTTTTCAGTAATACATAGTAGGGACAATAAGGCCCAAAAATTACTGCAGATTTAAAAGTTATCATACATATTCTTAAATAACTGTAAATTTGACTAAGGTATAAGGTACTAAGAAAATCAAACAAAAATGACATCGAACAAGTTACCATGGCAACACATCATGACTTTATTTGCATTTTATGTTAAATTTCGTGATTTACCTTGTTTTTTCATCAAATTTTAAGCATATTTTAGATTGAAAAGGTATGTGCGCACCCTAGAAACAACTTTATATCTGGTGAGATTATGCCAATAGTTATAATAATGCTTCTGTTAAATTATTTTGTTGTTTCTTGGCTGCGCAGGATGTTACCACAACGGAAATAAAGATAGAAAACTGCATAAATTCGGTACTTTTTCATAGTTTTTTTTGAAAACAGTACATATAATGACGTAATTGTGGCCTCATCAGATAAAAATCTGTATGTTTTTTATTCATATGTCTTGACCCGATGCATTTCTAAACATTATGTGCCAGTTTGAAATGGTTATCAAAACAGTTTATTTTCTTGGGCCAAAACTAGGCCTAAATGCCCCTACTCCTTTCTCTCGTTAAAATCTAATACAAAGAAAGCTTTGTTTTAGCTCATGAATGTGGGGACGTGTAGTATAATGTTTGGCATTATATAAATGTAGTGAGATTTGAAAGGACATCAACAGCACGTAAGTTATCTTAAGATTGCAAAAGATCCATATATAATCAATTTTATTATTTTGAAAGGACGCCTTCATTTTTGTAATGGAAGTAGTTACATTTTCCAGGAATATAAGTAATCAAACACGTAGTACAATGTAGTAGAGCTGAAATAAAACGATATCAGAAGTCCATTGTATAGTTTAATATGCAATACAAAATAGCCACATACTTAGCCATATTAAATTCCTAAGAACTTCCTCGTAGTATTTACGTCATACAATGTACCAACCATGTAGGGTTGGATGTACGAACACAAAATGATTTGCTTATATCTTTGATTAAATCCTTAAATCCTTGAAATCGGTAATAATGTTTAATCGAGCCGTTTTATTAGTTTCAGTTTAACTTTCCGAATTAGACAATTTAAAATATCCACAATATTCAGACATGTATTTCAAAAGGAATCAAGGATATTTTTTTAAATTTCACTAGTTTTCACAGTTAAAATTCAGAGTGGAAATAGGAAAGTGTAAAAGAGACAATAATCCGAATAAACAGCAGAAAACAGCCAAATGCTACCGATGGTTCATTAACACAGCGAGAAAATCCCACACCCGAAATCATTGTTGTTAACACTAGGATTATAAAAAAATTTGATTACCTGATGTCATTTTCCCAGTTATATTTGCTGTAGGATGACATGTATGTCAATTATTTATGCGTTTATACAAACTCATCTTATTAACGAAACTGAATTCGTCTTAATAATTCACGGTCACATGTTGAAGGTTGATTATTTTTTTGCACTGACTTATTAGTGAAACTGAGTAATTACGATTTAAACCTCTACTGTTTTTTAAAAGTATTGAAAGTTATAGATTGTTCTGCATTATCAAAAGGAAGTAAAAAATATTATATATAAATGATATAGTTATTGAAATACTAGATACAATGATAAAGTAAATACCTTTGTAAAGGTTTCATATCTTTCCTGTTATGATCATTCGGGTTTGTAAATAAAGATTATGAGGAAACAACAAAGACTTAAGGCTGTTAAATGTTTCAATATAATATTCTAATTTCAGTTTTATTGCTATAATGTTGGGCAGTTACGCTACTGTCGCAGATTAGAAGAATTGTTTAGTGCTCACAATCGTAGGTATTTACGTTTTACTATATTCTTACCCGTTACATTGATCGTTTTTGGCAGCGACATATCTGAGTCAGCGTCATTGTTAGTGTTTAGATAAACTACTTTACATCTGTATTGGTTTTGGTCAGTGCATTTTATTTGTTTGAATATCAATGTTGCCTCTGTTGATTCTTGCGTAATATTTGTCATTATTACTCTACCACGGAGGTACTCCCCCGAAGGATTGATCACGGTGGCTTCATTTGGTAAGAATGTGACTATTGTGAAAAAATCGTTGTGGGTAGTCTTGCTTCTGGCAAAAAGTCCAACAGTAAAAACGGTTTTCACATTCTCTTTTGTGTATGAACATTTTATCTCTATTCCGCTTTCATCTATAACAGCAGTAATATTCCCATTCATGTGTACATTGATCCCATTCACCACTGGAAAAATAAATTTGTTAAAATTTTAACATTATAAAGGTAATGGAGTGACACATGCACTCACACCCGACCACTCAAAGTCATTTTTCGGGCAATTTGTCTCAGTTGAAAATTGTATTTTTTTGAAAATGTGATTTCTTAACTCTGTATAGTGCACCTTACCAATATCTTGTAATCATCACCTACGCCAACGCTTTACCTGACAATGACAGAACGTAGATTCGTTCTGTCTCGCGTTCACGACAATTAACAACAAAAATCATCTGCTATACATAATGTAACTGCTTCACGAAAATTGGTTGAATTAAATAATATTCAAATATCGGTTTATGCTAGAAGATTGTAGAAGTTTGATTAACTTGTGTCTCATCCCTTTTTTCATATTAAAGCAAATATAATATGTTTAAATAATTATTAACCACAATCGCCTTTATTTGGACATCAATCTGAAATTCATTTCGACCTTATATCCATTACAAAACGATCGACTGTAATGATATCAACATATAACTTGAAATATAAACGAAATGAACTTTATGTAAACAAAAATCACAACAACAATAGTTAACTATTTAATTGAAAGCAAAATCATATACACAAAAATCCATGTCAACTCAAATTGTAATATACTACTTACCATTAAAGCCAAATATAAATAATGACATACATGTAAGTAATATTTTGCAGTTCATCTTTTTTACACACGTCATTATTTTTCAAATTTACGGAAGTTATATAAATTAACCAGGTTTCCCTGTTGTCAAATGTAATTCTGATTGATTTATTTCCCTGTTTAGAACAAAGAAGGGAATGCCGGAAAATGAACGCAATTTAATATAAAAATTATGACTTTTTTATTATAAAATACACTAACAAAAACCTAACGCATGAAAAAATAAGCATAAAACGTTCTTAACAAGCTCCAGGTAGGGTCCCCGAGAAGTTAAAGATTTATTATGAAGGTAATGATCTTGCCACTCCAAGACAGGTCTGACAGGTCCAAGACAGCTCATCAAAATTTTACTACCATGTGACGCATTAACAGTTAATTTGCATCTTCATATAAAGTATTACTCATTAGACGCACTGCAGATAATTATTGCATACATACATCATATATACCAGAATTATTACAATTTTGTATCCCATAGACACATGGTTTTTTTTCCTACAAAAGATTCCCCAGTTTAAAAATGTAAATAAATAGATATAGGAAGATGTAGTATGAGTGCCAATGGAACAACTCTCCATTCAAATAACAATTTATAAAAGTAAGTTGTTATTAATTTCAACATACTAGTATGATCAATGTATAGATACTTAACTTCGAAGAAATAACGCACAATATATTAAATAACTAGTTAGACGCAACTATGGGTGTGCCTTTTTCTGTGTATATTTTTCCATTCCCGCGAACCAGTTTAGATCACAAATTTTAAATGAGGAGTAAAACAATATCTCTTTAACCATCAATGCACTGTTTCAAAAAAACACTGAAGAGCAACATATTATAATACATAATATATGTCTTTTTTTTTTTTTACAAAAAACGATGATAAGACGTGTTGAATAATACTCAAATTAGTTTATTGTGACCTGGATGGATAGATAGTTTATTGTGTTATTATTATATATATTAGTTTATTGTGACTTGGATGGATAGATATCACATAAGCAACACGACGGGTGCCACATGTGGAGCAGGATCTGCTAACCCTTCCGGAGCACCTGAGATCACCCCTAGTTTTTTGGTGGGGTTCGTGTTGTTTATTCTTTAGTTTTCTATGTTGTGTCGTGTGTGCTGTTGTTTGTTTGTCTTTTTCATTTTTAGCCATGGAGTTGTCAGTTTGTTTTAGATTTATGAGTTTGACTGTCCCTTTGGTATCTTTCGTCCCTCTTTTGTCTCATTGGTACCCAAGCCAAGTCTTCTTATATGTATCTTTAAAATTGTAGGACGCAGCAAAACGATGTATACATATTACAAGACAAATACTATTGCAAGTTAAAGATATGTATATTGTTGATTATAAACTTCCTAAAATTAATTAAATGAGTGCGTATTGAAAATGGCAATAGCAATAACCCTTAACAAATAAAATTATACTTACCTTCGGATGATCATAGTGACTTTTATTTTACAGTCATTTTAACAATTACTCAAAATATTGCTGTATGCACATTTCCACACTAACAAAAGTAGCTCATTAATTTGAAAGATATTATGTTGGTGGTTATGCTTTCTAAATACATTGAAAGTTCAACATATTTTGTCAAAAAATTCGCCTTAACCTTTTAACTTTTTTTAAAGATTATTCATTCACCGCAATAAATTGAAAAGAATTATTGTTTCCCTTTATTAAAAACACTTATAATGGTACTTTCCTTTTAGAATTTTGTTTCATGACTTGAGTTCGTTTGAAAATTTACTTTCTGAAAATTTATAACAAAAATTAAAAAATATATCGTGTATTGTTTATAGCTTACAGATGATCTATTATAAATAGTCAAATAGGTCATGCTGACAAATAATACACGTTTTAGTTTATTTAATTAATAGTATATTGTTAAGTATGACCCACTATCTTATGGCGATTTTTATTTTTCGATATTTGTCATTTTTAAACCTTAGCTTACAATTACCATTATAAATGTGTAAAAAGATTCTGGATTGGTCGTTTCAGGTGTATGAAAAGTTTGTCGTCTTTCTGACTTAACTTTTGTTATCTGGCGTGGGAAACTATTTATCTTATCGGATAGGAAAATATCTAGTTTATAAGATAATAGAAATGTTCACCTTATCTTAATAAGATAAAATAGTTAATTCATTAGAGGAAGAAATTTAAATAATATATCGATCGAAATTTACAAGTTGATTAGATAACGAAAGTATCCAATCAATTATATAATGCAAATTTGAAGCGTACTGAATAGAACATATTTTATTTCATCTTTTTTTGGTTAGATAGTAGTTAATATTCAGTTTTATAGATATACGGCACATTGAGATTTTTAGATATATGACAGATTTAGTTGATTAGGTAGGCGAAAAATATTTTTATAGAAGCATTGCCCCTTATTACATGTATATTAAGAGAAATTTTTAATTCCTTTTCTTTTAACATCAATATCCTCCATAATTAGTTATCAAACACTACAAGCCATTAAAGTCTGAAATGGCCTATATCTGTACTCGACTGTACTGATTTTTACTCGACCAGTCTGAATTGGTCTGACTTTTACTTGACATTACTCGACCCCAGTCTGAACCATACTTGACTGTACTAAATCGTACTTGACCCTTATCTTTGCCGTTGAAAATAGTCTGAACTATTACTCGACCAGTCTGAAACAGTCTTAACCCATTCTCGACATGTACTCGACCTTTTTTTCCAGTCTAAACCATACTTAACCAAAGGTCTGAACAATACTCGACCAGTCTGAACCATACTAGACCAACAAAAATCTACTTTTGTAACTGTTAAAAAAATTCTTTTTAACTGACATATATAACAACAGCCACCAAAATTTATAAAAAAATTTAATCTTATAAAAGAAATATATCTCTGATTATATTCAAAATAAAAAAAAATATTATATATAACTTATATCAAAAAGAGATAAAATTAAATGAATAAATAAATAAAATTATTTTTCTGATTAGTTGTGAAATATAAAGTATAACCTCTGCTTGGGGGCAAACTCATAAAGAAGATCACAATTGGTCACAGGTATTAAATTCTAAATAACATTGATTCAAAATTGCAACATCCTGTTTAAATTAAATAACAAGGCCTTTCGAATATACATGTATGTACTAGATAAGTAATACACGAATTTAAGAAAATAGGGCTTTCTTTTTACTTGTAAAACACACATGTACTGAGGTAATTAGAACATATTAAAGTGCTTTATGTATGCCATGTTAATTTGACAAAAAAATACTTAAATTAATTGAAATTTTTTTTACTGTTACTTTGGAATACATTTCCTTTTTTAAAAGGTTATCAAGGATTGCTATGAAAATTCTATTATCATGATTATATTAAATTCTTGGTTTAATAAAACAAAACAATTAAGCTCTCATTTGTTAAAAAATTATTAAGTTGTTTTATATACTATTTTATATACATCTAAATAAAAAAACATTCACTGCATTATTACCTAAACTCAACTGACACCATAAATCTATACTATAGTCCAGTTACCATAAAATACTTCCGAAATATTCATAACATTTTGAATAATATTGAAAATATTAGTCTCAATTCATTTTTTTAGATTATTTGATCAGCTTGTTTTATTTATATTTTAATAGTTGATATATATTATTATGTAAGTGTTGATTAATATTGAGTTAAAGTTATATTATGATTGATTATTGTGAAATTGTAATTTCAATACTGTATTGAACACATTTTTAATTTCAAGTTGTTGTTCAAAATCCATTTTTATTAAAAAAAATCCTAAATTGATAAAATTCAGTTGATAGATACAAAGAATAGGTCTAGGTTGGTTAAGACTTGGTCGAGTATGGTTCAGACTGGGTCGAGTATGGTTCAGACTAGGTCGAGCACGGTTCAGACTATGTCGAGTACGGTTCAGACTCGTATAAAATGGTTAAGTACTGGTCAAGTACACATTCAGACTGTTAAGTATGGTTCAGACTACAGTCAAGTATTATCAAGTAAATCTCAGACGAATTCAGACTGGTCGAGTAAAAATCAGTACAGTCGAGTACAGATATATGCCATTTCAGACTTTTAATGGTTTGTAGTGAAAGGTAGCAGGATTACAATTTAGTACGCCAGACGCGCGTTTCGTTTATTATATTTTACATATATATAGATTGCATAATTTTACAGGCAAATGTACCGACGGGAAATTCAAACTCATAAGTCGTAAATTAACCGACAAAGCTATGCCAAAAAATTAAAAAAAAACAAAAACACATTACGTCGTAACTACAATCCCTTCCATTTTCATGAATGTGATCTACCTGCCTGGTTCCTGCTGGCGGTCCATTTTCGCAATTTATAATAATTGTTGCGATTAAAATTCGTCATTTGCGAAAGGTTTTTGTGAAAGAAATATGTATAATAACTTATTTTCATCCATCTTGTTTATTTACTTCGTTTCGGGTTTCTCGGACTCTACCTGATCAGACAATACTCGGAATTCACCTTGAACTCGTTAAAATTTTTACAGATAATCAATAATCAGCTGATTGCATTTTTAAGCTATCGACAACAAAGGACTAATTAATAAAGGTGTTGATTGTATTGTTTGACAAAATGATATGGTTAAATGGCGTCCGTCACATGTCACATCAAGGATTAATTAACCACTTTGCTACGCACGTGTTTGAAGCAAATTTGTGACCTCTCTTCTCCTTTTAATGATAGTCTATAAAAAAGCAAAAATGTTGTTATGACGAAATATGTTCAAAAACAAGAAAAGTCTCCGATTTAAAACTTTGTCCTTTGACTTTGATATAGATAATTGATTTGAGAGTGTACTATAAAGTCGTTTGAGTGTTTCAAGCATAGTTTTACGTCTCAACTTTTTTATGTACGATGGTCTAGAAAATAAAACTGTCGCTTGAAGAAATCTTTTATAAAGGTTGGCAACAACCCCTCGAATGAGTGTAACCCTTCAATGTAATGACTACACCTTAATGAGGACCAATTGAGTGATCAAGTGATAAAAACTTATGTTTTGTTGTAAAAACTGCTTCTTGGTACAGAAGGGCACAGCTTTTTAATTTGAATAAACTTTCCCAAAGAACTGTACATCTTTCTTGTATAATATGGTCAAAACATGTCCAAGAATTTTGTTATATTCCAGGACTTATATCTTCTTTATTAATAAAAGTAAGTGGCCCCTTCTTTAAGAAAACTTGTTCAAAATATAATAAATGTCCCCTTTTAAGTTAGAAATAAAGTTCTTCTTTTTAAAAGTAAACGTTTAGTGTTTATTGATTACAATGTAGACTCTAAGATAAGTTTGATAGAATTATCATAGACAACAATGTGGCAGACTCATCTTATTTAGGGAGAATTTGGTGGTGTTGGGTTTTTGAGGGGGGGAGTAGAAAACAGGCAAATTTTAAACGAAAAAAATATCTATGTTACTTGGCGAAAAAATAATAAAGTGGCGAAAAATATATTGTTTTGACGAAAGCTTAAGAGGTGGCGAAATTAATAATTGACCCAGGGGAAACCCTGTCTACATACATGATCTGCTTACCCTTCCGCAGCACCTGAGATTACCCCTTGTTTTGTGTGGGGTTCGTGTTGCTTAGTCTGTAGTTTTCTATGTTGTGTCATGTGTACTATTATTTGTGTTTTTTTTTAATTTTTAGCCATGGCGTTGTCAGTTTGTTTTCGATCTATGAGTTCGGCTGTCTCTCTGGTATCTTTCAATCCTCTTTCTTAAAAGAACAAACAGTATACAAAACGCAACATACAACACTTAAGACTGAGCAACACGAGCCCCGTCATAAAACCGGGTGTTCGCAGGTGCTTCATAAGTGTGAGCAGATTGTGCTCCACATATGGCGTCCGTTGTGATGCTTACGAAAAAGGCAATAGTAGTATACCCTTGTCTAAAATTCATAATTGGATTAAGCAAACACAAATCTGGTTAACAACAAAACCATTGAACTACAACAATAACAAACGCCAGCATACATAGAAACGGTCTGCAGATAATTCTTGACTTATAACAGGACATTTTAAGTCTAATTCGGTAAGTCAAATTAAGGGGAAGATCAGGCATGTTGTTACTGCAACATGAACATATCTGTCGCCATATATTGTGCATAACTGTCAACCAAATCGTGAGGTCGTCCGTCCAATTGCGATGACATAATAATAACTGAAACAAAAGACGTTTTGTCAGTTTATAACAATATGTACTTCAAAATCAGCTTCAGCATCTGGCATTCATAACAAAAATTTGGGGAAGCAACATTTGTAAAAGTTCTCTTTTTTATCAATTAAAAGATATGAACTTTGTTTATTAAGTTTAAATTTAGTAAAAAAAGAAAAACGAACTAACAGACAAATAATAGTACAAAAGGCAAAACATAGAAAACTAAAGACTAAGCAACACGAACCCAATCAAACTCTAGGGCGATTTCCGGTGCACCAGGAGTGTAAGCAAATCCTGATCATGTGGCATCCGTTGTTATTACATACCCGTTAAAAGGTCTAATTCGGTAGGTCACTTTGGTGAAAAGGGAATGAGATTGTAGTTACGACACAAGGAACATATCCGATATAATATTTGAAACGAATATTTCATAATGGTCAACAAACTCGCGATGGCGTCCCTAAAATTCACGAAGGGATGAATTCAAATTCACCATTTGTACTCTTGGTTTGATAGCTGCCTGGTGAGCAGCAATCCTTTATCAAGATAAGCATGATAGGAAATAAAAGCCCGGGAATACAGTATTAATTATGAGTTATATACTCCGTATGCAGGCTTTGCTGGAATGTTGCTACATAGAAATGGGAGGTTCACCATTAAGAACCTGAAATCATATCTTTTATAGGAAAATTTTGTTTTTAACCGACCATCTCAATTTCTCGATGTAAGTAAAGCTATGATGCAGATATAACTGTATCTGTTGTATGCTTTATCTTTTTTAATGAAACAAAAATTGCAAAATAAGCCCCATCCAACATCCAGGAGGTCGCAGGTGCTCTTAAAGTGTAAAGCAGATTTTGCTTCACAAGTAGCATCCGTCGTGTTTCTTATAAACAAATGCATCAGTAGTATACGGTTTACCAACCTTCATAATTCGATTAAGCAAAAACAAATCTGGGTTTCTCACTTAAATAGAAAGAAACACTTAAGTACAACAATAGCAAACGCCAAAATACATCGAAACGGTCATGAGAAAACAACTGCCATTTTCTGGCTTGTTACATGATATTTTAAGTCTCATTTGGTAAGTCACATTCGGCGGTTAAAGGACAGGTATGTTGCTACTTCAATGAACATATCTGTCGCCATCTCTCAAACATATCATTCAAAACTGACAACTAACTCGTGGTGTCGTTCCTAAAATTGCGATGACATAATAACAACTCAAAAAGAAGATATTTTGTCAGTAAACAACAATATATATATCAGGCTCTGCTTTAGCATATTGCATTCATACAAATAGTTCGGAGGCAACATTTGTTCTCTTTCTTATCAATCACTATCAATAAATTGAAACGACAAAGTATTGTTTTAACAGAATGTTTTTATCTAATGTAAAAAAATACAAAAAGAGAAAGGCAAATAGGCTGTAAAATGTACATGATTTATAATAGTATTTACATGTTTTACAACTAAGTACGCATTGATATATGATTAAGTAAAATTAAAATCAACAATAAAAATAAGAAAAAGTCAAATAAAATAAATACTTAAATCCGAGGAGAATTCAAAACAGAAAGTCTATAATCAAATGGTTAAACCAAAAGCTCAAACACATCAAACAAACGCATGTATAACAACTGTCATATTCCTGACTTGGTATGGACATGATTTTGTGTAGAAAATAGTGTATTAAATCTTGTTTTATAGCAAGGTTAACCTCTCACTTGTATGCCAGTCGCATCAAATTCCATTATATTGAAAACGATGTGTGAACGAAAGAAATAGACATACAATGCAATAAGTAAAACAACTGTTACATTATGTTATAATCCTAATCCCTATTAATACAAAGAAATATGTAACAAAGAAGCACAAAAAGGCACATAGATAAAGCACATTAGGAAAAATAAAAAGACAAGTTAAAAAACAATTCCAATAGCACAACAACCTAATGGAATGATGTATAAGTACAGAAGAACAAAGAGTTTATCAACGCATTCTAATGAACACTTTTTGATATTTTGCAATAACTGTTGAATGATGTATTCTTCTGATGTTTTAGTCTCGTTGAAATCTCCCTTGGAAGTATTTCATGGTGAAATATATCAAAGAATTTCAAAAAATATTATGATAAAACTAGACAATGTCCAAAAAATGTATACTTTCAATAAGTTAAAACATTTTTAAAATTTTCAATTTGACACAAAACAGCAACAAATTTCATACAACTTTCCAATATTAACACAAACCTATTGTTCTTTTGTGAAATTTATTCATATTACTCTGTTTCATCTCATAATGAGTAAAAGAATGAGTAAAGTTACATTTTCAAATTGTGATTTTCTTCGATGAACATACAACGAAAAATAGATTAAAATTTATGAAAAATGGGCAAATCGTTGAAACTGATGTACTTTTAAATCCTCTAAGCAACAACAAAAACACTAGACGTGCATCCTCATATCATTTTTTCTTCATTTATTACTTTCTCATAGTCATATAAACACAAAATTCAGGTTAAGAAAAAAAGTTAAATGCTAGAAATATTTGGCAACTCAGAGGTGCATATTCTTAATCATGTTAATCATATAAGAAAATGAAATCCAAACCAAAACATAACATAACTCAACAGGGATAGCTTTCATATATTATATATATATATATAAAAAGTGCTTTGCTATGAACTAATAGTGTATATTATCTAAATTTAAAAAGAGTTTTCCATCATTATTAAAAGAAAAGAAGAACGAACCCAATTCAAAATACAAAAAATCACTTAGTGTAAAACCTGTGTTTAGTACACTGAAACTGTAGCGTATGGTACATGACATAAATAGTCAAAGATATTCGGTGAACTGATACATTAGCAAAATATATCAAGAGGGGTCACATTTGGTGGTTGATTGATTACCACATTTTAATTATTTTGATAAATGATGTAATACAAGGGACTGATAATAAAAAAATCAGATTCAGTAACATTTGTTGTCCCAAATATCTACTCTCTTAGGCAGATGATCTTCCATTACTATATGAAACTAAAAAGGCATAAAAAGAAATCTCACATAATTTGAGTGTTTTGGTGAGAATTAGTCAGTAAGTGTTAATGTAAAACAAACTATGATTATAAAGGAAAACAGTTAAACAAATTACCCACTCATTGGTACATTGCTAACATACAAAAATATTCAAATTGCATAATAAATTAATCTTAAACATGTTAAATATGAGTATGTTTATCAAAATGTTGTCATTTTTTTCACAGTTCTATAGGATTAACAAAACACGACCACCTAACAAAGGTTTGATCTACAGTTTTGTATGTATACAGGTACATAAAGAATTAGAACAATTACATTAAATTTAGATGCAGAACATGATTTGAGTATACATAGACATCCTTTGGGTATTAATATCAAATTTCAATCTATATTTTACCTAATTAGATTAATTTCTGATGACATGCACCCCCTTTTGATGAATGGGTTGTTTTGTTTCAACGCTATGACTTAGGTGTAATTTATTTCATGTATTCATAATTTATGAAAAACATGTGCCAGACGAAACAGGTATGGATTTAGACACATTGAAGAAATTTTCCATCACTAAAACTATGAGATAACAATTACAATAAAAATTGAAGAATTTTCATTAAAATGTTTAAAATAACAAAACAATAGATATAAAAAGTAAAATAGCAAAAATAGCGACAAACAAAAATAAACAAAAAATATTAAGGACAGCAGCAAACTTATAGATGTTTTTGTTAAAAAAATAATACAAGTCAGGGGAATAACTTAAACATTTTAAACAAGTAACATTTACAATTACCTATACAAGTTCTGTTAAAAACAAGGTTATTTTGAATATAATTTATGTACGCAACTTGTCTAAATATATATTTTAGGTGTCCATCAGATATTACTAGCTTTAACACATTTTATCAATTTTATAAAATGATGTAAAAAATCATGACACTACATTTAGCCCATGCTTCTTTTGAAATTAAAAATAACTCTATTTAGTAAGTTTATAATTTTAAAAGCAAAACTTAACTATATAAGTACATGTTAAAATTTACTTGTTAAAGTAACGGCCAAGACCGAATACAGACAAAACGTTTTTGTTACCCTTAGTTGATATGAATTTAGAAATCCGATAACGAATTCTAGAATTAGTGACAACAATTCATTAATAAAAAAAGGGAAACATTATGCAAAACCATCCAAAAATTGAAGCTGAAATTCATTTAATCTGATATTGTGATATTATCAGTAATATTAGCAATTTTTTATATTTTGATTTTATGATAATTGAGAAAATACATTTTATAGATTAACATTATATAGGCAAAACTACTATACAATACAATACAATATTTTATCAATGTCTTACCTTTTTTTCAAATTAATACATAATACATTGATCATGTTGATCATGTTGATTAAAACAAATTACAAATATATATAAAAAAAACTTCAATAAAAAATAACGAATGACGATTACTTACACATAAGAACCAAATTACTCAAAAAATAAAACAATAAAGATGAAAACATGTATATCATGGATATAAAAATTTACGATTTCTATTTAAAATGTCTAGGCATGTTTTTGCACAAAAGGGGATATTGCTTGCTATAGACTAAAAAAATATCAAAACCATCAACTGTGTCCAATATCATCATATATTGGGCAAAATACAAGTACATGTTCTTCGTTCTTGATGGATTTCGGACAGCATAAACAATTTCGTTCTTGTAATCTCAAAAATTTAAAAGGAATTTCTAACTCAGTTCTGTATGTGCCTGTCCCGGGCCAGAAGCCTATAAATCAGTGGTTGTCATGTGTTGCTATATATAACTCTCGAGCAGATGACCAAATTGATATCAATTTTACAAAAACGTTTCTTGAGTAGTTGGTTTCTCAGTCTTAGGTTGTATTTCATCACCCTTGTGTTTTTGTCCATCACCTTGCGAACTGGAAGACAGTCGGACTGTTGGAGAGACTGTTGCTATTTGGCGCTTTTCGTTTTTGTTTTCACTACTTCCATGTAATTTGTGGATGTAAGCACCGATCTGGCTATTTTGTTCTGAGAATAGAGCATTATGGTCACTTTCTTCATTTCTGTATGAGAATTAAATAAAACATTCTTAGTAAGGGCATAAACTGTGTAGACTTTATGGACTACAAATTGTGAGAATTAACTAGAGACTATAATACAACATAATGCAATATTCAAATGGGGATATATTCCTTTATGCGCATCGTTGAAAGCGTTTCGTCAATTTACATATCTCATATATCATGTATATGTGTTGTGCTAACAAAGAAAAACATGCAAAAAAGATAGTGCCCTCGTTTATTCTATTCTAGTTTTTTATCATGATGTTTCACCTATTTTATACTCAAATTCTGAAATGATATACAAGTGTGCGTAATACAAAGTCATATCTCTTTGTAATTTATTTTTATAAAAATCAGTATTTTCTGTCCTTTTGTTAAACTGAGTACCCTATTTATTTTAATTTTTTTTTTTACGGTTCAAACTTTATCCATCTTAATACGTTTGATTAAGAATATCACTGTTTGGACTGAATAAACGGTATAGCTTAAGTTATAGTCCTGTTTTCTAAAAGCACATTTACGTGTCACTTACTTGAGGTTCTCTGTTGAATCGTAATTCTCCACTGTAATGTTTTCTTTGTGACGCCTGTCACCAGACGTATCATACAACCCTTCCTTTGATTCCTGATACACGTCTTCTTCCTGTTGACCAGCAGGAGGTTTGTTTTCCGTAGTTACTGCACATTTAGGTTTGTTTACACAAGCATACACAACAGCTTGAGGTGGTTGTGTTCTGTCAATAAATAACAAAATATATCAATCATTACAGAACAACTGACCGGCACAGGATCATTAGCCTCTTCCTGACGGTACTATTGTAACGTTCGGGAAGCATTTTCATTTTGTTTTACTTCTCTCTATATTTTCCTTTGTCCTCATCATGCTATTTTATATACTAGTAACTTCATGTTTTCAAACGTCGCGTTAAATCTTTGCCATTATCTTTAATTGACAGGACACTCTACGAAATATGGTAAAACTTTTTTGTCGAATATAGTCTATGTCTAGATACAAATGAAGTTGTCGTGATGCATTGTTCTGATAGAAATCGAATACTTATATTTACAAATGTAATTCACAGTTTTTTATGCACATTGTAAAGATTAGTGTCTAATCTGATGTTCAGTAGTTGTCGTTTGTTTATGTGGTTATTAAGTGTTGCTCGTTTCTCGTTTTTTATATAGATAAGACCGTTGGTTTTCCCGTTTAAATGGTTTTACACCAGTAATTGTTTGTGACCCTTTATAAACAACACAACGAGAGCCACAATTGAAGCATGAACTTCTTACCCTTCCGGAGCACCTGAGATCACCTCTAGTTTTTGGTGGTGTTCGTGTTGTTTATTCTTTAGTTTTCTATGTTGTGTCATGTGTACTATCGTTTGACTGTTTGTCTTTTTCATTTTTAGTCATGCCGTTGTCAGTTTAATTTCGATTTATGAGTTTGACTGTCCCTCTGGTATCTTTCGTCCCTCTTTTATAGCTTGCTGTTCGGTGTGAGCCAAGGCTCTGTGTTGAAGACCGTATCTTGACCTATAATAGTTTACTTTTATTAATTGTGACTTGAATGGTAATAAGTTGTCTCATTGGCACTCATACCACATATGCCTATATCTATGTATGAAAATATAATCTGCGTGCTATTTGCATGCAAAATTTACTAAAAATGTAAGTCGTAAGTTGCAAAGTCTTTTTTTTCTTCTTTTTTTTCTTATTTGTGGATCAGTATTCATGTTATTGTCTTTGCTTCTTTTCTTGTTAAAAAAAAATAATCATTTCTTTTTCTAGAAGCATGGTATTACTGAAGGTTTACCTTCAAATTAGGCAAGATATATTTCATCTGAAAAAAAAATCTATCATGTCATTTTTTTTTTTTTCTTTTTAATTTTAATTATGCGTATTACATTTCTGGTATAATATTACTATGCAATAAAGAGATATTTTACAATTTGATATAGAAATAGTGAGATGTTGTATGATTGACAATGAGTGAAATATTCAAATAAAAAAACAGCATGCCTTTTCTATACATACGGGTTATCTTTCTCTCTTTCTTCATCTTCTTTCTGTTTCTTCAAGTATTCTTGATTATGCTGTTTAACTTTGGCAATTGTTTCCTCGTCACTCAGAATTTTAAATTTCATGTCAGTATCATCTAAATCAATATCTTCGTATCCTGTAGTCTTTTTTGTGGAACTAGTAGATGGTACTGTCTGTGTTGTTTCAATTTGATCCATGTTTAACTCCATTCTGTCTACAGGTTTGTATTCTTCTTTTCTAAAAGACAATTCGACAATACACTTTGAATACTAATTTTAAAAATATTTAGCAGTTATGGCAATTGTTGTGACTTGTGGTAGTTATTACCATACAATGCTGCTAGAAAATATATATTCAAACTTTTATATTTATAATTGTTTTGATTTGATCAACCACGTCATGGTCTGTCCGTATCAACCAAGCTATAACATAAACAGATATTGGGCATGTTCAATTATATATATATATCTATTTAGAGAGAGAGATATTCGGCAAATCACAAGGTTAATATTACTACGACCGTATCGAAACGCACAACTAATCAAAGCATACACACTCTCAATAAAATCAGTATTTTTTTAAGCGCTTACAAGATATCTAATCTTTCTTTCTTTTTTTATTTTGTGGAGGAGGGGAGGGGGCTTCAATATTTAAAAGATTAAAGCAACGGCTTATATACAAAATAAATTTGTATCTGTACCACTTATTACACAAGCATATCCTAAATATTCACTCAAGTCTCAAATTGCATTTAAGAAAAAGGTTGAAACAGAATTGAAGCCAGCATTTTAGCATATGGAAGAAAAAATCTATTCAATTATTTTTAGCAATTTTCTTCGTTTATAAATAATTGAAATAATAATGACATTTATTTAACATTCGCAGCATTGAATTGGCTAATTACAGTTGTCGTTTGGTTATATGTTAGGTAATTAATGTTTAGCATTTTAAAAAAACATTTCTTTATTGTTTATTGATCGAAACACAAGATCACCCTAAGAACCGATTAAGGGGATACAAGATTACTATCGCATATTGATAAAAGGAAAGACAAACTGCGAGCTACTGCTCACTGATGATACCCCCGCCGCAAGTGGATAATATTAATAGTGTAAAAATATGCAAGTGTTCGGTAAACAGGAAGTTGTCGAGTGATGAATCTGAAAATGCATCACACGGTATAGCTGACTTATAAAAATCCTGAAACCAAATTTCAGAAATCCTTGTATTGTAGTTCCTGAGAAAATTGTGACGAAAATTTTTAACTTGGTAATCATGTGTAAAATCATACAAGTGTTCGGTAAACAGGAAGTTGTCGAGTGATGAATCTGAAAACGCATCACACGGTATAGCTGACTTATATAAATCCTGAAACCAAATTTCAGAAATCCTTGTATTGTAGTTCCTGAGAAAAATGTGACGAAAATTTTCAACTTGGTTATCATGTGTAAAATCATACAAGTGTTCGGTAAACAGGAAGTTGTCGAGTGATGAATCTGAAAACGCATCACACGGTATAGCTGACTTATATAAATCCTGAAACCAAATTTCAGAAATCCTTGTATTGTAGTTCCTGAGAAAAATGTGACGAAAATTTTCAACTTGGCTATCATGTGTAAAATCAGACAAGTGTTCGGTAAACAGGAAGTTGTCAAGTGATGAATCTGAAAACGCATCACACGGTATGGCTGACATATATAAATGTTGATACCAAATTACAGAAAGGGTGGATGTGTAGTTTTTGAGAAAAATGTGACGAAAGTTTCATGGGACGGACTGACTGACTGACGGACGGACTGATGGACGGACGGACGGACTGACAGATAGAGGTAAAACAGTATACCCCCCCTTTTTTAAAGTGGGGGTATAATCAATGAAACAAACAAACCTTCGTCACTTTATTTATATATATCATCTACCGTGTGAATATACAGTAAGTAAACGCGGTACACTACAGTACAGAACAAAATTGGCAATATAAACGGTAGATGACCATAATGTCGATTGCAAGATAGAAATGTACTATTGAGCAACGTTTTACGAGGTGAAATAACCCTTTGAAATATTGATTATATTAAGATTTGGAATGCAAGCTCTCTAAAGTCAACATTTCCACATGAATTTTCAAAACTTATATAAATGTTTAGGTCAGAAATTTTATGGACAAGATGAAATCAGTATTTTTAATTATTTTTTTACAAGAAAATTAACTTATTAACTTATTAACATGAAATTGAGATCAGTCCGTTTAAATAAAAGCTTAAAAGAAATCAGTGTGGATCTTTTTTTAAGTAAAGCACCTTAAAAATATAAAAAGAACCAAACAGTATGTATGTGAAGTTAGTAGCGGGTTCGTTTTTCGTTATTCGATATTAAATATATACTGCTAGCAGTCGGTTCGATATTCACTTTAGGTTGCATTTCTGTAAATATTGACAATGCAATTTCCCATAGGAACTCCTTTTACGGCTAAAACTGTACCACTTTTACTATGAAGTTTTGAAAAAAATCTTATCCTAGAATTGAAAGTTCATATGCACCACAATTTTTTTCAAAGGTCAAAATATAGGGCTGTGCGGCATATTTTCAACGTTTATATGCCCTGAACTTCTCAGAGTTTAAACTTACACTAATTTTCTTAACTACCCCTACCTCGAATGAAAGGTTACCACAGATTTCAATGTAAACAATATGCACGTGTTTATTTACTGGTAACATTCCCAAGTTCTGTCTCTGCGATATGGAACACAGAGAGCATAACTGGGAACCAGTATGTAAACAAAATGAATTTTCTATGAATATTCAATTACTCCCCAAAAGAGGCGTGTTTTGAGAAACAGCTGTATTTACAAAGTGCAACCTATACAGACATTTATTCAAATAGAAAACTCTCTAAAATCAGTTTTTCTCACATTAATACTCATTTATCAGAATTAAAGTCTTAAAGAAATCACTGTGTATACTCTAAGTTTTCTTTACTATACATTTTATACCCCCTCCCCTGTTTCAATTTTTTAAAGAATTTGAAAACAAGACTTTAATTATTGCCAACTTACCCTATTTGCATATTTTCTGATAAAAAATGCCTAGAACCTGTTAAAAACTGTTTTGATAACATATTGAAAGCATATCAGAATATCATAAATGTAATGTTTAGCAGTCAATCATTACAACATTCAAGATTATATAAAGTATCCAATCCAGCCTCTATCTCCAGTCCACATCTTACTGTATGCCTATTTGTCAATTAAAGAACACATTTTCTGCCTCAAATGGTCAATTTAGAATTCTTGTCACAACAGTATCATCTTTAACCATATATCTGACACAATTTAGCTACTATATATACTAGAAGTGTTCAAACAAAGCCATATTTGCAATAGTTGTATGTATGCAGATACCAGTCTGAGATATAAATTCACTTAAAATGTTGTAGAGATGACTGCTAACATTTGATTTTTGCATAACTTCCAAGCATAGTTATTGTTTTCTATATCAAGAACTTTAAAATCATAAAATCATAGCATTTACAAGTTAAATTATTTGTTTTATGACCCAGGGGGTAGGCAATTTTCTATGTTTCTTGCCCCTGGGGCCTCAAATTTCCTAAATAATTCTGCTGTTTCTAGCAATTTGGAATATTTAGTACATATTCAGGATAGAACACACTATTGTAAGTTTTCTTGAGATATTTTTGTTTTTCTAGCTTGTATTTATTATGCCGTGGTGACAAAAAAGCAGATTTAGGTGTTGCGGCTTACTTTTGGGTTATCGAAAGGACACAAATACCCCATAAATAATATTCAGGAAGGATCTATGAGTTTCAATGACTGCGAAGAGTAAATATAAGCACTTCTTACCAATTTAACTTACAAATATGCAAATATTATGATTTAATTTTGTATCCAGGACTTTAAGTAAACTATGCATACTGTAAACTGTGAATTTATGTTGAGTCATCATATTTAAGGCCCAGGATTCTATCAATCTTCATTAAATATTTATAAAAGTTCTTATTTGAGTTAATTTCTTTAAAATCTGTGCAATAAAGCAAATTTGGTTAAATTCTGAATGTTCCCCCTTTTCACCCTATATAGGTTGCATTTCTGTAAATATTGACAATGCAATTTCCCATAGGAACTCCTTTTACGGCTAAAACTGTACCACTTTTACTATGAAGTTTTGAAAAAAATCTTATCCTAGAATTGAAAGTTCATATGCACCACAATTTTTTTCAAAGGTCAAAATATAGGGCTGTGCGGCATATTTTCAACGTTTATATGCCCTGAACTTCTCAGAGTTTAAACTTACACTAATTTTCTTAACTACCCCTACCTCGAATGAAAGGTTACCACAGATTTCAATGTAAACAATATGCACGTGTTTATTTACTGGTAACATTCCCAAGTTCTGTCTCTGCGATATGGAACACAGAGAGCATAACTGGGAACCAGTATGTAAACAAAATGAATTTTCTATGAATATTCAATTACTCCCCAAAAGAGGCATGTTTTGAGAAACAGCTGTATTTACAAAGTGCAACCTATAGTTGAAAATCGTAAACAAAATAAATACTTCTGATAACATTAAAAACATAATTTTCATAGTTAAGTGGACTGATAAGATACGTAAGAAACGTTAAACGACCTCTTCAAGCTGTCGTTAATTTTCGTTGTCCTCAAAGAAAAGTCATCTGGGGCCAAAACGAATTGATATATTTGTTGGTTGAATTTTGTACCATATGATAAAGTAACAACGAATTAAGTAATGAATTAAATTTGTAATGAAAAAAAAACAAATGTTTGAATTTTTGCTGAAATTTTTTGTACACTCGAGCCCCCATAAATGAGGGAGAGAACCCCGGGTCTTTCAACGTCCATAACATTCAAATAAACCATAAACATAAAGATTTTATTAGAAGGATTTCCGAGAAAAATTGCATCTTCGATATTTACGGAGGGCTTAGATTGTCACTTTTCAGCTAAAAAATTACCCTGATTTCTCAATCTTTCTAATTTATGCAGACATTTAGTTAATAGGTAGATACACATGTGACTAAAAGGAATTTGATACACTTTCTGTCTTCTATGTTTACGGAGCGCAAAAAGAGCCAGTTGGATATTCAAAATATATAGTGAAAACCTACCTGAGACCGCTTAAATGACAGTGAGACCAGACCCCCTGGTCTTTCAATGTCCAGAATATTCAACTAAATCATAGACTCCGTATATGAAGGTTGTATCAGAGGGAGTTCCCTGAATAATGTCATCTTCGATATCTACGATGGGCTAAGATTGTCACTTTTCAGCTAACAAATGTCAACATTTTAGGACAAAGGGCACAGGGCAATGGTGAGAGCGTACTATTAGAAAGATTGAGATATCAGAGATCTCAATAAAATTGGGAAGAGTTTGTTATGGCACCTATGCTTGTTATTCTTCCCAAGTACCCCGGATTACCGTTTAAATAGCAACTGTTTACATATGTGTTAGTTTTTCTTTTCTTTTTTTATAAAACATGGATTTGATTAATTGTTTTTGTAGTGAATTTCACTGCTGATTTATATTAGACATTTCTTTATTGTATTTGAAGCTTCAAGGACGCCAATTGGTAGTTTAACTGGAGCAAATTGAGTTTACCTGGCGATGCAAAACGGAAACAGGTTTACGGATATTTGCGAAAACATTATCGAAAGACAACCGCAAAGCTCTAAATACTCCGTGTCGAAGGCCGTTCATTGACCTATATTGGTTTACTTTTTTAAATTGTTATTTGGATGGAGAGTTGTTTCATTGGCACTCACACCACATCTTCATATATCTATCTATTTTCTAATGCAAAAAAAAATACTTAATTTAATATCGGCCAATAGGTCAGTGTTAATATTTCATTAAACGAAAATCCAAGAAATGATGATTTCTTCTTTGGAGTTAAACTATGTTCCATCGACGTCAAAAATGAAATCCAAGCATTTTCTGGCTTCTTGACCGCATTAGAATGTTAAAAAATTGATAAAAAAATATATTTCTAGCTTCAACATGTGTGCTTATAATTGGAAGAAAATACGTTCTTGAATCCAAAATGTCAGCTTCCTTAGTTACAGGCAAGACGATTGAAACTGTTACGCTTACTTTCATATAATCAGACCCATTGCTACAACATATTTGTATTACAAATGAAAATGAATATTTTTATACTCACGTTCTTATTCTTTTATGTAGTAGGACAACTACAACTCCAATAACAATAAGAACAACAACACCAACAACAATTGCAATTGCAATAACAGTCCCGTTATCTACAAGATCATTCAATTAACAATTATAAAAACAAGTTCATAGGTGTAAACAGATATATTCATACTTTGTAAGACTCAATATACATATTGTGTATTATGAATATATAGCATACATGTCGTCCAAAAAGAAATCAAAATTAAAATGCATCTAGTAAAACTTTAAAAAAAAAAAAAAAAAAAAAAAAGGAAATAGTGGGGAAAATGTCGTTAAACAAGAACAAATTGATAAATTGGCTAGCTGTATTTGACCAAGCTTTTTTGGAATGTTTGTTCCTCAATGCTCTTCAACTTGGAACTTTATGTGGCCTCTATAAGCGTTTTTGATTGATTCTAGCGTCATTGATGAGTCTTTTGCAGAAAAAAAAACGCGCGTCTGCTGCACATATAAAATTTCAATTCTGGTATCTATAATGCGTTTATTTGGGATATCGTTACAAAAAGGAACAAATTACATTAAATATAAATCAGGAGTAATTCTTTAAGTAGTAAAAAAAGTCAACTGATGATTTAGATCCGATGTACCTGGGTCATCCCCAATTTTAATGAGATTCATTTTAGCTAAGCCTCTAGAAGTGTGTTTTTAATATAAAATCGCCATTTATGGAACAACAATTGTGAAAGAATCAACGTAAAGACATGAAAGAATTGCGATGTGTTCCTTATTATAAAGTTACAGCTCTTAAATGTATATTTGAAAAATATGGATCTAACTATGAATTCAACATGCTGTACGATAGAATACTATATAAGGATTTAACCAATAATAGTATATGCATGATTCTAGTGATTTGTAAAAAGCTATAACATCAATATATACCTTTTGCTTTATTGAGCCAAGAACCAGATGTTGAAGGTGTTGTTTTATCCGCTTGATTGTAAAAGATAAGATATAAAACATTTTATTACAATAACATGTTTGATAAATATTACTACAGTATAAAACTAAGAAATAGAGAGATCACTTCTAACCTCTAATACGAACTTTCAGAAAAATCTGTCATAGACTTGTTCTACAATATCCCAGAACAGTTCTACCTAGGATAGTTCTACCCTAGAACTGTTCTAAGTAGAACTGTCAGAATCAGTTCTAAGTAGAACTGACCAAATCAGTTCTAAATAGAAATTTCAGGATAAGTTCTAGGGTAGAACTGTCAACATAACTGACTGAATCAGTCCTAACCGTAGAACTGTCAGCAAAACTATCTAAAACTCTGAAATAAGACCGGCAAAATAGCAAAATTATATTTAAATCGCTTTTTTGCAGAGCCGGCAAAATAGTCACTGCCTTATATTTAGGACAAACAGTTCTGAAAACTGTTCTTTGGATAGATCCGATAGATCAATTCTAGCCGTAGAACTGCCAAAATCAGTTCTAATCGTAGAACTATCTAAATAGTTGACCAAAGATTTGGTCAGTTCTAGGTAGAACTGTCTAAATTTGTTCTAGGTAATTAGAACTGATCTAGCTAAGACTGTCAAAAAGGTGTCAGGCTGACAGGTCTATATACTGTCCTAGAACAGTTCTCCTGACAGATTGTGACAGATTTGATGAGAGGTTAGAAATTATCACCACTGTAGCTAGCCCCTTCACCGAATATTGTTCCCCTAATACACGTCACGAGTGCGGAATTTTCTCGCTGTGTTGAAGAACAATAGATGAACTTGGACCATTTTCTGTTTTTTTTCGGGTTGTTCTCTATTGGAAACATTCCAAGTTTCCATTCTTTAGTTTACATAATAAATTATTCATTCATTTACTTTTATCTACGTACGCGTGTAATCACCAAAGTGGCGAGATAATTAGGTATTTAATTATTTTATTTTCATTTATAAATTAGGACTCCGGTACCGATATATATCGCATAGAAAAATAAAATTTGGTTTCTATAAGAAGTCTATGTTACAGATAGTAACAACACGGATTCTTAAAAGACATTCCAAATAGTCTTGTTTAATACTGTTAACATCGAAACTAACAACATGTAAGGATAAAAGGGACCAACTTCAAATTATTGTTATTTGCAAATCATATAATTAATGTATACCTTAAGCTATTAACAGTTTTATTATTTGTTTTTCTTTGAATAATAAAAGTATGAATGGACATGGAGATTACTCTTTATTTGGATAACATTTCATTTTGATAACTACGTGGAAGTTATTTTGAGCAAATAATACGAAATTATATTGAAGGAACACAGGTCATGCCAAAAATGAGAAGGTAAAGTTTGGTACGTTTTTACTGAGATAAGGAAAGTTAATCATTTCAAAATTAAAATCATTACGTTGTTATAGATTCTGGAAGAGAGATCACGTTTATGTCAAATTTGATATGGTATAAAATGAGACGGAGGTCTGTTGTTTTTATTTCTAGTTCAGTTATGGGGGATAAGAACATCATCAATGTATATAAATGTCTCGTTAAGAGGCTCATAGTTTGTTCCCATAGGAATATCTACAATTTGTTGAAACAGACAACCTGCGAATTCAATAATTGTTTTGTCAGTAAGACGGCATAATAGTACACTACAAAAATAACACTACAATGTATTGCATAAGCATAAAAACAAACAATGCACACAGATACACTTGCTACCGACAATATTAAAATTTTATAAAAAGAACATCTGTTAAAAGAGTGTTTAAGACAGTTCAACGGTACAGAAAGAAAAATCATTTATATGCAAAGGGAGAATAATAGAAGAACCTAAACAAAAACTGAACATTAAAGTTATAAGATACATACATCATGCACATGCAATGTAGTTTAGGCGTCCATCATTCCAATACTCAGTTTTCCTTCTAAAAAGATAAATAATTATGAGTATTAATGACATGCTATTGTAGAGTTTCGGTACAGAAAAGACATAGTGCACTCTTGATCATATTATAAAACTATGGAACAAGGAATGCATACACAAATTTTACTGAGCGTTAAGGAAAACAGTGTTGTTGCTTTCAATAATTACTATTACCTGTATTTATAATCTTGATATTGACAATAGTAGCATTTTGGTATACATCGCCATGAAAAGTGTTGTTAACCTTACAGGTGTAGGTTCCACTATCTGTTATATTAAGATTCGTAATTGTAAAGTTTTCATTTGAACTAACTTGTTCCTTGGGATTTTCTTTATACCAATAGTAAGAAGGTTTAGGATTACCATCGCTTTTACAAACTAAATGTATACTTGTATCTTCGCCCAATACAAAGTCAGTTTTATTCGGATAGTTGATAATAGTTGGCATTCTAACTGGATCTGAAAATGTAAGTATCGAGAATGCATGCATGTTAGTATTTAATACTCATACTCTAAATACTATAGATATTTTGTGTCTTTGCAATGTCATTATGGTCATATATGTGTATTTTTTCGTTCGTATACACCAATAATATGCTTGAGTTTTTTCACTTTCTTTTTAAAACGTTTTTATCAAGACATTTTAAATCAAAGAATGTTTTTAACAATGCCTCCATAATAAGGAAACCTGAAATTAGTAAGCCCAAAACACAATAATTATTGATATTTCAACCTGCACACACATTCCGAATAAATCATTTTTGCTCATCGTGATAAATTCAGTTAATTGCAAACCTCACAGTAATGTCAGCTTTTGTTCAAGCGATATACATCATTTATCTATACATAGTTGACCTTTTACTTTACAATTCAATTTTTATTGGATATGAAACACATTTCATTGAAAAAATGTTTAAAAAGCAGATAATCTGATAACTATAATTGACCATCACTCAGGTAGCAGCTGTCAGTGGATCAAACCTATTCCAGAGATGTAATATGCCAAGATGTGACATTTAAAATGAAGCGCGCAAAATACCTGTTATTTTCTTTTCGTAATGTCACTTATAGTGATATGATATATCTAACTTGGAGCAACCTGTACTATTTAATATGGAAGGATTGACAATTTAGACAGGGAACAAATGAACTCTAATTATGATATGACTTACAATCAGTATTTAACTGAATCAATGGAAAAAAACTATATGCATATTTTTAAATATAATAGTCTATACTTTTGCTTAATCATTGAGGCATTAAAAATAAATAAAGTTGAAAAACCTTTGAAAACGTTATAATTTCATCATTTTTTTGGTTATGTTACTATGACAACTGAAAATATATAATATATTTGATAATATGCTTCATCAAACTTAAATCATTAATTAAAGACAGCGTGACAAAGTCTTGACATTTTTGTCAATTCATTTACTTGCATGACTGCCATCTTTGAATCGATAATTGAAAGAAAAAATATATGATGATTTTCGCTAACTGCTGAGTAATTTATTTTGCCTATTTTTAGTTCGTGGAAACAACAAATTGCTTTCATTTGATTGTCTTGTGAAACTGTACTATTTTCTGTAAGTTTAACAAAGGATATGACAACATGTGTCACACTTTGTACACACAAGTTTGTAAGATATACAATAAAACACTGTTGATCACTGTGTCGTTAGGGACAGAAAAATGTATGCCAATTAATCTAATCAGCTAATTATTCCCTGGGTAGTCAGTGGATTTTAACAGGGTACGTCAAAAGACGCTTGAAATCTTGAATATTTGATGAATAAAATTATTATTTTGTTAAAAAAAGGAAACGGACGGACTATAAAAGATGTCAATACGTCTTTTGATAAAATGATATTGACCTTTTCCTGCTTATTGTTTGTGCGACCATATGACAATTCTGAACCTAAAACGTGATGAATTTATAATTATCAGTACTTCGGTATTTTGCGTACCAACAAATTCATTGTAGGCAAAACAAGAATATGTATCATTTCAAAACTGGATTTGCTGGTTAGTCCAGAATTTTTTGAATCCGATCCTCATCCTCAAATAAATGAATAAATTCACAGTATACGTGCTATGAAAAATGTATATGCTGTACTCAGATACGAAGGCATGCCAAATAGATACGAAGGCATGCCAAATATCCGTGAGAAATGTTACGCATAAAGTAGCATACATAGAAAACATGCTATAATAAAAAGCTGAATAAATTATAATTTGTCATCTAAAGTGTTCATGTCACTGCAATAAACATTCTCTTAAATTATCTTTTTTATTAAGTTCCTTAGTGATAGACTAATGTGGTCGATTGCAGCTAGTTAAAACTGTGAGAATCATTACACTCGGAGATCCAAAATTCTGACTTGTAGATCAAGGGTGAGGGAAAGAAATCAGAATTGTTTCTCTTGGCTAGAGAAGATGATGCACAAAAGCAATGTTGATGTTTTATTCTACGTTACTAAATAAAAATAAAGGTCGATTTTATTTTTTTCAAACACAAATATTTGATAATATCTAACAAACTTTTTGAACCACAATTTAACATATTGAATACGATTTTGGTCACTAGCTAGTAGGATTATAGGTACCAAAAAAATTTAGGAGTGTGAAAGTACATATGTATAAAAAAAAAAACAAAAAAAAAACATGTTGTATGATTGCCAACGAGACAACTCTCCACAAGATACCAAAACTTATACGGAAAGACAACTGTTCAGCCTTCAACAATTAGCAAAGTCAATACTACATAGTCAGCTATAAAGGTCAAAAGTCAAAAGTCGAAACATCTAAACGAGAAAACCAACAGCCTGATAAATGTTTGGTTTAAATCAATGATAACAACATCAATAATCATACAAAAAAAAAACATTCAGAGATTAAATTACAGTGTTGAATATATAACCTTTTAGAATAATTTAATTATAAGGAGATGTGGAGTGATAACTGTATTTAAAGTAATATATCTTAATTTCAAGTCTCGCTATACAACATCACCGTTACATTTTGGGTATTCTATTCCGTTTGATCTGCATGTTAAACTAAATTGCTGACCAAATATTTACATCTATTTTATTAAAGGTTTTAAGTAATTTGATGTTACGAAATTCCGAACTGAATAATTTACCAGGAATACATGATTACGCTCATAAAACCCAAACAGACACGAACATGGCGAACGAGTTATAAAAGTAACATCTATGACCAACAAGGGAAAATTAACCATAGGAAAAGAATCATCCCTTTTATCATAAGTTTTGTAAAAGTTTCTGGTGTAATCTTGAAATATGTTAATCTAGTTTATTACACTAAAACATTAGTTTATAAGACAATAACAATCAAAACTAAGGAATAAACAAAGACTCGTTAAACCAAAAGACATCAACAGTCATGAATAAGAAATAAGAAACGACACGAACTCCAATAAAAACCGGGAGTGAAAGCAGGTGCCCCGGAAGGGTAAGCATTTCCTGCACAGTATACGTATTACTTTGATATTCAAAAAGGGTAAACTTTACTTGTAGAGAACTTTGGTCCAATATCTTTTCGTATTATAGATTTTTAAAATTGTTTCGTAAGTTCTTGATCAACGATAAAAAAAAAAACCTTCTTAAAATACTGAATGAAGTTCAAACCAGGTATGTTAAAAGAAGATTTAATGGGTTCAATCTGAAACAAGTTTAAGATGTTATAGACTTCTCTGATACATCAATAAAGGAGTAGGTTCAGTAAGACCCCTTTTTGGCCCCAAAAAATAGCAGTTTTAGAAAATTGTGAAAATGTAATCTTTAAGCTATATTTTGGAAGGTAAAATGCTTCTGCTACATAGATATGAGCTGTTTTGGAAACTACAATGCACACATATCGCGTTCTTGCATCATTAAGTCATGCTAAATTACTGAAATCTTCAAAATTTTAGCATTTTGGTTAATTTTTAGACGGTTTCCGTCTAAAATGAAAGTGGCCGCATTCGTGTTCATTCATAACATTGAAATGTTAGTTGTATTTGATGATAATACAAAACATATATAAAGGTTGAGGATGAACACGGATGCGGCCACTTTCATTTTTGACAAAAACCATCCGAAAAGTGACGTTTTTTGGCATATTTGATAGATGTTTCATATTTAAGCTTGAATCAGAGCGTTTTTAATGACTAGATCAGTTAAAATCTTTCACAAAAACTTATCGAATCAATTGAAATAGACACTAAAGTGTTTAAAAAGTGTCCAAAAACTTGCGTTAGATGAACCTGAAATTTGAGGCCAAAATCGGCCCTTACCAGACCTACTCCTTTAGGGGGCAATTGATTGTATAGATTTTTGAAGGCATTGCATTTGTTAGTATCAGATTTTATTCCTTGATAATTTTAACATTTCAGCTTTAGTGAATAAATTATCAAATAGCCTACAACTATCTACATAATATATACGTTCAAACATGCATCTATCATAAATAATGGTTGTTAATCAGAAATTCCAAATTTTCATGTGAAATACCGCAAGGATATTCTTTATCAGTTTTACGGTTTGTTTTTGCTGTTGAAATTATAGCTATGAAGTTAGAAATAACAAAGTAGTAACAATATTAAATAAACTGATGACATAATAGTATTTCGTGAAGATAGAAGCGATATGAAATTTGCAATGATTTGATTTGTTTTTATAGAATGGTATGGTATTTTAGCCAATGATACAACTATTCATAAATCATGTGTATTGATCAATAGAAATAGAACAGAATGATGGGTTGGACAATCATATAAAAATAACATTGTCAGCATTAATTTGTAGAAAAAAACGCGTGAGAAGTGCTAAAAAAGATGGGATGGAAAAAAAATAAAAAAATAAAATCAAAATGTTCAAAACATGGAACACAACATATCTTCAATAATAGGGGAAGTACTAATTGTACACGCTTTCATTGAGCCCTTATCTACATAATGGGGTAGAGTTTGCGTTATTCATGTTATTCTCGAAGGCTTATTTAAAAAAAACTAGAAACAAGAAGGTTTAATAAAGATTTAGAATGGGAAATAAAGGCAACAGTAGTATACCGCTGTTCAAAACTCATAAACAAAGTAAAAATATACCTGATGATACCAGGGGGTTTCAAATGCTCGGTTTTAAAAGTAAATATATTTCGCTAGCTGCATTATGCGTATTATAGATTACCTACTGTAAAGTTGTCACCTTGAATCTTAAACCTTTTATATTCGTTTTATATATCTAAAGGTGTCTTATATTCGATTTACATTCAACTTGAATTAAAATCATGTAAAAATTAAAGGTATCTAAAAGGTGTTCCGGAATTTTATATAGAAATAATTACGTTCTAGATAATAAGGGGAAACAAATAAACAGTCATATCTATTGATAAGCAAATCTATGGGGAATACATTTACCAGCCCAGTAGTCAAGAATTCTGTGTTGACATTAAAATTGTCATTTTTATAAATTTACTGTTTTCAAACATGTTTTCAAAAGTATGAATTATCCGAAATACGAAATATTTTCTTATCCTAGGCATAAATAACCTCAGCCGTATTTGATACATCTTGAAATTTTTGCGTCATCGATGCTTTTTAACTTTGAATTTGTTTTGCTTTCTAACTTTTTTGTTCGAAGAGTCACTAATGTGTCTTATGTTGACGAAACAACATCTGACGTATTAAATTATAAGCCTGGTACGTTTAAAAACTATTTATTACATTTCATGATAAACCCACTTATCTTTGAAAACTGGATAAATAGTGTTATAATACTAGTAGACTCAAAATATATTCTAGAGCACACTATGTCATAATCATGATTTTTTTTTAAATTGAGGTAACAATGAATGAAGTGATCATAAGAAAATGGTAATATTTTCCACAAAATAACTGTTATGACTCTAAGACAAAGTATAGAAGTATTGATTACCTTAGTTTTTTTTTTTACAGAAAGTATATTAATTACAAAAGAAGTATTTTATTCATTTGCGTAGAGATTATAGTACCTTGCATGTGTCTTAAACTATTATTGCTCTGTGGTTTGTCATTAATATATCTATAAAATTATACTTACAGTAGACCTCTATTGGTGCTGTTTCTATATACATAGCCGGGTCTGCCATTGATGAATTAACAACACATCGTATCACTACATTGTTGTCATCAGCCGATATTTGGAACGTGAAGTTACTTTTACGATAGTAGGAACAATTTACATACATCGATTTTGATGTTGCATAGATTTTATCATGCATGAGAAGTATCTTTCCTTTCAGATACTTTTGAATGAAATGTTCCCCTGGCGGATTTCCAACGTCTCCTGTACAGACAACTGTGATGTTATCACCTTCAGCTATTCCCTGTGCTGTTGTCGATGTTGGACTATAATATGTCGTAGTTCTATAGCTGGTTGAAATATCCTCTTGCAAAAGGGAAGATGTTGTATTAGGACCAGGAGTTGGTATCTTAAAATTGTTAAATACAGATGCAGTGTTCTGTTTTCCAGTCTCTGAGGCAGATACAGTCTCATTTTCATTTGATGTTACTGCAGTAGAAGGTGACTCAGAGCTATAATCCACATTTGTAGTTGAGGATACTGATACATCTGTTGGTGTGTGAACTAATAAAACGCTATCAGGTTTTGAAGGTGGTACTAGGAAAATATTTATATCACAATATTAACTCAATTTTAAAATTGGAAAACCAGATTTATTTTTTATTATAACATGTCTTCAATTAAAAAAAAGCAAAGGTTAAACATGTCTCCGCCGCGAAATGTAGGTATTCAAATTAGTTGTAATGACTTTCAAAACACTCTCAAACCTTGTAACAGTAAGAATTTATCAATTAATGTTATACATGCGTAAACGAACAAATTTTTGCATTTTGTTGGTTGTACCGTATTGCTGGTTATTGTTGCGAGATGCATGTTTATTTGCGCTTATTTTGGATGATAAACGAAAATTGGGAAAAGTAAACTATGTGCACATTTATATATACGTTAGGTACTTTCTAAAAAATTAAGCGTTTTGTATAGGATCACTTATTTAGGTCAATACCAATATGTTAGTTTCAACAACAAAAATGCCAAAAGGAATCTACATATATGTATTTTTTTTAATTACTGTCAGGTTTATATACCCTTATTAATAGGTGTTAATTAGAATAAGAGTGTAAGGTAATTACCCTTATTCATTTGTGTCAAACTATATATATATAAGAGTTGTAAACACTCATAATAAATTTGTAACCTAATTAATAAGTACATTAAATATCTATTCAATTTCGTAAATAATAAACCCTAAAATTTACAAGACGTTTTGATATCTGTCAATATATGCAAGTCTCCAGCATTTATTTATTAACGGATTCAGAATATGATTAATAAATAAGACGTCAGTCATGTAAAAAAATCATTTAACCACAGCAATAAACATTGGATTGTGAAGTTTTAAAACTTTATAACTAGAATAATTTCGGTATGCTTAAAATATTTAATTGGGATTAAAGAATCCATCAAAATAAAAACCTAATATTTTCGTATATTTCGTTTACAAGGGAAAATTTGACAACCTCGAAAATAACTTGCTATATGATATCATGTCAATAATTGATCATTAGCTTCGCGTTAGGAATTTTAACGTTTTGTTGATTTTCCAACTGTATATTTAAAATAAACATGATATATGTATCATTGATGAAACCTGATATATACATTTTGTATGGGATAAATGGACACAAAAAAGTGGCTACCTCTGTCACCCAAGTCATGTGACGTCTTACTTAGTTGTATAACGTAACGGTACCCAAATTGCAACGGGTACCCAAATTGCACCTATTTAGCAAAAATAGCAGCGGAAATCTTACAAGATCTCCTAGAGACTAAACAATTTGTATTTTTATGATTTGATACTATACATGTCTTTCAAAATAGGTAAATATATTTAGATAAACACAAAACGTTCACAGTATCTATCAACAGATGAAGTGTTTACTGAAAAAGCAAAATGTACTGAAACGTCGCCATGCGACGTCATCAAAACGTCATCTTTTTAAAATTAGCAAATACAATATGTTTCAAGTATTCATTTCTTAAAAAAAGAAGAGTAAGCATGGACAAATATCCAATTGTTCAAAATATTTGAAAAAAATAAACAAAAGCTCTGTTATTCGACTTTTGACGATGCGAATTTAAGCATGGATGCAATTTGGGTACTCCTCATTACAGAATCATTGATGGTTTGGGGGTTAGTTCAGAAATTTTTCTATGATTCCATATGAATTGAAAATCAAATTGGTGTACCTATATAGTAAAGAAGGATACGGCTACAAAATAAACACAAAATGGAAACTTTTGTCTTAATCATAAAAAAACGTAGTTGAAAAAACTGTCAAAATAGGTGCAATTTGGGTACCGTCACGTTATGTCTTCAACGATTTAAGATTCTATCTCACTGGTAAAATAATCTAAAAACAACAAACATAAATGTCCTTGATTAATATGTTCTGCCATTCCTTTTTAAAAGTATAAAAAAATGTTAATTAGATAAATGTGATCAATATGGACAAAAATACTTGAAATCTTTGGTGATGCACGCATCATACATGTAAGTGCCGAAGATTAACACATACTGGTAAACACAACCTGTATCACATTGGGAATATGGTTTTGATAATCACCCTAAAAAAAATCTCTTAAAGAGAAAATGCTCTTTCTCGAATCATAACTCACATCAATTTATATGTTGTTTTACATTGACAAATAAACTATGGCATTGCAAAAATTGAAATATACTTCTCTACCTTGTATTGATATTCCAATTGCTTCTGACTCTGTTGCTATACGTTCGATGTCTTGTCTTTTAACAACTAATCTACATTTATACAGTCTTGAATGTTTACAATGTAGGTCATCAAAGCTGAATGAAACGCGTTTTGATGATTTATTAACTGAAGACAATGATGCATTGCCAAACAGAACTTTGCCAAATGATTGTAATATGGGACCATAATCGGTATCAAATGATGCTACATTTTCAAATTCACGTGACGTCATATTTGTTGCCAAAATCCACACTGAATCTAGGAGATCTCCTTGATCAATCGTGAAATTACAAACTAATATCGTGCCATTTGTTCCAATTTTATTTGTGATATTTCCATTGATTTGTACTTCTCGTGCCCCTGTGCCTGTGAAATAAAAAAAAGTTTGAAGTTATAAGAAATAAAAGAGGAACGAAAGATACCAGAGGGACAGTCAAAATCATAAATCGAAAATAAACCGACAATTATTATAAACTGATTCCATTTCTAAAAGGGAAAATCCATTGTTTTCCTTTTTTATCTTTGTAAACAATTTTAAGATTAATTTAATACATTAAATGCTTTTTTAATACTTTATTACTAACTTAAGTATTAGATTTTTCATATTGGCTATAGAATTCTTACAAATTTTACAATATCTTGTAAATTTATTATGAAATGTTTCCTTCAATATACTAGTCCAAAGACCATTTTTAACATGTACACATAGCATAAAATTTGCTATCTGGTCGTTAGACCAAAACTGAAGAAGTGACTTTTTATTGTTGTAAAAAAAAACATCAATACAAACTTAATAAATACCAAATGTTTAATCCACAAATGTTTTGAATAAATATTGTGGTCTTTCAACCAAAAAGAATGTTGTCAAACGATATTGTATTATTCTGGTCTAAAGACCAAATATTCATGTATTTTCTTATTCATATAGAAAAAACAACCTAACAATTAAACCAATCTATAGGTTGTTTGATACTCATAAACTGGTCTTTGAACCAAAAAAAAAAAAAAGAAAAGAAGAAGAAAATGATTCGGTAGAAATTTTAGTATTTACTATTAAAAACAAAAGATCAATATCAACGAATAAAGGCCAGATAATAAAAAAACACAAAACACATCTAGGATTCACTGTCAATGTCATTCTAAGCGCTTTGGTCTCTCACATGTTATCAATAAGTTACATTGTACTACTAAGATATTTTGGAGAATAAAACAATTTTTATTAATGAAATATTTAAAATGTTATTGACACAAAACGTCATGAATGTGAACTATTGAATTAGACTATGTAACGGGTTTGTAATAATATGACCAACACGACGACCTGTGCCACATGTGGAGTAGGACACGTTTACCCTTTCAAAGCACCTTAGATCACCGAAAGTTTATTTGGCGGTTCGTGTTGCTAAGTCTTTAGTTTTGTCATTATTTATTAGTTTGTTTCTCTCAATTCGGTTAACGCTTAAAAAATGTATAGCTATTGTACACTCAGAATCTTTCAATGTTTGTTTATCATTTTATTATACATGTATGTATTTTTATAGATTTTGTTGGTCGTGGGATCGCTCGCTCCACGACATACTTTTAATCCGTGCTTCTTTTTTTTTCCTTTGTAAGCGGCTGATCTAAGTATGACATTTGTTCTGTTCTTGTCGTGTTTCTGTGTTTTGCACCTGCAAGATCTATTGTTTGGGTTTATACCGCTCAGACTTCGTTTTCAAAGTATCGTTTTTAAATGGTATGTTCTGTTTATTGTTGTACAATATATTTTTAGAAATAGCGAACGCCGATGTTGGTTTCTGTTCAACCTGTGTGATTTAAATGTCATTTAATACTTTGAGTTTATTGTTGTGAAAATGTTTGGGTGTAGACTCATGAGGCTGATAACAAAAAGCAGATCAAACAAGACAATATATTTTTTTCTTCAATTTTGATTTAATTTACTATCTTTTCCATCTGCCACCCGAGACCTACGAAGGTCACTTGTATTTTTTACGATAAATTGTCCATTGGTATTAAACAAAAGCTACAATTCCCATTTTGTATTCACCTTTTTACGTTATTGGTGTAATGATAATTTACCTCATTATAGGTTGCAATTCTCTAAATATAGACAATACAATTCCCATAGGACCTCCCTTTGCGGCTAAATCTGTGCCACTTTTACAATGAAATTTCGTGAAAATTTTTATCCAAGAACTGGAAGTTGATATGCACTACTATGTTATTCAAAGTTCAAAATATAGGGCTGTGCGGTATATTTTAAACATTTATATGCCACGAACTTCTAAGTGTTAAAACTTGTACCAATATCCAAACTATCCCTACCTCCACTCTATTGGACTTCCTAAGAATCAAATTGTGGACGCTTCCCTGTTATTCTATACTGGTAACATTCCAGAGTTATGTCTCAATGAGATTAAATACACATATCATAACCGGGAATCAGTACTTTAACAAATTAACATATCTATGAATATTATATATCTCCCCAAAAGAGTCGTGGTTTGAGTAACAGCTGTTTTTACAAATTGCAACTTTTATGACTAAACAAGTCATTCAAATCGATCAGGCATATATATATTTTACTTTGTCTCATAGAAACAAACCCAAGCACCTTTCAGTCGGATCGGTGTTTCTTTATCTCGAAAATAGATAATAACTTTAGAATTTCATTTGGTATCCAATGCTCATATCCTTTGATTTATAACATACTTAAACTTATATCCAAATTATGTACTATCCATACTAAACAATTAACAATACATTGACCCGATAATATTTGTCAACATTTCGTGTGTATTTCAGTCTACATGCAATCTTATTGTACATCGAGAAGACCTACGAAGACTGCTGATGGTCATATAACCTGGTTTACACATAAATAGAAACACAAAAAAGCAAACAATTGCAAAAGGATTTTTCTAGGTCTGTTTGACTTGGTCTTATAGGTCAAACATATATGTCAATTATCGTGAACAAACATGGCTGCTAAAAGCGAATTATTATTTCTCTACTTTACTTTCATTTATAATTGAACAAAATGAATTCATATTCTATTTTTATATCTATCATAAACGAAAACTACACCATATATTTATGATATCAAATATGAGAAGATAGCTCTGATATTATGATTTCAGATATGTAAAAGAATAAATGGGGTCACGGGACCCGTTTCTTTCTACATAATAAAATAAGCAAATTCCTAACACATTCTATTGTAAAAGTAACTTTATTTGAACAATCTGCCCTTACATTTGAGTTGCCTCCACTTATGTTTAAACTGGAAAAAATTGAAACAAACAAAAGTATTCTGCTTTTTTTTAATAACAACAATATTCAAATTCAGTTTTCTATATACATACGATAGTTTATAGGTTTTGGCGATTCTTGCACTTTAGTGTGCCATTTCTGTTTAAATTGATTAACAAGATTTTGTTTAACAATTAGTATATATAGCCGTGTATCGTTTACAAAATATTGGATATCCCACAGAAATGATAAACCAGATTCATCATGATGATTAACATGTTTCAACCAAGTAATATCATTTCTATATTTATACGATGAGTACTTGTATAGTATTGCAGGCAGTTTTTCTTGTTTTCCAGACAATAATTTAGTCCAGTAGTTACTTATACGGAGTTTTATATCAATTTCCAATGGATATCTGCCAAATTCTCCATATATCATGAAATTAGGTGTAGAATTTTTAACCTTAAGCAAAAGTTTGGAGAATTTCACATGTCAAGTCAATGATAACTCGTTCATAATCAAATCTATAAGAAAAAGGTCTTAAAAGATGTATATGTTTTTATTTTTTTCAGTTTAGGAAATTGTTTATCAGCCATGAAGACATTTATTTACCTGCCATTTTAAGTAATTGTTTTCTCAACATCAAATCCTACACTTTCATTTTTCTGGGTCTTTTTGTCTCTACTTCGAAGTCGTCACCCCATACCATGTATAATAATATATTCACACGATGTTGGGGTTTGGCAATATACAATCAAAGTAAGCAATATACAACAGGCAGTATACATGTATATAGTTCTAAATTTGTAAATTTGGTATTTGGTATTTTACCCGATTAGGACGTGTCTCGTTGAAATTTCTAATAGACTTACACAAACATGCATGCATAGACTGACTTTTAATCGTAAGGTTATAAGATCTATCAGAAAATAGAGCTATATATTTTTAGAATGGTGCAAGCGTCTTAACTGATGTTCGGTTTGCCTTTTTTATTGTATAAATTTCAAGATTTAGTAAAAGTTTAATCTAAGAAGACTTAAAGATGATTCATTTAACATCAGAATCTGACTGACGAAGGATATCTGTTATCCGAAATATTTATAAATAATTACATTTATAGTTCCTTTTTATATCATTGGTGTTGTTGTACACTTTTTAGGCGTTTATATAATTTATTTTATTGTGTACATGTATCGTTACTTGTAACGATCCAGCTCCCACGTGGGAAAAAACGTTGACTATTATTCAGACGTTTGATATATATAATTATATATATATATAGCCGGCTTAGATGCATGCAAATCTTGACAAATGATATATTTTTGTATGCTTTAGTTGGTTTTTTTTAGTTTTTGACATGGCGTTGACGCAAGTTTGATACATTAGCTACATGTATGTATCTTTTGTGCTGTACTTAACATTTATGTACACGCATGCTGCATGTTTTATTACACATTCATCACTATACCGCATCTAAATAAAGCTTTCTTGTAAACTTGAAAAATAAGGAGATGTATAGGATGTACATGTAGTATGATTGGTGATGAGACAACTATCAACCAGAATTTATAATACCTGATATAAGCAACAGTGACTAACTAACTTTCTTTAGTTAGAGTGATCGTTAATTAATCAGATAAGCTGGAGGGGGAGGGGGTGGAGGCTTCATATTAAAAGAAAATAAATTAACCTTAGCCTTGTTTTCATAAATATATAATAAATTCACAGTAACAGATAAAATAGGCTCGTGACAGCTCTGTAAGATCCCGGCACTTTTAACTGTTTTATAATACTTAACCGATAGGGTGTGTCGCTCGGGTTCTGTTACCCCACACTTTTCATATCATTTAGATCTTTAAAATGTATACCTTTTGATATGTTGCGTAGGTCAAATTGTAACCTTTTCACATATTGGTAATTAGGTTTCGTGGGGGGGGGGGGGTTGAATATTTAAGGCTAGGATTCTGTATGTAATGGTTACCTTCGGCGATACTTCCGGCTATGAACAAATGACAGGGCTTTTCATATACAAGTAATTGGAACTTTATCAACCTCATCGACTCAGAAAATTCAAATATTGGTACGCACACACACTAACATATTACCACATACATGTGCATGTTCTTTAAATTTGGTTATATAATTCGCCAAAATCGTTTCTTCCGCTTGACAACTTAAATTTTAGTACAATAATAATGACGTCTGGCAGTGGCAAGGCTATTTTATTTTTTTCTGGAACGCCTTTCTACGACAAGGCGTCCCAGAAAAAAAAGCCTTGCCAGAGGTCATAATTATTTGGACTACTAAAATTTATACTTCAGTGATGGGTCAAAGCACCTTTTTAGAGTCATAGGTTGATGAAGATGTAGATGTAGACAACGATGTTGATGGTGGGGAAAACCCACTATATCAATACATGTACAATGTATGTCCTAAATGATTAACTATCCTGTTAAAACATCGGTCACACCTTTCCGGATACCATGAACGGACGCCTAACGGATTTAAATTAAAGTTATCCGTTGACAAAATTTTTATCCGTTGGGATTCCGTTGATGTACTGACCGAATAAAACGGACGTGTAACGAATGTGTTGTGTTATGAAGCATTTGTTTAGTCCGTCGTATATACCCAATGAAAATATGAATTGGATATGGAGTAAATGTACATGAGAGAATATTGATATTAATACATGGTTACACCCAAACATGGAACGTTTTTATTGCTGTCCTTCATTGTCAATTGAGGCAAATCACCATGAGGCATTCAACAATGATAAATATTTCTCATAACTGGTAGTAAGTTCAAGTTGACCCTTCGCATTGGTTTAAGAATTCATGGTTGAATATCATACATAGCTACATTCCTATTTTTTTTTAGGACTGTTTGTTGATACTTTTAAATTTCACCAAAAGCGAATAGAAATGAAAACATTAAGCCTAGGATTTCTTAACCTTTACTGAAAGGAATAATTTGATATTTCTTTTATATCGTTTCTCAAGACCACACTCGCGAATGGTTTCAAGGGAGAGCCGGAGGATTAAAGTCATTTTTTTACAACAAAACCTTCATATGTCCTGCCCAAAATTTGATGCGTACACCAATTAACTCTCTTGTGTAAATAGACGTAGGAAGATGTGGTATGTCACACTAAACTACAGGCTTGGAACTTGGGACAGGCACAATAAAAATATGACGAGGTTATATAAAAATAAGAAGATGTGGCATGATTGCCTATAAGACAACTCTTTTTAATATTGGCAAGTAGGTGTTCTTCTGGTAACAGAAGTAACAGAAGTAACAAAAGTTCCTCTAAGGAAACTTAGAGTGAACGAGGAGCACGACCCCACACTGACGCTAGGCCATAATTGAATAACGCTTCCTCGGTACTCGGAGGATAAAATTCAAAACTGGTACCACATGAGAATATTTTAACATATGGTCTAACGTAGAATTATAGGGTCATGACCCCCCTGTCATCTTGCCAGATCCTGCCAAATGAGAATGTCTAAACACTCTCATCCCCAACAAATTGTATCACCCGTACAATTTACTTATCAATTAGGAAATACTCGAAGGTCACAACTTGCAAACGACTATAAAGCTCCCTGAACATTATTTAAGAAGACATTATTACCTACATCTGACAAGTTCACTCAGTCATGCCTGAACAAATCTCTTTCTTGGGCTTTTATATTTGGATGGCAAATTACAAGGCCATGATTTAATTCTTCTTTGAATATATTTCGAACAGCTGTGTCCCATTTATTTACCATTGTTTGTCCTTTGGTCGTTTTTCGTTTTTTTCACAAGACATTGTCAGTATGTTTTCGGCTTATAAGTTTCAATTTCCCGTTGCGCGGTATATTTCGCCTCAAATACTGTGAAGCAGCAATATTGTGGTCGAATATGTGAACATTAAATGTATCTCTTCATTCGGAGAATCTATTTTAATGATAGATATTTTATTGTTTCTGTTCAATAAGTTTATAAACATATATTCTTAAACATTGTGTTTTTAATCTTTCCAGAAATATGTTATAAATACTTAGGACCTCGTATAATCACTGAAAAAACAATAATACATGTAGGTAATCAATCTTTTTTCCAGGATAATATGCTCTACAGCGCATTTGAATAGCCAAACAATTAAAATGAGACAGTCGTTGTCTTTACAATTTTGCTGAAATAGCCTTGACGTTGCGTAATCCTTTCGACGACGTCATGATTTTTCTCTTTTCCCGTCAACAACACTCTTTCAACGGCTGATATATGAAAAAGGAGTTCGGTAACCCCATGAAAATTATATATCAAAAGAAAGGAAAATAATACCTTAAAAACATTTCATTTTTATAGAAAAATCGTAGGATTGGTTTAAACTGCAGAATAAATAAAGCTTGGAATTCCCTATTTTTGGTTCAAATTTGACGTTATGTCTATGTACTTGTTGTTTCATTACCATTTTCAAATGCCTGGAACTCGGAAATTAGATCGGTGACCAACTTAAATATTTCGATTTTTCATTATCTTTCAATAAGTTCTACGTGCATACAATTTCTTTAAAAAATCGCAGGACAAACCATTTACGTACCTGTTACCTTAAAGACCACATCCGATCACATTCGTTTAGAATAGGCAGAGCATCGCATTATAGCAGACTGGGAGCTTCGGATTCAGAAATTAAGAAGTGTCCCTGGTCGTATGTGGTCTTTAACGCCACAAAAATACAGGGTTTTCTTAAGTATAGAAATAAACTGAAAAAAAGTCAATGGGGACCCATTGAAATGTAAATACAAGGGTTTGTCAGTAGCCGGAAATCGTATTCCAAAAAGGCACGCAACATGCTCACAGGACAAAGATCTGCCTCCCTTTGAGGAATTACCAAAGTCGTTGAAATACCTTTCTGGTCAGCTTTAAAACGAGTCAATGGAGACCCACTGAAATGTAAATACAAGGGTTTGTCAGTAGCCAGATATCGTATTCCCAAAAAGGCACGCAACATGCTCACATGACAAAGATCTGTCTCCCTTTGAGGAATTACCAAAGTCGTTGAAATACCTCTCTGGTCAGCTTTCGAACTGCAAATCTTCAAATGCAATTCATATTTACTATTTGAACGTTTCAATGACAGATCATTAATGAAAATTGTGTGGGGACCGATATCTGTACTCGTATCGGCCGGGAGCTCACATATTATTAATAAAGCAAAAAATGCAAGACTACATGCAGAAGCGAACAGACAAGATTCATGATGAGAAGAGCAAACAGATGGGAGTGATCGTATAATTTTGTGCAAAATTTCTAAAGTAACAGGAGCACGAATATTTGATAATTTGGGACTTTTCCTTCGAACTCCCTCTAACATTTTAGAAACTATAAAAGTACACGTAGTGTCAGTTACACCTAATAATGTATTTTTATGGCTAATCCCGGATAAGTATGTATTGATTGTAGATGATGTTAAACAAGAATACGATAAGTAAGCTATAAAACGAGTTAAGGTACATGTAGCACAATACAAAGATGTTGTGATGTCCACACTTGAATGAATTTAGCGTCTTTGTTCTTCATAGCATCCCAAAATATTTTATAGATTCTTGTACAACACAGCTTGACCGCCAAAACTGTGTCTCAGATTTCCAAAAACATCAATAGAACAAATTTTATACCCAATTGAATTTAGTGATCTCTTATGAATTGATGCTGCAAACTTCATTGAAGATTTATGAGAGAATGAAATACAATAGGAAAAATCTGAGACACAGTTTTGGAGGTCAAACTGTGTTGTACAGAATCTATAAAATATTTTGGGATGCTATGAATAACAAAGAAGCTAAATTCATTCAAGTGTGGACTCATCACAATATAGCAACTAATTACATAACAGTTGATTATGTAATAATTATGTCATAATGAAACTATCACAATTTGAAAGATTAATCATTCTTCTTTCGTTTGGTACCTTATTTATAAAATTTAAAGAAGAATGAGTGGAATTACATCAGTTAAAGATGTCTGATTGGGGATGAAAAATCTTTGTATTGCGCTACCTTAACACATCAATTTGTATAGGCCATGATACATTTGAGTCATATTCTTTGCTTAACTTTGCTAACGACTCTAATGCTGTCTTGTGAGTTTTCAATGTATTTTTCGCCATCGAAAAATGTACCAATTTTTCAACTTCCGCGTCTAGAATTTCCATAGTAGGCTGGGCATTGGAGTAGGTTCCTTGTCTGCTTGTGGTGCTAACTGTCTGAAGAGCTGCCAATGACAACGAGACAAAGCGTCAGCAATTACATTTCGGCTACCCGAAATGTGCTGAGTCTTTATCAAAATATTATGTTTGAGGGACATAAATACAAGTTTCCTTACTAAAATCATAACTCTAGCAGATTTTGATGACTTTTTATTCAAAATTGTTACAACTGACTGCATGATTGTCAATATTAAACAATAACTTTTTATTCTCTAAAAATCGCCCCCACAATTGAATAGAAGCGACGACTGGAAAAAAATCCAAAAATGTGATGTCCCTCAAAATACCGTTCTGACTCCACTCTCGAGGTCAACAAGCTTGCGACCATATGCCATCAAAATAAATCTCGAACCCCCTATTTGAACTTCTGGTGCTATCAGTGTATATCTGGATTGTCTCGTTTGATGTCCAACGCAAGTCTAGCATTACAGAAACACCGTTATACTCTTTTAAAAAGGATAACCAAATTTGCAAATCATCTTTCATCTCAGACGAGATGCAAATTCTATGCCAAGCTTCCTTTACGTTGCAAGTTGCATCAATTAACCGACGACAAAATGCCCTGCCTGGAACAACGACCTGACAAACAAATTTCAATAACCTAATAAGTGACTGAAGTTCACGCAACTTTACTTTTTTACAACCAAGTATAATTATTATAGTAATCCGTTGTTTTGTCTCGATTAACTTAACTTTCGGCAGCCGGAGCTCCATGGCGATAGTATCAAATTATATGCCCAAAAATGTTAAAATTTCAACTGATAAAACTGTTTTATCTTCTGCACATTTCTGGCATACATTAGTAAATGTTTTCAAAAAATTGGCACACTGGTTCGTGTCTGCTTCTCCGGCGAACAAAAATCATCTAAATAATGCAGATTATTCTTAGAATGGCTGCACTTTGCCGTATACCAATGCAAAGCCCTGGAAAAAAATTCGAATAAGGAACAACTCAGACCTGCCCCGAGAGGCAAATTACGGTCATAATAAAACTCATCATCAAATTCAAAACCCAACTGATCGAAATCACCAGGCCAAATTCTCAACAATCTGAAGGCGGACTTTACGTCGGCTTTAGCTAATAAAACTTGTGTTTTTCCTAATTTCTGAATTATCTCGACCGCATCATCAATACTCACATAACGCACAGAACAAAATTCTCGATCAATAAAATCATTAACAGAATTACCAGTAGGGGATGAAAGATTCAACACTAAGCGAAATTCTCCTTCAGTTGTTTTAGAAATGAGAGCAAGGGGGGAACAGCGAAATGTAGGAAAAGGTGGATGTGAAAATGAACCTGCAATACGTCCGAGCTCAATTTCTGTATTCAACTTCTTCCTAGTGGTCTCTTTATTCTTCAAAACACTTTTAGAATTTTTACAAGTAAAAGAAAATCTAGGCCCAGCGTACATCAGTTTAAAGCCAAAACGTAATCCCTGAATCAACTCGGCGGCAGCAGTTATTTCCGGATAATCCAACACACATTTTTCGACTTCACAAACATTGGTAGGGGAATTTTCTAATTTATATAAATCTGACAAGTCACACAGTTTAACATTTTTAAGTTCTACAATTTGCAACTGGGTGTTGCCCGTTACATTTTGAGCATTTGTGATCAAATTTGCATTTTCTTCCAAACGTACAACGGCCTTGGTTGAAATTCCGACATTTTTTGCGAGATTGAAACCCGGCTCCACTGTAGCCACGAAAATTACTCTGGTTATGAGGAGTCCTCCCTTAATTTCTACTAGGATTGATATCCGAAACCTGACGAGATTCATAATTCGAGGAGGAATGAGAATTATTGCTCATGACTACAGACGATGACTGACTGACATTCCCCGTCACCACGCACAAAACCCACAATTCCTGATCAATGACACCCGAGGAAGATGATGGAAAGCGCTCTTTTTTTTAGTGGGTACTGATTATCGTACACGGCCCAACCATTATTCGTACCCCTAGACGACGCTAATCGAATGCTTTGCATATATTTCAAATACCCTTGGGCTTTCATAGGCCATTTTTCTAATAGAATTGCCATATAGATCATAAAGACCGAAGTCCAAAAAACTTTGGATTGGTTTAACAGCTCAACATATAAAGAACACACTTTAAAATAACCGTTGCAATTGCCTCAACTGAAAAGACTGATAAGATTAAAAAAATCAACTAATATAGAAACCCTAGACAAAAAGCACTGAATTGAGATAATTTACAAATAAGAAAAGAAATATTCTGTAAATGTTCATAAACATGACAAAATAAGCTTTTTTATTGCTGTTTCTCTCTCTATTTATAACATTACTTGTTTATTTTGTGTATTTATATGTAAGACATCTTGGTTTTTATGATCAATAGGTCAATACTGAAGTTTACAGTCTTGTAATTGACTGCTCCATAGGCTTACATGTTAAACAGCTGATCTTTGAAAATAAAAAAATAAAAAATCTTACATAGAAAAAAAATTTCATGTTCATATCATGTATATACTAATGTGAAATTGTGATTTTAATTGAAAAAAAGTGGGTCGTGCCACGACGAATGAAACGTTACGTAACCCTGAAGTCAAAACATTTTTTTCCTACTTTCTGTTTGCTGTTTTTACTAGGCCGCAACACTTATGGTGCAGCTACGTCAAGTTGGTTACTTATTCCCTATTCCCTATTCGTTACCTATTCCCTATTCCCAATTCGTTACCTATTCGTTACCTATTCCCTATTCCCTATTCGTTACCTATTCGTTACTTATTCCCTATTCCCTATTCGTTACCTATTCCCTATCCGTTACCTATTCGTTACCTATTCCCTATTCCCTATTCGTAACCTATTCGTTAACTCTTCCCTATTCCCTATTCGTTACCTATTCGTTACCTATTCCCTTTTCCCTATTCGTTACCTATTCATTACTAATTCCCATATTCCCTATTCGTTACCTATTCATTACTAATTCCCTATTCCCTATTCGTTACCTATTCGTTACCTATTCCCTATTCGTTACCTATTCCCTATTCGTTACCTATTCGTTACCTATTTCCTATTCCCGTTACCTATTCATTACTAACTCCCTATTCCCTATTCGTTACCTATTCGTTACTTATTCCCTATTCCATATTCGTTACCTATTCGTTACCTATTCCCTATTCCCTAATCGTTACCTATTCGTTACCTATTCCTATTCCCTATTCGTTACCTATTCGTTACTAATTCCCTATTCCCTATCTGTTACCTATTCGTTACTAATTCCCTATTCCCTATTCGTTACCTATTCTTTACATATTCCCTATTCCCTATTCGTTACCTATTCGTCACCTATTCCCTATTCCCTATTCGTTACATATTCGTCACTAATTCCCCTTTCTCTATTTGTTACCTATTCGTTACTAATTCCCTATTCCCTATTCGTTACCTATTCGTGACCTATTCCCTATTCGTTACCTATTCGTTACCTATTCCCTATTCCCTATTCGTTACCTATTCGCTACCTATTTCCTATTCCCGTTACCTATTCGTTACTAACTCCCTATTCCCTATTCGTTACTGTTTCCCTATTCCCTATTCGTTACCTATTCGTCACCTATTCCCTATTCCCTATTTGTTACCTACTCGTTACCTATTCCTATTCCCTATTCGTTACCTATTCGTTACTAATTTCATATTCCCTATTTGTTACCTATTCGTTACTAATTCCCTATTCCCTATTCGTTACCTATTCGTTACCTATTCCCTATTCCCTATTCGTTACCTATTCGTTACCTATTCCTTACTATTTCCCTATTCCCTATTCGTTACCGATTCGTTACTTATTCCCTATTCCCTATTCGTTACCTATTCCCTATTCCCTATTCGTTACCTATTCGTTACCTATTCCTATTCCCTATTCGTTACCTAATCGTTACTAATTCCCTATTCCCTGTTTGTTACCTATTGGTTACTAATTCCCTATTCCCTATTCGTTGCCTATTCGTTACCTATTCCCTATTCCCTATTCGTTACCTATTCGTCACCTATAACCTATTCCCTATTCGTTACCTAATCGTTACTAATTCCCTATTCCCTGTTTGTTACCTATTGGTTACTAATTCCCTATTCCCTATTCGTTACCTATTCGTCACCTATAACCTATTCCCTATTCGTTACATATTCGTTATTAATTCCCTATTCCCTATTTGTTACCTATTCGTTACTAATTCCCTATTCCCTATTCGTTACCTATATGTTACCTATTTCCTATTCCCGTTACCTATTCGTTACTCACTCCCTATTCCCTATTCGTTACCTATTCGTTACTTATTCCCTATTCCATATTCGTAACCTATTCGCTACCTATTTCCTATTCCCGTTACCTATTCGTTACTAATTTCCTATTCCCTATTTGTTACCTATCCGTTACAAATTCCCTATTCCCTATTCGTTACCTATTCGTTACTAATTCCCTATTCCCTATTCGTTACCTATTCGTTATTTATTCCCTATTCCCTATTCGTTACCTAATCGTTACTACTCACTATTCCCTATTCGTTACCTATTCGTTACTTATTCCCTATTCCCTATTCGTTACCTATTCGTTACCTATTCCCTATTCCCTGTTCGTTAAATATGTGTTACCTATAATTCCTTTTCCCTATTCGTTACCTATTCGTTACTAATTCCCTATCCCCTATTCGTTACCTATTCGTTACTAAATCCCTATTCCCTATTCCCTATTCGTTACCTATTCGTTATTTATTCCCTATTCCCTATTCGTTACCTATTCGTTACATATTCCCTATTCCCTATTCCCTATTCGTTACCTATTCGTTACCTATTCCCTATTCCCAATTCGTTACCTATTCGTCATCTATTCCCTATTCCCTATTCGTTACATATTCCGTATTCCCAATTCGTTACCTATTCGTTACCTATTTCCTATTCCCGTTACCTATTCGTTACTAACTCCCTATTCCCTATTCGTTACTTATTCCCTATTCCCTATTCGTTACCTATTCATGACCTATTCCCTATTCCCTATTCGTTACCTATTCGTTACCTATTCGTTACCTATTCCTATTCCCTATTCGTTACCTATTCGTTACTAATTTCCTATTCCCTATTTGTTACAGTTGTACCTATTCATTACTAATTCCCTATTCCCTATTCGTTACCTATTCGTTACCTATTCCCTATTCTTTATTCGTGTCCTATTCGTTACTAATTCCCTATTCCCTATTCGTTACCTATTCGTTACATATTCCCTATTCCTTATTCGTGTCCTATTCGTTACCTATTCGTTACTAATTCCCTATTCCCTATTCGTTACCTATTCGTTACTTATTCCTTATTCCCTATTCGTTACCTATTCGTTACCTATTCCCTATTCCCTATTCGTTACATATTCGTTACCTATTCCCTATTCCCTATTCGTTACCTATTCGTCACCTATTACCTATTCCCTATTCGTTACATATTCGTTATTAATTCCCTATTCCCTAGTTGTTACATATTCGTTACTAATTCCCTATTCTCTATTTGTTACCTATTCGTAACCTATTTCCTATTCCCGTCACCTATTGGTTTCTAACTCCCTATTCCCTATTCGTTACCTATTCGTTACTTATTCCCTATTCCATACTCGTTACCTATTCGTTACCAATTTCCTATTCCCTATTTGTTACCTATTCATTACTAATTCCCTATTCCCTATTCGTTACCATTCGTTACCTATTCGTTACTAATTCCCTATTCCCTATTCGTTACCTATTCGTTACCTATTCGTTACTAATTCCCTATTCCCTAATCGTTACCTATTCGTTACTTATTCCCTATTCCCTATTCGTTACCTATTCGTTACTACTCCCTATTCCCTATTCGTTACCTATTCGTTACTTATTTCCTATTCCCTATTCGTTACCTATTCGTTACCTATTCCCTATTCCCTATTCGTTACATATTCGTTGCCTATTCCTATTCCCTATTCGTTACTAATTCCCTATCCCCTATTCGTTACCTATTTGTTACTAAATCCCTATTCCCTATTCGTTACCTATTCGTTACCTATTCCCTATTCCCTATTCGTTACCTATTCGTCACCTATTCCCTATTCCCTATTCGTTACCCATTCCCTATTCCCTATTCGTTACCTATTCGTTACCTATTCCCTATTCCCTTTTCGTTACCTTTTCCCTATTCCCTATTCGTTACCTATTCGTTACTTATTACCTATTCCCTATTCGTTACCCATTCGTTACTTATTCCTTATTACCTATTCGTTACTTATAACTTATTATTAAAGAATAAAATGAACTTCTATTATCATTTTTTATATTTTCCTGTCTGTTTTGGTAATCAATTCACACTATGTGAATCTCAAATTCCAACAAAAATTGGACGTTTTCACCTAAAATTTCATGTTTATAAAAAAAAACTATTTTTTGGTTATTTCATTTCATAAACACTGTATAAACTGTTGTAAAACTTTTGATTTGAAATAATTATCATCAAAAATGAATGTTTTACAAGCTTTTCCCAGTTTTTCGCTATTTTTGACAAATTTTGCTATTTTTCACCCAAAAAAATCCATGTTCCCACTCAGATATCTTGGTAGACTTTTGGTATGTTATAAAGAAAGTCATTTTGAATAGAAAAATACAAAAACAAATTCTGTTGCAATTTTTTTGAGGTCAAATGCTATTTTGACTAGACTATATTCCTTATTCGTTACTTATTCGATTTTTGATATCCCTCCCCCTTTTTAATTGTTTATATTCTTATGTCTGGTTATAGTTCTAAATTTGTTGAGGTAAAATTACCTTTGTATGACCTATTTATAATATGTGTTTGTGCTTAACCGATCCTGTTGCTCTATGTTAGATACTTATTCGTTCCTTAATCGCTTTTGATACGCGAGGTATACGTTGCACCTTTTAAAAAAAGGTTTTAAATTGTTTTCTTGTTTCTAGTGGTAGATTTCGTTTCTAAGAGGTGATATACCCCTATCAGTGCGTATGTAGCAGTTTCAGCGCTCGACTGATACCCTGTTACTTATTCGTTCCTTATTCGCATATAATACGCGTGTTATACGTTACACATTAAAAAAAAATGATTTTCAATTGTTTTCTTGTCACTGGTGGTAAATTTGGGTTCTAAGTGGTGATTTAACCCTATAAGCGCGTATGTGCCCGTTTCAGCGCTCGACGACTGTTACCCTGTTACTTATTCGTTTCTTATTCGCGTCTCATACGTTTGTTATACGTTGCACCTTTTAGAAAATGATTTTCAATGGTTTTCTTGTCTCTTGTGGTACCTATGTTTTCTAAGAGGGAAAAAAAAGCTATTAGCGCCTTTGTACCCGTTTCAGCGCTACACTGTTATCCTGTTACTTATTCGCTTATAAAACGTGTGTTACATGTATGCGTTGCACCTTGAAATAAATCGATTTTCAATTGTGTTCATGTATCTGGTGGTAACAATGTGTTCTTAGAAATGAAATCACCCTATTAGCGCGTATGTACCCGTTCCAGCGTTCGGTTAGTACACTACTTATTCGCTTATTATACATGTGCTATACGTTGCATTTTAGAAAAGGATTTTCAATTGTGTTCATAAGTCTGGTTGTAACAATGTGTTCTTAGAGATGAAATAACCCTCATAGTGCGTATGTACCTGTTCCAGCGCTCGGATAATATCCTGTCGTTTTTCAATTGTGTTGATGTCTCTGGTGGTAATAATGTGTTCTAAGAGATGAAATAACCCTATAAGCGCGTATGTACCCGTTCCAGCGCTCGGTTAATACCCTGTTACTTATTCCGTACTTATTCGCTGATAATACGTTTGTTATACGTTGCATCTTTTAGAAAAGGATTTTCAATTGTGTTCATGTCTCTGGTGGTAATAATGTGTTCTTAGGGATGAAATAACCCTATTAGCGCGCATGTACCCGTTCCATAGCTCGGACGATACCCTGTTACTGATTCGTTAGTTATTCGCTTTAAATACGCGGGGTATACGTTGCACCTTGACATAAATCGTTTTTCAATTGTGTTTATGTCTTTGGTGGTAACAATGTGTTCTTAGAAATGAAATAATCCTATAAGCGCGTATGTATCCGTTCCAGCGCTCGGATAATATCCTGTTACTTATTCGTTACTTATTCGCTTATAATACTTTTGTAATACGTTGCACCTTTTAGAAAAGGATTTTCAATAGTGTTCATGTCTCTGGTGATAACAATGTGTTCTTAGAGATGAAATAACCCTATTAGCGCGCATGTACTCGTTCCAGCGCTCGGTTAATACCCTGTTACTTATTCGTTACTTATTCGTTTATAATACGTTTTTTATCCGTTGCACCTTTTAGAAAATGATTTTCAATTGTGTCCATGTCTCTTGTGGGAATAATGTGTTCTTAGAGATGAAATAACCTTATTAGCGCGTATGTACTCGTTCCAGCGCTCGGTTAATACCCTGTTACTCATTCGTTCCTTATTCGCTTTTAATACGTTTTTTATACGTTGCACCTTTTAGAAAAAGGACGTTTAATTGTGTTCATTTCTCTTGTGGTAACAATGTGTTCTTAGATATGAAATAACCCTATTAGCGCCTATGTACCCGTTTCAGCGATACACTGATACCCTGTTACTTATTCGTTCCTTATTCGCTTATAAAACGTGTGTTATCCGTCGCACTTTAAAAAAGAAATATTTTTGTGTTTCTGGTGGTAACTGTCGGTTCTTAGAGGTGAAATGACTCTAATAGAACATTTGTACCCGTTTCAGCGCTCGACTGATACCCTGTTACTTATTCGTTCCTTATTCGCTTTAAATACGCGTGGTATGCGTTGCACCTTGAAATAAATCGATTTTTGATTGCTTTCATGTCTTTGGCGGTAATTATGTGTTCTCTGAGGTGAAAAAAACCTATTAGCGCATATTTACCCGTTTCACCGCTACACTGATACCCTGTTACGTATTCGTTCCTTATTCGCTTATAAAATGTGTGTTATGCGTTGCACTTTAAAAAAGAATTATTTTTTGTCTGTGGTGGTAACTGTCGGTTCTTAGAGGTGAAATCCCTAAGAATACATTATAACTGCCAGAGACATGAACACAATTGAAAAAAAAAGGTGCAACGTATAACAAACGTATTATAAGCGAATAAGTAACGAACAAGTAACAGGGTATTAACCGAACGTTGGAACGCCGGGGTACATACGCGCTAACAGGGTTATTTCATCTCTAAGAAGACATTGTTACCACCAGAGACATGAATACAATTGAAAATCTATTTCTAAAAGATGCAACGTATAACAAACGTATTATAAGCGAATAAGGAACGAATAAGTAACAGGGTATTTACCAAGCGCTGGAACGGATACATACGCGCTAACAGGGTGATTTCATCTCTAAGAGCACATTGTTACCACTAGAGACATGAACACAATTGAAAAAGGATTTATTTCAAGGTGCAATGTATACCCCACGTATTAAAGGCGAATAAGTAACGAATAAGTAACAGGCTATTATCCGACCGCTGGAACGGGTAAATATGCGCTTATAGGGTTTTTTCACCTCGGAGAACACATAATTACCGCCAGAGACATGAAAAAAAATGATAATCGATTTATTTCAAGGTGCAATGTATACCACGCGTATTATAAGCGAATAAGGAACGAATAAGTAACAGGGTATCAGTCGAGCGCTGAAACTGCTACATGCGCGCTGAAAGGGGTTATATCACCTCTTAGAAATGCAATCTACCACTAGAAACAAGAAAACAATTTAAAATCCTTTTTTTTTAAAGGTGCAACGTATACCACGCATATTAAAAGCGATTAAGGAACGAATAAGTAACAGGATATAAACCGAGCGCTGGAACGGGTACATACGTGCTAATAGGGAGATTTCATCTCTAAGAACACATAGTTACCGCCAGAGTTAAGATCACACAATTGAAAATCCTTTTCTAAAAGGTCCGAAACGATGTACCCCGCTAACATGTTTTATAGCTGACCATGCGGTATGGGCTTTGCTTATTGTTGAAGGCCATATCGTGACCTGTAGTTGTTAATTTCTGTGTCATTTTGGTCTATTGTGGGGAGTTGTCTCATTGGCGATCATACCACATCTTCATTTTTATACAAGCGCAAAAAGGTGATTTCACCTCTTCGAACCAAGAACCAGAACTTTAAACATACGAATATAAAACATTTAAAAGGTAGAACGTATAAAAATCAAATAAGAAACAAATCAGTATCGAACAAAAATCAACAGGATCGGTTGAGCACAAACACATATAAATAGGTCATAAAATGTTCATTTCACCTCAACAAATTTAGAACTATAACCAGAGATAAGAATATAAACAATTAAAAAGAGGAAGGATATCAAAAATCGAATAAGTAACGAATAAGGAATAAGTAATAAGTAACGAATATGGAATAGGGAATAAGTAACGAATAGGTAACAAATAGGGAATAGGGAATTAGTAACGAAAAGGTAACGAATAGGGAATAGGGAATTGGTAACGAATAGGTAACGAATAGGGAATAGGGAATAGGGAACAAATTGGTAACGAATAGGGATTAGGGAATAGGTAACGAATAGGGAATAGGGAATAGGTAACAAATAGGGAATAGGGAATAGGTAACGAATAGGGAATAGGGAATAGGTAACGAATAGGGAATAGGGAATAGGTAACGAATAGGGAATAGGGAATAGGTAACGAATAGGGAATAGGGAATAGGTAACGAATAGGGAATAGGGAATAAGTAACCAACTTGACGTCCACTTTCAGTAAACATGATATCCTTCCACTTTCCTGGATTGATATCCCCAAAAAGATGCAAGATTTTTTTTAAATCTATATATACAAATGTATGTTTCAATTCAACATAAAACTATAACCAAACAGAAAAAAATGAGTCCAGAAAAAAAATCAGAAAAAATGGACTATTTTGTTTCCCTCCATGTTCTGACATGCACCAGAAACTGGAGTAATACAAGACAGGTACCTGAAGATAAAACTAAAAGTTGATATTTATCTACATGATGAGAATTTTATTTTGGGGTAATATGGGTATGATTGAAGAGTAAAGACGTGAATCTGGCTTAGAGCGAATATTTGAAAGTTTTTGTTTACCTTGAGCGACATTGTGTCACATTGTGTTATTTTTGTACATACAAAGTTGTTATATCCTTGCATTAATATTTATTTAGAATAAAAAGCCCACAATTAAAGAAGGTTTAGTGAACATCCACTAACGATACCTGTCATTTTTCACGGAGGCGCGAAATTCAAACAGTCTTCTTCAATAATAGATTTTATTAATTAAAAACTTTTTTCAATCTTGTAATATACCGAGATATATTAAATTTCTAAATTGAATTTAAGGCTGACCCCATTTCACAGAGATTGCCCCAAATTAACATCAGAATTACTGCTTCCAGTGCTTATACACAATATTTAGCTTGCATATAGAGTAATACTAGTATAGTGACATAATTATATCAATATAGTGCTTGACATATATATATATATCTAACATTGAACATATGTCACTGACTAAACGTCACAAAAAGCTTAGCAAGCCAGAAATATCTCCAACAAATACAAGAGCTTATACTCCAGTGCTTTTATCCGATAGTTAAAAAATAAAGTATTTTCGGACCATCCTGTTACTCAACATATTCAATGGTGGTGCAAAGGTGGTGAAACTTTTCAAAACCGTTACGACTGGCTGAAAGCAAACTTAAGCAGCAAGCTAACAACAACAGGCAATATTTAGTTACATGTTTGGTTAGGTACATTTTTTTGTACTTGTAACCTCACAAAAAAAGACGACCGTTATATATCCCTTAATAAAAGAACATCCTAACAGCAAAATCTCAATTCTTGAAATTCCTGTATATTCTATATCCATGTACAACAAATCATTAAGACACTCATCCCCGGAACTATTTGAAAGTCAAGACAAACAACTAGAGGAACAAATCCATACTCTAAACAGCTACATAAGAAACATCAACAAAGCACTAGGGGTATACAGTCTAAAATTTACTACCGACAGTCAAAATCACAGAAAAGTTAAAGCTCATAAACATCCTGAAAACCGCAATTACTACAATTTTGAACTATACAGTGACGGATTACATCCTGGTCATACACTAGCTAGAAACTGGTTACGGAAAATTAGTAACTAAATGAGTAGAGACTGTTGGAAATAAATTAACAACCTTAACATAGAAATTGGATAAAAACAATAACTATCAGCCTAACGTGAATATACATGTACTAAACATCTTCTCAGCAGTCAGCACGGGTAATTTCCGAGCTATACTGTTAACCATCCTTATATTCACTATTTAGAAATTGAAACAATAAACACTAGTTATTCGTCTACCGTGATAATACTAAACATTTCAACTTCAAATCAGTCAGCACGGATATTTTCCGAGCTATACTGATGAACCTCATATTCTTCTTTAGAAATTGAAAATTGACCACTAGGTATTCGTCTTCGGTGAATATCCTGAATATACTGAACATCTTCACAGCAATCTACATAGGTATTTTACAAGCTACAATGTATACTGATAAACAACCTCAAATTCTTATCAAGAAAATTGGATCAATAAACACGAGCTATAACACTTATCTGCGTGAATAGACTGAACATCTTCATAACAGTCAGCACGGATTTTTTTCCGAGCTATACTGAACATTTTCATAACAGTCAGCACGGGTATTTTTCGAGCTAAACTGTTAAAATACCTTCTATAACTATCTAGATTTTGAAACAATAAACGCTAGATATTTTGATAACACGAATATATTGAACATCTTCACGTCAGTCAGCACGGGTTTTTTTTCCGAGCTATACTGAATATCATCGTTTCAGTCAGCACGGGTATTTACCAAGCTATACTGAACTTCTACAAATCAGTCAGCACGGGTTTTTCTGAGCTATACTGATAAAACGTCTTATATCAGAGAAAAAGAAAATAGCACTAATATGGAGATAACAACATCTGAATACAATGGGAAGAACACCTTGCGTAAAAGCCAACGTAATTCAAGAACTAACCTTACCAGATCAAGCTTAAGTCAACAAAAAACTCCAAACCTAGTAAATGAAACATTTAAACCTTACAAGCTCAATGTTGATAAAGCACTAGATAAGTAACGCTCAAATTGCAATACAGAACATCTACAAACTATAATGAAACAAAATGATATTTTCAGGATGTATATGGGCACAGCAGCATATGAATGAACAAAAGCAAAGCTCCCCGTTATCCTTAAGAACTACACGGACAACGAATGTCTTGCTATATCTATACACAGAAGGCTTGGCCTGAAAATTTCTGAAGTAGACACTAGATTTCGTGTTCTTAACCAACTAAAACCAGGAAAGCAAGGAAATAAACTTAAATTCACAATCAATTATTGTTACCATACAAGCACTTCCCTTCTTGTAAATGGATCAAAGCTGAATGTATTCATTGAAAACATCGTGCCTCAAATAAAGAAGCAGTAAACGCAAATTGTAGCAACCTTCATGAACTTAACTACAGAATTGAAAATTCAATTGTTCGAAACATAAAGCAGTGTCAAACAGAGCACCAACAAATTGCTGCTAAAATTCTAAAATCAACTATACTGAAACCAAAGAATGTGAACAAAGGAAATCACGAATTCACCAACATTCCAACTGACTTCATTTTCAGAAAACGACATCTGTAACAAACATAAACTTTTAGCTACTTCTTTACAAGCAGAACCAAACACAATGAAAGTTCCAACTATGTACTGGCTTCCGAAGCTGCACAAAAAACCTTACAAATATAGATTTATTTCATCTTCCAGCCATTGTTCAACTACTAAATTGTCTGTTTTACTTACTAGTACACTTGGTACAATAAAAAACCTGATAATAAATTGTTCAAATAAGGCCTTTGAAAATAGTGGAATTAATTACTTTTGGAGTGTCAAAAACTCGTTGGAAGTACTTGATAAATTGCATGCATATATTGGTGATTTTGAATCTGTTCAAAGTTTTGATTTTTCTACCCTATATACCACTTTGCCTCATATTCTTATTAAGAAAAAATTCACATCCCTAATTAACTGGGCATTTAAAAAGTCGGAATGCGAGTACATATGTTCAAACTCTTTTAGATCATTTTTTAGTAGCAATAAACAAAAGAACTATGTCAATTGGACATGCTTTGATACTATTTATGCACTTGAATTTTTACTTGATAACATTTTTGTTCGCTTTGGAGATTCCGTATATCGTCAAGTTATTGGAATTCCAATGGGGACTAACTGTGCACCACTTATTGCGGACCTGTTTTTGTATTGTTATGAGTTACAATTTATGACTAAAATTAGCAAAGACCCATCAAAACAACATTTGATACAAAAATTTAACAATACTTTTAGATATTTGGATGATATATTGGCTCTAAATAATGACGACTTCAGTATGTATACTAAAGAAATTTATCCTGTAGAACTTACTTTAAATAAAGCTAATGATAACAATGACCACTGCCCTTTCCTCGATCTTGATATCTATATCATAAACGGGAAGCTTAATACAAAAATTTATGATAAAAGAGATGATTTTTCATTTCCTATTGTTAATTATCCATTTTTAGATGGTGACGTTCCCTTGTCACCATCTTATGGTGTTTATATATCTCAACTTGTACGATTCGCTCGTGTATGTAACAATGTATTAGATTTTAGCGAGAGAAATTTATGTATTACTGAAAAATTATTACACCAGGGTTTTCGATATCACAAACTGGTCAAAACATTTACTAAATTTTATCACCGGTATAAGGAAATAATTCGTAAATATAACTCAACATGCAGACATCTTATACGTTCAGGTATTTCACATCCAAAATTTTATGGAAATATTCTTTATAAAGCACAAAAATGTCAGTATTCTCCTCAGAAACTAACAAAACCTTTAAATAGACTTATTAAAAGGGGATATAGTTACGATACTGTTGTCAGGTCATTAAGGATTGCATATTTTGGCTTTAACATTGATTCACTGATAGGGTCTTTGCATCGGAACTAAACACATTTATTTCTAAAAAAACAGTTGTTGGCATGACACGGGTTATGTTCTTCTCATATATTTTATGATAGTATGATACTAAACCCCTAACGGGAGGGATTGTACCTGATATTCATATGATGAAGACATAATCTTTCAATCAGTTTAATTGAGGTCTGGAGCTGGCATGTCAGTTAACTGCTAGTAGTCTGTTGTTATTTATGTATTATTGTCATTTTATTTATTTTCTTTTGTTACATCTTTTGACATCAGACTCGGACTTCTCTTGAACTGAATTTTAATGTGCGTATTGTTATTCTTTTACTTTTCTACATTGGCTAGAGGTATAGGGGGAGGGTTGAGATCTCATAAACATGTTTAACCCCGCCGCAATTTTGCGCCTGTCCCAAGTCAGGAGCCTCTGGCCTTTGTTAGTCTTGTATGATTTTAATTTTTAGTTTCTTGTGTATAATTCGGAGTTTAGTATGACGTCCATTATCACTGTACTATTATGCATATTTTAGGGGCCAGCTGAAGGACACCTACGGGTGCGGGAATTCTCGCTACATTGAAGACCCATTGGTTGCCTTCGGCTGTTGTTTGCTCTATGGTCGGGTGGTTGTCGCTTTGACATATTCACCATTTCCTTTCTCAATTTTAATCTTACCAAATAGTAGCTAATACAAATGATAACATACAAACAGAAGTGGAAAATATAGATATCTGTCCAGTATGTCAAAAACAGGCTGAAGATGACACCATTGAATGTGAAGAATGTAATGATTGGCTACATTTTGAATGTGTAGGACTTACAAAAACCCAAGTCCAGAAAATAGATCATAACATACCATATATATGCAAACAATGAATAAAGAAACCAATTGTATCAACTTCCAAAAGACATGGACAATACTATGGTTGTATCTATGCAACAACAGCATCGAACAAGAACGGAATCAAGACTCCACTCCCCAGTCAGCACGGTTTTTTTTCGAGCTACACTGGAACTGATAAGGACAGCGCAAACCTTCCCCCGATAGTTAAATCAATAACTGGAATTGCACCCCCCACAAAAAAACAATCACGTCACATCTGGCACATGCTTATCCAAAATGCATTGGTTCAACAAATGATATTACTGATATCCATCCAATAATTAAAGCTGTATCTGAAACTACGTCTCAACATGTCTCAAACAGAAGAAGAATGCCACAAACAGGTCTCCAATCTGTCAGCACGGGTTTATCCGAGCTATACTGACATGACAACCTCTACAGATCAGCAAAATGAGCAGTTAGTACAGATAACCAATGCATCCAACTTTATTCCAAATGCGCAACAAAAAATTACTGCCAAACTAGCAAAAGCTACCAAGAATACTGGTCCTAAAGGCAACAATCAAAATCCATGGATGCATCTAAAAGAAGTTATATAATAGATCAAGAAAGGAAATTAAAAGATCGAGATAGAACAATAGAAATTATGGAAAAGAGGCTATCTCAGCTAGAACAAAGAGAACATACATCATCCATGAACAACCAAGAACAGAACTATGCAAACACCTGACCTACAAACAATGGATGTAAATCAAACAACAATAGCTGTCAAATTCAACAAATTATGAACAATGTAAAAATGCTTGAATTCCAGCTTACTCAAGATATGTGTATGAATACAGCACTGACTACACAAATGGCAATGCAACTACAGCAAAGCATACTCCTAAAACCGGCAACTTGCCCACCTGCAATGCCACTGCCTGTACAATACCAACAATACAATCATGGAATGTATACGGTGATTCCATCAACAGGGACATATATATATATTCCCACTTCATTTCATATACCACCGCCAATACATACTTTCAGACCAGTTTGTGAACCAACAAATGGGGCAACATCCCCGACCATGTCATCATCATATACATGTACCATCCTTCATCCAACCTCCGAACCAAAGATCTCAATATCAGAATAATAACCATCTGAGTGGTCCAGGAATACAACCACCAACAAAGTGGCTTTAATATAAATCCTCCAAATAAACACTCAAACCAAGCTCAGAACAAAGAAAAATCTAGAGCTGTACCTCACCAATATTCTATGGACTCGTCCAAGCCAAGAAGAGATAACCATGAAGAACAGTCCAGAGCTAATATAAATATGCCACTAGAAAATGACCTGGACACTTACAAGAAAGAATCAACAGAAGCTAACAAGGGAGCAACACCAAAGATAATTAAAAAAAAACCTCTCCACCAAAGAGGCAAAGGAAAGAAAGCAACCAAAAGAACTAGATTTAAGAGAGGCCATAAAGCACGTAGAAGAACAATCGGTGGATCAAAATCGCCAACCGAATCATCATTTTTTAGAAATGCCAATCCTCCAGAAAATTCCACCAATTCTAGACCAAATACAAATGGAAAACAACCTTACCAGGATATAGATGTCATAACATGTAACATTGAGGGTGTAAAAGCAAATATGAAATTTCTAGAACATTTATATCAGAAACATGCATTTATCTGTCTTCAGTAACATTGGCTGTGGACTTTTGAAAAAGACTATATTGATAAACTTATACCAGACATGATGAATTATATTCGATGTCATTATGTTAACGATCCAATATCAAACTGTCCAATACGAAGAGGAAAGGGGGGGGGGTGGCAATTTTTTTGCCATCATCTTTAGACTCTCATGTGAAAAAGCTAGACGACGGAAACGAAAGAATAATAGCTATAGAAATTCAAACAAGGAATAAAGCTACCTGTCTGGTGAATGTGTACATGCCAACAAAAAAATCCAACTCTGACATAGACTATCAAGCTCACTTAGACATTTTACAGGCTATTATGGATATATATGCAGATACGCATACGATCGTGTTCTGTAGTGATATGAATTGCACTTTAATAAAGGAACAACAGTCACGATAAGAAACTTGCTAGATTTATCCAATCCAACAAATTGAACGTACACCAAGAGAGGATCACAAATTCAACGCCAACCTTCTATCATAATGAAGGCAAATCAACTTCACAAAAAGACTACATATTTTCAAACACCGATGTTATTAATACTGCCATGGTAATGCAACAAGATCATATTAACTCATCGTCACATCTGCCGGTCATAGCCAATTTAACAAAAATATTAAAGACAGAAGTGAAAAAAAGGAAAGAAAAGCCACACAACTTATAAACTTTTGTGGGAAAAAACTGACAAGAAAGAATGCAAAAACGTACTCAACCAGATGATTGTTGCTTGTAACTGGAACGACTCTGATGTGAACGAGAAAGTAAGCCAACTTACCTCCATCCTTCACAAACCAGCAGACAAAGTAGTACCTAAAAACTCATTAAGCTAACTGGGTTCAAAAACAAAGCCTCTCCAACAGCTGATACAAGCAAGCAAACAGAAGCACAGATAATGGGACAACGCCGGACGACCAAGAAACAATCATATACTTTTTGTGTAAAAAAATTCAACAAAAAGGGCTTTGCGTCGTCAACAAATAAAAGAAGCAGCGATAGAAATAGAACAATTTCAGCAACGATTAGAAACAAGACCCAAATGATAAGGTTTTTTTTTAACTGATCAAGCGAATTCAATCCAGTATTAAGAGCAATGGTCCTGTAATTTTGATAGATGGCGTGAAAACAACTTAAACGCCTTCAAGTTAAAGAGAAACTTTTGCCGACTACTTCAAAAATCTAGCTACTCCACAGGAAAATCCAAATTTCAAGGACGAATTACTTGCTAGCAGCACAAATAGGTGCAATTTAATTAAAGAGGTCTCCAAAAATATATCAAAAGGAAAATACAAGTAACCCAACAAGATAAATTCAATACTATTCAAAAGCTTAAAAAAGTCGCTTGATGAATATGGTATCACAGCTGAACATATCAAATATGCAGGGAATGAAATAACCCATATATACCAAAACATTTTCAACCAGATATTTGAGGAAGGAAAAGTGGCAACCATCTTTAAAACGGGTATAATAACGTCAGTTCCTATATAGGCGAAACATCTAACCCAAGCTACAAATTACCGAGACATAACAGTTACATCTGTTCATGGGAAAGTATACGAGCACGTGCTGATCGAAAAGGCAGGTTTAAAGAATATCAATCAATCAAACCTATACTTTGGTTTTACTGAAAGACTCTCACCTACTATGGCGGCACTGATATGATCAGAAGTATACACAGAAATCAATAGAAAAGATTTATTATTTATAACAACACTAGACAGTCAAAATAATTTGATGTAGTCAATCATCAAATCTTGCTAGACAAACTCTACTATCTAGGAGTAGATATTGAATATTGGGATGTTGTTGAGGATATGTACAATGGTGTCACATCAACTGTGAAATGGCAAGGAGACACAAGTCTCTCGTTTAGTATTGATCAGGGAGTAAGATAGGGTGAAATCCAATCTTTACATATATACAAACAATACATCAACGAGTTACTTTCTGAACTAGAAGCTCATAACATGGGAATAGCTAAAAGGGAATACATATGCGGGCTGTCTTAGCTGTGCAGATGATAATATACTACTTTTAAACGACCAAAACGAAAGGCAAGAAATGCTCAACACAGTGTATGATTACTCAAGCGACCATAGATTCTTAATCCATCCAGTAAAAAGCAATACAATAGTTAAAAGTGTCAACAAACGAACTAGTGAAAGAATACAGCAATCAACAGAAAATTTTAGGCGATAACATTATGGAATTTAAATTAGAAACAACACATTTAGGTCATAAAAGAACAACATGCGAGAAAACTTAAATAAATATCTATGACAGAATATCACTAGCACGAAGTACTCTATACTCTCTGATCAAGACTGGCGTGCATGATACAAATGGGCTCAACCCAAAAACTCCATGCAAGATTTACCAAGTATACGTCCTTCCACGTCTTCTATATGGCATAGAAACCTTAAATCTCCAAAACAAAGATACAGTAGCACTATGCAGTTTTCATCTTAGCACTTTGAAGCATATCCAATCACTTCCAAATAGAACAGCTACATCAGCAGTCTACTTGCTTCTAGGAGCACTGCCAATAACTGCTGATCTCCACAAAAGACAGCTGAGTCTGTTACACTCAATAGCAATGAGTCACAATAACTCAATACGTGAAATTACATGGAGGCAACATACAGCAGGTCTTTAAAAGAATAAATGACATACTGAACATGTATCAACTCCCATCGTTCAAAGAAATAATGAATCAACATAACAACAAACTGGAAAAACATCGTACGAATAGCTATTTAATCTATCTGGAAGTCTAACTCAAAGCAGATTTTGAAGAAAAATCAACACTCAAATGCTATCAAAAAGAAACCTAAATAATGGACAAACTCAAAACGTATGGGATACAATATCGAGCTCCGTCAAAGATGTCAGAAAAGCAGCAACAAAAGTACGAATGTAAACTGGAACATACATGCTTCAAACCTTAAAAGAAAAATTCAATAAAGCAGAGATAGATCCTACCGGCCCAATATGTAAGCTTGAAGCTGAAGATCTTCAACACCTTCTAACAAGCTGCCCAGCGTATAGACACAATAAAAAATCTCACTTTCAACAGATTAAAGAACATGTTGTTAGCAAAATTGGAAGTTGTGTATGGACAATCAATTTCAGTAGCAAAATAGCTATCACGAAACTATTGATAGACTGTCAAAGGTTTGTTGAAAGGCAAATTCTCCCAAATGACAAAATGATACTAAGAACAATAGAAATGAAATCAAGGGACTACTGCCACCTAATCCACATGAAAAGAATGAACATTACTAATGCCTAGCTAGTGCGTGGAATTAGGGGGTATATCTCTGTGTATGGTCAAGCCAGTCTCATATCTAAATTCTTAACCATATGAACATTACTAAACCAATCAAAATAATACTACTATAACACCAAAGTCATGATTTCAGATTTTATAAATTTCATCTTATAAGAACATTTAGTTACCTTGACAATTATGATTCACACACTAAAAGAACATGCTAATTATATTATCTCTTGGCATTTTAAACTAACGTTAAGCCAAATTAAATAATATTACTCAACATCCTAATTAGTCATGCTTATGATTTAATATTGCATTAAAAAACACTTTCTTAAAATTATGATTCCCAAGCCTTATGAACATGTTTTTTTTTATGTCTTTTATAGTCCTGGTACCTTTGATAACTATTGTCATTTTAACATTCCATTACTTTTAAAGTCCATATATAAATGCTTATATATAAATTCACGACTTGTTGTACATACACTGGTTATTATGGTGGAGGATACTGATCATTCATATTTTACAAAGGATTTATTGTGTGTTTTAATGTACAGATACTGTTAACATTTATCGGTCATTTCTAAAGATTACGAAAAAAAAGAAGTAGAAGATGTCAATTGGATTTATGTCTAATGGAATGTGTGCCTTCCTGCAAAAAAGAAATAGGAAATTCAATCATAATCAATACGGCTATAAATAGAATGGAGTTCTATCTTAGATGCACAAACACAACAACATATTTATATATTCGTGGAAAGAAGAGAGAAATAAATAGTATTTTGTTGTCGAAAGGAACATAAGCTTTATCCACTTATTTGCATCGCTCCCTCGTATCAACTATACCGAAGAGGATCTTTAAAGAACAAATTGAAAAATGTTTTCTTTACGAATTGAAAGAAAATGTTTCATAAATGGAATAATTTATGCACTGAAATAGTATGTAGTGGATTGTAACTGTACACAGCAGCAACCAGAAGAAAATTTAAATTAACAAGAAAAGTGTTAATTTTATTATCTAATCTGCAAATGTGAAAGCATTCTGAAGAACACCACAAATGGTTTGACATTTAAATTGGTTGCTTCCTAATGTATTCATTGAAACAATAACAAAGAAAACAGAATACTTTAAATTTGCTACAAAATCTATTTTATAAATCAAAGTTAAAGTCATATATATAAAGTATAACACATCCTAGACCTAAACAGTCAGACTATTGTTTTTGTATGTCATGATAGTTTTGGGTCAAACATTTATTAAAATTTTATCATTTGTATCATTTATTTAGTCTTGTAAAAATTATGTTCAAACTGTTTGTATAGTGAGAAATTTTCAATGAATAAAAATTGGGGAAAACATTTACTTTGGGGAAATTTAATGTACAAAAATTTTCTTAGAGGTTATTATAGGAAATTTTTAGAACAATGTTTTCCTTAGAGGAAATTTGTAGTCATGAATTTTCCCTCAAGGAGAAGTGTTTGTCAAACATTTCCTCAAAGGAAATTGTATTTATAAAAATTTCCTCACAGGGAAAAAGTATTTCCTTACAGGAAAATTTGAAGACGCAAATTTCCTCATAGGAAAAAGTATTTCCTCGAATGAAAATTTGAAGCACCACATTTCCTCAAAGGAAAATTGGAAGGCAAATTTCCTCAAAGGCAATATTTATGCCAGAAAATTCCCGAAAGGAAATCCTTTTCCCTTGAGGATGAAACAATTTCCCTTGAGGATAAAATCATTTCCCTTGAGGAAAAATGTTTTTCCGTTAGGGAAATTTGATTTCCCTTGAGGAAAACTACTTTTTCTCTTAGAAAATTGTTGAAAAAAGGGCATAACTTTTTCAACAGTGGTGTTAGAGCCAAAACAGTTTAGGACAAATATCAAGGAACCACTACCAACCAAGTTATCAACTTCATTTTGACTTAACTCCAAAAAATTAAGGTGACAACTTATCCCGGAGACTGTTATACGTTAAATAAAATATGTAATTTTTCAAATTGAAATGAAAATTATTACACATGAATTACTTACTACTTTCAAAATTTGCACATTTTATTAAAGATCTAATTCGATTGTTTTCTGGTATTTCAAAATCCTAGAAGGGGGGAGACACCCTCTCTACCTTAATTATCAGATTTTAACCCCGAAACCAAAGAGGAGTTGTACAATTACCTTATATGAAAACGAATCTGAGAAAGTTTACTTATAACATTAAAATTCGATTACAAAGAGGGTACCCCAAATATGAAATAAAAGCAATGGCATGAATATGAGATGGTTTAGTTTCTTTATGATAATTTGAATAGGAGCGGACTTATGGATACAAAAAAGCTCATCATAAATACCAGGATTAAATTTTGTTTTAACACAAGACGCGCGTTTCGTCTACAAAAGACTCATCAGTGACGCACGAATCAAAACGTTTTTTTAAAAAAAAGCCAAATAAAGTAAGGGACAAAAATTCCGAAAAGCCTTGCAAAATACAGCTTAATCCTGCGGTAAAAAAAGGCTCAGTATTTCAAAAATAGACTCCCTATCACTATACCTCCACTTTAACATGAATGCGGAGGTAGACATATACATACAATGTAGTTGATCTTGTATTCAAAGATACTTTTGCTAGCAAAAAACTATTCATAAAACAAAAATTGAAGTTGAATTACTTTGACTCATTATTTATGTTTCATCTTTATTTAATCTAAAAAGATTTTATCAAAAGATAAAACATAGATTAAAAAGCATGAGTTAGAAAATAGAATTTATTCTTGAAACTCTTATTTTCATAATACGATATGTTCCTGTAATATCCAAATGATACCAACTGAATATCATAATGGCATGTTCATTCAGAATGGGCCGGCTAAATCATATAATGACCAGGTGTAAGTGTGTATTGGATTGTTATTGTCTTTATTGATAAATGTTTTTTGTAGATAACAGCTGTATTAACAAATCGACCTCATTCATGGACAAATAAAGGCAACAGTAGTATACCGCTGTTCAAAAGTGTGTCAAGCCAAATACATCTCCCACTTTTTTTTTTAATAAAATGAATATGATTTACTAGCTTTGGGATCAGACCAGATGAAAATTTTACACACAACGGCAACATACTTAAAATTCAACATGGGTTCTTTGTGACTATCTCAGCAGTTGTGCTTTTACACTCAGTTTTTCAAAACGTATTTACCGCTTGTATTTTCTATCATGATTTTCACGAGTTGGTTGACCGTTATGGAATATCTGTATCACAGATCACGACAAATATGTTCCAAAAACTTCAATCAAAGCTCCTTTTTCTTTTTCCTAAATATGTCCTATCGAAAAAGTATTACGTTTTACTTGGTATTTTTCTCATCTATTTGAATCATTGAAAACAGGAATTATTAAGATAAAATCGGACAATAATTAAAAAAATATACATGGATAACAAATTCATTGAAAAAGGATTAAATCAATGGAAAATCAATATAGATGGAAAAAAAGAATAAAAAAATAAAGAAGGAAACGAATATGTAAACAAATGTCCTATCCTTATGTTCAAAGATTCGGATTTTAACCAATCTTTATAATTAAAAAAAAATTCTTTTCTAAGTATACATGCATTGTCAAAGTTACGAGCATATGTGAGCTCTTCGAAATATGAAAAACAAAAGCATGACATAACAAAAAATAATTGACATACATTCAATAAAGGATTTCAGTTAACTTCAAATACATAAACAAAAATATACGGGATTACCCTGGACCTGGATTACCCTGGACCTGCATGATTTGAAAATAAAAGTTTAAACTGTGAAAAAATCAATAACAGATTAGAGAGTCACTATTATAATAATAACAGTTTTGTAACAAAAATCGGTCATAGTTCATTTATTTGAATGTGAAATATCAGTTGTCTTTTCCTCTTAATTGTGTTTCTATGTGTATATAAGTTTCTCCATAGTTGGAGCACTATCTGTTACTATAAACACCCCTAAAGTTGGTATAGTCTTGATTTTCACCCCTTTCAGTATAATGGACTGATCCAGATTGTAGTATATAAACCGGCTCAAGACAGAGAAACTTTATTAGTTATATGTGGACCGTTGGAATATTTTCTAACTGGTAAGTAGAGTGAATTTAGTGATTCAAAAGGATATATAGAAATGGTGTTCGGATTTATATATGAATATTGCAATAGTGATTGTGATATAAAGGGAAACTTATATAATAAGTTTATGTATTCGTGAGAATACAAGTTGTATACTTGCTGGTGTTGCAAGTTGTACTATTGTGGAAGTGTGAATACTTCATGGATTTGTATTAGTGAGATTAAAATGTGTATACTTGCTGGTGTTTCAAGTTGTAATATTGTGGAAGTATATTAGTGAAAGTGCACTGTGTAAAACTTTACCAGTTTGGATAATATTCATTGTGTGGGAACTCAAAGGGATAGTTTTTGCGTGAGTTCAGCTGTGTTTATATATATTTTCCTTGTGAATTATAGGATTTGTTCATGTGATATTGTGTCATTGTGTTTATGTTATTAGTTGCAGACTAACATGACTAACAAGGTGATACTACATATTGGTGGACGTTGTAAATGGAAGTTGTATATATTTATGTGATTTTGAGTTTTAAGTTATGTGTTACTTACTTGATGCTCGTTGCATAGTAATATGGTAGTGACAATGTGAATAAATCGGTGTGATACATGTTGCATAGTGATTGCATAGTGACATTGTGTATACATACTCTGTTATGATTCAGTGTGTTTATGCATTGTGAGTGAGGTACTTCACCTTTAATACATTTTGATTGATGTGCATTGTGCTGTGTATATATTTTTCGTTGTAAATCCATTTATGGATGTATTGAATTTGATTGTTTTGAATAGGACAACTGGTTGTGGTGAAAATTGAGTTGAATACTTGAAATCCTGATTTATTCAGAAACGGATCCATTGATCGCCCGTTACACGTTACAGTTTAAAATGTCAAGAAAACAAATTACAGCTTAAAATTTAAATTGCCCTAAAGATCAGAACAGAAAATATCCCCCCCCCCCCCTTTGTGTGTTGAGAAATACTCTCTCTTTTATGTACTTGTGTTTAATCCTATCATAATAGTCCCACTCATGCAGAGCTCTTTAAACCATTAATAAACTAACCGTATAAATAAATCAATATGAAGACCAGACGTAACGGTTGATTGATCACACCTATCATATTTTTTAGACGACTGTGGTAATAAATGGCGTCAAGTTACATTACGTCCGCATTCACTGTGTAAATACACAATAAATGTATTTTTTCCTGTGTACACACTTAGTGATGTAGTATGACGAACCTTGATCCCATCAATCTAACTATATTAAGTTAAGTTATAAAATATCTAGAGGACACTGGATACAAAAGGGAAAAAAGGGAAAAAGAGGAAACAAAAACATGATAATATGTGTTATAAACGTATTAATAAGTTATAGGACAATTAAATTATCAACAACTTCCCTATTACATATCCGCCAGTAAAACCAACACTATCGAGATAAATACAGATCAAACTATACTTAAAAAAACATGCACTTTAGTGGAGTACTGACAAATCGGAAAAGTCGCTTATTTAAAGAGTTTAATGGACCGAAATACCTTACGGCTGAAAATTCGCATAAAGATAGAGTCAACATTATACTTTCATTTTAGCCCTGTCGTCGAGTTTTTCCACGATGCCGTTTTTTTTTGTAAAATCGCGTTAAAGTGTGATTTTCGTTTTTTTTTCTTTTTCATTTTCAAACACGGGAATGCTTATAATATTTTTCCGAATGAAGATATCATCATAAAATTGGTATCAGATGAAAGAGTAATGTATCAGCTTTTATTTGACATAAAACTTTAATATCATATAAACATACAAATTGGGTGAATTAGACGATTTTCATATGTATTTAACATTTTTTCAAAAACCTTCTGTCAAAGTATATTTGTGCTAAGCAGTTCATAAAACACTGATAACTTGTACAAAACATCTGTACACATTATAATTTGTACAACATTACAACTTGTACACAACATATATATCACCAATTGTAAATTTCACACAAAAAAGTGGAACAAACCAATACTTTTAAGAAGTTTTAATAAATACAAGTTTGATAGAACATAACAATCAACGTTTACAAGCATTTTTATAAAATTCATCACTAAGCAGTATTTTTATAAAAAAAATATATATTTATAACAATGATAGTTGTGTCTATTTGCTTGAATAAGTACAGATGCTGAGTTTTAATAACTTTTGAGGTGCTTTTAGTCTTGTTAGCTCACCTGACCTGAAAGGTCAAGTGAGCTTTTCTCATCACTTGGCGTCCGTCGTCTGTCGTGCCGCGTCCGTCGTCCGTCGTCCCACGTCCGTCGTCCGTAAACTTTTACAAAAATCTTCTCCTCTGAAATTACTGGCCCAAATTTAACCAAACTTGGCCACAATAATCCTTGGGGTATCTAATTTAAAAATGTGCCCGATGACCTGGCCATCCAACCAAGATGACCGCAATGACTAAAAATAGAACACAGGAGTAAAATGTATATTTTGGCTTATATCTTTGAAACAAAAGCGTTTAGAGCAAATCTGACATGGGGGTAAAATTGTTGATCAGGTCAAGATCTATCTGCCCTGAAATTTTCAGACGAATCGGACAACCTGTTGTTGGATTGCTGACCTTGAATTGGTTAATTGAAGGAAATTTTGCAGTTTTTGGTTATTATCTTGAATACTATTATAGATAGAGATAAACTGTAACAGCAATAATGTTCAGCAAAGTAAGACCTACAAATAAGTCAACATGACCAAAATTGTCAGTCAACCCCTTAAGGAGTTATTGCCCTTTATAGTCAATTTTTAACAACTTTTCATCATTTTTTGTAACTTGTACAAAAATCTTCTTCTCTGAAACTACTCGGCCAAATTTAACCAAACTTGGCCACAATTATCATCGTGGTATATAGTTTATAAAATGTGTCCGATGACCCAGCCTACCAAACAAAAAGGCCGACATGGCTATAATTCGAAATTAGAACATAATGGTAAAATGCAGTTTTTGCTTTATATCTTTGAAACTCAGACATTAAGGGCAAATCTTTCAAGATTTTAATGTCCATCAGAATAAGATCTATCCCCTCACAAATTTTTAGATGAATCCGTTGTTGGGTTGCTGCCCTAAAGTTGGTAATTTTAAGGAAATTTTGCAGTTTTTGGTTATTATCTTGAATACTTTTATAGATAGAGATAAACTGTAAACAGCAATAATGTTCAGCAAAGTAAGATCTACAAGTAAGTCAGATGATGAAAATTGTTAGAGGACCCCTTAAGGAGTTATTGGCCTTTATAGTCAATATTGAACAACTTTTCATCCTTTTTGTAACATTTACAAAAATCTTCTATTCTAAAACTATGGGCTAAATTAAACCAAACTTGGCCACAATCATTACTAGGGTATATATTTAAAAATTGTGTCTAATGACCCCGCCTACCAACCAAGATGGCCGACACCAGTAAATACCGTAACAGGTGAGCGACACAGGCTCTTGAGAGCCTCTAGTTTTTCGGAAAGACTAATTTTTAAACCACATTGAAACAACTCCGAAAAAATCCGGAACATTATTGCTAATTCCATAATAAGAATCGTGTTAGTAAGCCACCTGGAAGAGCTAATGAACAGTTTACGTACGACCTCCTTAATCTCAAAGAAGAGAACATTTTCATACATTTGAATGTGTGAGAGAGAGAAAACATTCGTGTAACGATGAATCAACTTTAGTTAAAACACGCTTCATGGCATTACCATGATTACCATGACTGGTACAAAATGTTTATCCTGGAAGCAAAGTCATACAAGCTAAGCAATTAAGGCATGTCGAGTTATTTGAGCGTGCCGATATTGTTTTAAATAACACAAATGATCAGGCAGGCCATATAGTGGTGAGTTTACTCTTCATAAATAACTTCAAGGACAAGCCGCTTCAACATTCAGCATGCATTGTTGATGAAATTAAAAATGAATTGCTTCTGATGCTTCAAATTAATCAGGAAATGATGTTGCTTTCCAAAGTCTACATGATTTGTTTAAAAAAAAAATCTGTTCGTTGTCGTATAGTTTGCCAGTTACATTTTTTAACAAATATTGCATTTTGCGAAACAAATTGTGAAAGCTGTAAACGATCGTTCGAAATTTAAAATTGTTTCTTTCTTTACCATGTATTCCAAACTCTTTGATACATATTTTGCCTGGTTAGAAGATGACAATTATTTTCAAATGGATAATGATTACATTGCACTCTCATTTGATACTGGAAGAAAATGTATACTTTTGTCCCTAATAATATTATTAACTAGTATGTATTTGCATTCAGGTATCGCAGATCAAATTTATTCGTTTATAGTGTGTTAATTTACGTTTTTTTATGAGTTAAGCCTTCCAATTGATATTTTATCGTGTGTTTTTCTATGTTGTGATGTTATACTATTATTTCAGAAAAGGGAGAAGGTTCTGTACCATTAAAACGTTTAATCCTGCTGCAAATGTTTGCATCTGTCCTAAGTCAGGAATCCGATGTACAGTAGTTGTGAATCGTTTGTTTATGTAATTTATACATGTACGTGTTTCTCGTTTCTCGTTTTTTATATAGATTAGACCGTTGTTTTTCCCGTTTGAATTGTTTTACACTAGTAATTTTGTGGCCCTTTATAGCTTGTTGTTCGGTGTGAGCCAAGGCTCCATGTTGAAGGCCGTACATTGACATATAATGGTTAACTTTTATAAATTGTTATTTGGATGGAGAGTTGTCTCATTGGCACTCATACCACATCTTCTTATATCTATTTAGCTGAGTGTGTGATATTCCATTATGAAAAACGAGTACACTCCTGATCAGATAGATGGTATTGGTATTGTCCAAAGTATTTATGTAAAATGGTACAACAGTTATTGAGATTTAGCAAATGACTGCTTTAAAACCATAATAAAAAAAGTATGTGGTATGATTGCCAATCAGACAAATCTCCACAAAAGACAAAATATTAAACATGCATTTACAACACTAGGTCACAATACGGCCTTCAACAATAAGCAAGGTCCTTATCACATAGTAAACAATACAGGGCCCGAATTGACCAATGTAAAACAATTCAAACGAGAAAAACAACGACAAAATTAATGTACAAAATAATAAACGAACAACAAAAATGTAACAGCAACAAATGACAACAACTGAATAACAGATTCCTAACTTGGGACAGTCATATACAGTACAGAATGTGGCGAGGTTAAAGATGTCAGCGGGCGCCCAACCCTTCCCCTTACATCGGACATTCGAGTATATAAAAAAATGATGTGGTATGATTGCCAATGGACCAACTCTTCACAAGAGACCAAATGACACAGATATTTACAACTATTGGTTTCCGAATGACCTTCAACAATGATCAAAATCCATATCACATAGTCAGCTACATGTAGCGGAAATATTTTCAAAAAAATTTCCGTGTCGAACAACAAAACAATGACCCCCCCCCCCCCCCTTTGAGGCTGAAAATAAAATTATACATGTAAGTTAACCATAGGCATAGCTCATGGTACTTCTATCATGTAATAGTTTATCATGTAATAGATTTAAAAATTTGTGGACCTGAGAAATGTCATCTGCATAGGGTTCAGACCATTTGCGTTCCTGTGAGAAAAGGTCATGATACATGAAAGTAGGCGGTTTATATAATTACATTAATATGCAAACATAATTTTCTTGTTGTAAACTTGGATTATACGAACGCGAATGCAGTTGATTTTGCCCGGATTCCAGTTGTTACATTTTTGGTTTAAATAAGCATGCACACTTAAAATTTAGAACATATCCCATCCATATATAAAAGATGTGGTATAATTGCCAATTAGACAACTTCAACGTATCTACAAGAGACCAAAATGACACAGACATTAACAGCTATAGGTCACCGTATGGCCTTCAACATTGAGCAAAGCCCAAACCGCATAGTCAGCAATAAAAGGCCCCGATATAACAATTCAAACAAGAAAACAAGAAAACTAACGGCCTTATTTGTATAAAAAAATGAACGAAAAACAAATATGTAGCACATTAACAAATGACAACCACTGAATTAAAGGCTCCTGACTTGGAACAGGCACATACATAAATAATGTGTCGGGGTTAAACATGTTAGCGGGATCTAGACTGTAAAAGTCTGTAAAAATTATTTTTAAAAATGAATCATTTCACAAAACTACCTTTCTTACCGATGGTATGGATGGAGGGTCCTTCATTTCATTCTTATCTAATTCTTTATACCATTTATCTCTATTTATTTTTTGTTTTTTTTCCATTTTTCTGTAATTCTTATAATTTAACACCCGGTTTTTCTTTATTGTTACCTGTACATGTATGTCTATTTTCTTTATTTACAAATGTATTGTGAACATTACATGCATTATTCTCTATTCTTTAAACTTTTCCTGACCCTCCCATAATATATATTTGATCCTACAGAACCTTCATGAAAGAAAAACAAAACTTTTACTACCTAAACAGGAAAAGGGGTCTTGTCATAAAATGATTTTTTTCTAAATTTAAAAACTTGTTAGGTCTCTACAGAGTTATTTCGAAGTGCACTTCTTGAACATGTTAAAGACATTAAATGCAAACTTTTAAAAATCACACCTGCGCTAAGTGGGTGTTATATTTTCTTGATGGCTTCAGACAATTTTTAACCTTTTTCAGCTGATCCATTCATCATCAAAAGTTACAGTATAATTTCAACTCTTAAAATACTGCCTCTTTAAGCATGTTAAGGCATATTTTTTAAAGGTGTATAAAAAAAAATTGTAAGATGTGTAATGTTCACACAAGAGTCTATATTTTGTAAATAAAGATAAAATCAATGGATAATAAATTAACTATGTTCCTATATACATTTGTTTATTCAAATAATTCAAAAGTCAAAATTATATATATGCCTTCAGTTTTCTCATTTGAATTGTATTTCATTAGTCATTGAAGGGCCTATTACAGCTAACTATGCGATAGTGGCTTTTGACCTGTAGCTGTTAACTTCTGTGTCATTTGGTCTATTGCAGAGAGTCGCCTCATTAACAATCAATTATCATACCACATCTTCCTTTTATATTGAAACACAAATATTGACACATAAAAACCTGTCAGATAGAAAAATCGAAAGTCAGAATGAGACTTATGGATAAAAACTTAGCAGACTGTCAGCTCACACTTTTCATATGTTGTCACAATCATGGTTTAAGCACAAAATTAACCAGATGCTCGCAGGCGCAGCTTTATAAAACCGCAGAGTTCAAACCCTGAACGGTTTTGGCTAGTATCATGAGTATGGACACATCATTCAAGCTGGATACAGCTCTGAATTTGGACTGTGATTAAATAGTTGTCACAGCATAGGTTTCTGACACAGAATGAATGTGATCTAATGAAATTAAAATAGTTTTGTTGAATATTAATCCTCTCAAAAAAAAAATAATTTCTGAAATATGAAATAAGAAAAAAAAAAATTCTCCTCCCCTTTTCCCCTATTCCAACAATGATCTCAATTCAAATTTCTAATGCAACAATTACTACTCATTTAAAGCGATCATAAAATATCAAAATATAAAATGTCATACAGTCATGGTCAAAATTAATATTAATTAATAGTAAATAAATAAATGGGGAATGTGTCCACAGGGACACAGATGATGCCCCCGCTTTCATTTATTTTGCTCTGAAAATTCAATCAAAGAGATTTTATGTCTGTTTTCCCTATATTTAGCCTCATTAAAATGCCGTCCTGATGGTAATAGCATTCGGCCACTTTGTCTGCTTCCTCCTGTGGTTGAGCCCACTGGTTGAGCTGAAGAACCTCAGGGTCTTTATGTTGTTCTTTGCATAAATTCTTTCGGTCTAATGAATGGCTGTTTACGTCTGGCCATGGCATAATAACATTCTTGTTAACACTAGGTGATCTTATTATGGCCTTTTCTGAGCTACCAGGACCTTCAATGTCAGCTAGGAAAGTGTCAGAAAGGTCCATGTAATCAAACTGGTCTTCTTGCAAATTTTCATCTTGTTGTTTTCTAGCCATCGCCCTAGTAACAACACAAGCTGGATACAATTCAGCATCATCTTCAGGTGATTTAACATCCACCACTGGTTCACTGGTAACAATTGGTTCAGCAACCACTTTGTTCCTAGCTAGATCATTTCCTAGCAATAACGTAACACCCTCAACAGGGAGATTAGGACGAACACCCACAATAACTGGTCCAGTGATCAAATCTGACTTCAGATAAATACGATGGAAAGGAACATCTATACAACCTAACTCTACACCTTGTAACAAAACGGAGGCACCAACAGAAGTCTTCTCGGACAAAGGCAACACACCTTCTAACAATAAAGACTGAGAAGCTCCAGTGTCCCGTAAAATCTTAATAGGCTGAAGAGTGGTATCATCAACAATAGAAATAAACCCTTCAGACATAATCTTTTGGATGGACGGTGACCCCCAAATTTTATCTCAATTCTATAAAATAGATACATTAGGCTTTACAGTATGAAATAATGAGCAACTTCTGTCATTTATTTTGCTCTGAAAATTCAATCTAAGAGATTTTATGTCTGTTGTCCGTATATTTAGCCTATTTGCACTCATTTTCAGAGTCTAAAAAACTCTTGGATGACCGGTGACCCCCAAATTTAATTCCTATTTTTTAAAATAGAGACATCAAGCTTCACAGTATGAAAAATGAGCAACTTCTGTCATTTATTTTGCTCTTCAAATTAAACCAAAGAGATTTCATGTCTGGTTTCCCTAAATTTAGCCTATTTGCACTCATTTTCAGAGGTCAAAAAATCTCTTGGATGGCCGGTGACCCACAAATTTAATTCCAATTTAAAAAAAAGAGACATCAAGCTTTACAGTATGAAATAATGATCAACTCTTGTCATTTATTTTGCTCTGCAAATTCATCCAAAGAGATTTTATATCTGTTTTCCCTATATTTAGCCTATTTGCACTCATTTTCATAGGTCATTAAATCTCTTGGATGGCCGGTGACCCCCAACTTTTATTTCAATTTTATAAAATAGAGACATCAAGCTTTACAGTATGAAATAATAAGCAACTTCTGTCATTTATTTTGCTCTGAAAATTCAATCAAAGAGATTTTATGTCTGTTTTCCCTATATTTAGCCTCATTAAAATGCCGTCCTGATGGTAATAGCATTCGGCCACTTTGTCTGCTTCCTCTGTGGTTGAGCCCGCTGGTTGAGCTGAAGAACTCTCAGGGTCTTTATGTTGTTCTTTGCATAAATTCTTTCGGTCTAATGAATGGCTGTTTACGTCTGGCCATGGCATAATAACATTCTTGTTAACACTAGGTGATCTTATTATGGCCTTTTCTGAGCTACCAGGACCTTCAATGTCAGCTAGGAAAGTGTCAGAAAGGTCCATGTAATCAAACTGGTCTTCTTGCAAATTTTCATCTTGTTGTTTTTTAGCCATCGCCCTAGTAACAACACAAGCTGGATACAATTCAGCATCATCTTCAGGTGATTTAACATCCACCACTGGTTCACTGGTAACAATTGGTTCAGCAACCACTTTGTTCCTAGCTAGATCATTTCCTAGCAATAACGTAACACCCTCAACAGGGAGATTAGGACGAACACCCACAATAACTGGTCCAGTGATCAAATCTGACTTCAGATAAATACGATGGAAGGAACATCTATACAACCTAACTCTACACCTTGTAACAAAACGGAGGCACCAACAGAAGTCTTCTCGGACAAAGGCAACACACCTTCTAACAATAAAGACTGAGAAGCTCCAGTGTCCCGTAAAATCTTAATAGGCTGAAGAGTGGTATCATCAACAATAGAAATAAACCCTTCAGACATAATCTTTTGGATGGACGGTGACCCCAAATTTTATCTCAATTCTATAAAATAGATACATTAGGCTTTACAGTATGAAATAATGAGCAACTTCTGTCATTTATTTTGCTCTGAAAATTCAATCTAAGAGATTTTATGTCTGTTGTCCGTATATTTAGCCTATTTGCACTCATTTTCAGAGTCTAAAAAACTCTTGGATGACCGGTGACCCCCAAATTTAATTCCTATTTTTTAAAATAGAGACATCAAGCTTCACAGTATGAAATAATGAGCAACTTCTGTCATTTATTTTGCTCTGCAAATTAAACCAAAGAGATTTCATGTCTGGTTTCCCTAAATTTAGCCTATTTGCACTCATTTTCAGAGGTCAAAAAATCTCTTGGATGGCCGGTGACCCACAAATTTAATTCCAATTTAAAAAAAGAGACATCAAGCTTTACAGTATGAAATAATGATCAACTCTTGTCATTTATTTTGCTCTGCAAATTCATCCAAAGAGATTTTATATCTGTTTTCCCTATATTTAGCCTATTTGCACTCATTTTCAGAGGTCATTAAATCTCTTGGATGGCCGGTGACCCCCAACTTTTATTTCAATTTTATAAAATAGAGACATCAAGCTTTACAGTATGAAATAATAAGCAACTTCTGTCATTTATTTTGCTCTGAAAATTCAATCAAAGAGATTTTATGTCTGTTTTCCCTATATTTAGCTCATTAAAATGCCGTCCTGATGGTAATAGCATTCGGCCACTTTGTCTGCTTCCTCCTGTGGTTGAGCCCGCTGGTTGAGCTGAAGAACCTCAGGGTCTTTATGTTGTTCTTTGCATAAATTCTTTCGGTCTAATGAATGGCTGTTTACGTCTGGCCATGGCATAATAACATTCTTGTTAACACTAGGTGATCTTATTATGGCCTTTTCTGAGCTACCAGGACCTTCAATGTCAGCTAGGAAAGTGTCAGAAAGGTCCATGTAATCAAACTGGTCTTCTTGCAAATTTTCATCTTGTTGTTTTTCTAGCCATCGCCCTAGTAACAACACAAGCTGGATACAATTCAGCATCATCTTCAGGTGATTTAACATCCACCACTGGTTCACTGGTAACAATTGGTTCAGCAACCACTTTGTTCCTAGCTAGATCATTTCCTAGCAATAACGTAACACCCTCAACAGGGAGATTAGGACGAACACCCACAATAACTGGTCCAGTGATCAAATCTGACTTCAGATAAATACGATGGAGAGGAACATCTATACAACCTAACTCTACACCTTGTAACAAAACGGAGGCACCAACAGAAGTCTTCTCGGACAAAGGCAACACACCTTCTAACAATAAAGACTGGAAAGCTCCAGTGTCCCGTAAAATCTTAATAGGCTGAAGAGTGGTATCATCAACAATAGAAATAAACCCTTTAGACATAATCTTTTGGATGGACGGTGACCCCAAATTTTATCTCAATTCTATAAAATAGATACATTAGGCTTTACAGTATGAAATAATGAGCAACTTCTGTCATTTATTTTGCTCTGAAAATTCAATCTAAGAGATTTTATGTCTGTTGTCCGTATATTTAGCCTATTTGCACTCATTTTCAGAGTCTAAAAAACTCTTGGATGACCGGTGACCCCCAAATTTAATTCCTATTTTTTAAAATAGAGACATCAAGCTTCACAGTATGAAATAATGAGCAACTTCTGTCATTTATTTTGCTCTGCAAATTCAACCAAAGAGATTTCATGTCTGGTTTCCCTAAATTTAGCCTATTTGCACTCATTTTCAGAGTCTAAAAAACTCTTGGATGACCGGTGACCCCCAAATTTAATTCCTATTTTTTAAAATAGAGACATCAAGCTTCACAGTATGAAATAATGAGCAACTTCTGTCATTTATTTTGCTCTGCAAATTCATCCAAAGAGATTTTATATCTGTTTTCCCTATATTTAGCCTATTTGCACTCATTTTCAGAGGTCATTAAATCTCTTGGATGGCCGGTGACCCCCAACTTTTATTTCAATTTTATAAAATAGAGACATCAAGCTTTACAGTATGAAATAATAAGCAACTTCTGTCATTTATTTTGCTCTGAAAATTCAATCAAAGAGATTTTATGTCTGTTTTCCCTATATTTAGCCTCATTAAAATGCCGTCCTGATGGTAATAGCATTCGGCCACTTTGTCTGCTTCCTCCTGTGGTTGAGCCCGCTGGTTGAGCTGAAGAACCTCAGGGTCTTTATGTTGTTCTTTGCATAAATTCTTTCGGTCTAATGAATGGCTGTTTACGTCTGGCCATGGCATAATAACATTCTTGTTAACACTAGGTGATCTTATTATGGCCTTTTCTGAGCTACCAGGACCTTCAATGTCAGCTAGGAAAGTGTCAGAAAGGTCCATGTAATCAAACTGGTCTTCTTGCAAATTTTCATCTTGTTGTTTTCTAGCCATCGCCCTAGTAACAACACAAGCTGGATACAATTCAGCATCATCTTCAGGTGATTTAACATCCACCACTGGTTCACTGGTAACAATTGGTTCAGCAACCACTTTGTTCCTAGCTAGATCATTTCCTAGCAATAACGTAACACCCTCAACAGGGAGATTAGGACGAACACCCACAATAACTGGTCCAGTGATCAAATCTGACTTCAGATAAATACAATGAAGAGGAACATCTATACAACCTAACTCTACACCTTGTAACAAAACGGAGGCACCAACAGAAGTCTTCTCGGACAAAGGCAACACACCTTCTAACAATAAAGACTGAGAAGCTCCAGTGTCCCGTAAAATCTTAATAGGCTGAAGAGTGGTATCATCAACAATAGAAATAAACCCTTCAGACATAAAGGGTTTATATTCCTCCATGTAATCACAAAAACTGGACTTAAAAGCCTGACTCGCAGGACATTCCAACGTACTGGAAATATAAGGTGTCGTACAAGCACTGGACTTCGGCTTATTATCTCGTTCATTCTTCTTCTGAAGTCTAAAACAATCAGCCATCAGGTGACCATTTTTCTTACAATAAGCACAAATCAGTGACTTCTTCTCAAAAGTATCAAATTTTGGACTAGACATATTTTAACTGGACTGACTCTTATTCTGTGCAACAGGCTTACTATCAGTACGCTCAGTGCTTTGATTTTTGTAATTTCCACTTGAAGTATTAACATTTTGACCCTGGAAACATGTATGTGAAAGGGTATAATTATCTGAAATTACAGCTGCATCATGTATTGTCCCAACAGTTTTGTCGTCTAAATGTGTTTTTAAGTCTAAATGAACACATTGTTTGAACTCTTCTAATAACATCAATTGTCTTAGGTTATCAAAATTGTTATCTGTTTTCTTTGAAGTAAGCCATTTATCAAATAGATCTTCTTTTTCCCGAGCAAATTCCACATAGGTTTGCGAATCAAACTTTTTATAAGATCTAAATTTCTGTCTATATGCTTCTGGTACTAGCTCATAAGCTTTCAAAACTTCCTGTTTCACCGTGTCATAATCAGAACTTTTTTCTGATGGAAGTGCGGAGTATATTTCAGCGGCCTTGCCCTCCAAAACACTTTGTAGCATTGTAGTCCAATATGGCTTTGGCCAATTCAAATTATGAGCAATTTTCTCAAACTGTGGAAAATATTTATCGACTGTTTTTTCACAAAATCTGGGAACCAAACGTATATTTTTTGCTGCATCAAAATATTCTGATTTCGACTGGACTTTAGTGTTGCTTTCTTCCTTGACCATTTCAATTTTCATTTTCTCCATCTCAAGCCTTTCCTTCATTCCAAGTTCTTTTAACTTCATTTCAAGTTCTTTTAATTTAAATACATCTTCTTTTTCTTTTTTATCCATTTCCAACCTTTCCTTCATTTCCAGTTCTGCCTGTTTTAATTTAAGTTCATCTTCTTTTCTTTTTTCCATCTCTTTCATTTCCAATTCTTTTAATTTAAGTTCATATTCTAATTCAAGCTGTTTTAATCTAATGGCGTCAATATTTTCGACCTTAAGTTCAAGAGCCTCTTCACCTAAAATTTCTGCGTCAACTAATTTGTCTATAACTAATTTTTTTATAATTTGTTTTCTCATAGATACTTTAAAATCTAATTTCAGATGTTTAGCAAGCAACACTAATTCCTTTTTCTTTAAATTATCAAACCCCTCCAGGTCTGGCGTTTTCAAAAATTTACCGGCATCAAATGCCATTTTGTAGAATTTTGTTGGCTAGTTATAATAAAAATTACTTAACAAATTTTGAATAAGATATTTTCAGTCTCCCGGACGAGCCCCCAATTTCTGTTACGGCAGAAATCGCCTTTAAATTGTAGCCAACAAAAGACACAAATCAATAATAAAATTTAACAATATTTATTATACAAAAGTTTACAAGAAGTATTACACAAATATTACTGTCAACTTAACTGTCAAAATATGAGTCCAATCTTTTATCTTTATCTGTATCCGGATATCTTTTGGAATCCAATCTGAATATTACGGTCACAATCCAGTATGATGTTGTTTGTAGAATAAAAATGTCAATCCAAAGGCTATGAATATTAATGTCTATCGATGTCTAAATCCAAATCCAAGAGTGAGTGTTTAACTTTAGTGTCTGTATATATATATATATAATTGTCAAGGAAAGTTCTAGAACACTCTATAATGGAACATCCTAGAAAGTTACAACGGAAGTTTCTAGTAAAAGGTAGAAGTTTATATAACGCATCTTTTATTAGGATCATTCTGGAAAGTTCCAATGATTTCTAAATGCACAGTTCTAAGATTATTCTGTAAACAACTATCAGGCCAAACAACACAAATCAGGCCCAACATGAAAAAAATACAATAATTACAATATCATAACAGTATGAAATAATGAGCAACTCTTGTCATTTATTTTGCTCTGCAAATTCATCCAAAGAGATTTTATATCTGTTTTCCCTATATTTAGCCTATTTGCACTCATTTTCGGAGGTCATTAAATCTCTTGGATGGCAAGTGACCCCCAACTTTTATTTCAATTTTAGAAAATAGAGACTTTCAAGCTTTACAGTATGAAATAATAAGCAACTTCTGTCATTTATTTTGATCTTAAAATTCAATCAAAGAGATTTTAAGTCTGTTTTCCCTATATTTAGCCTATTTGCACTCATTTTCAGAGGTCAAAAAATCTCTTGGATGGCAGGTGACCCCCAAATTTAATTCCAATTTTTTAAAACAGAGACATCAAGCTTTACAGTATGAAATAATGAGGAACTTCTGTCATTTATTTTGCTCTGCAAATTCAATCAAAGAGATTTTATGTCTGTTTTCCCTATATTTAGCCTATTTGCACTCATTTTCAGAGGTCAAAAAATCTCTTGGATGGCCGGTGACCCCCAAATTTTATTTCAATTTTATAAAGAGGGACATTCAGCTTTACAGTATAAAATAATGAGCAACTCTTGTCATTTATTTTGCTCTGCAAATTCATCCAAAGAGATTTTATATCTGTTTTCCCTATATTTAGCCTATTTGCACTCATTTTCAGAGGTCATTAAATCTCTTGGATGGCCTGTGACCCCCAACTTTTATTTCAATTTTAGAAAATAGAGACATCAAGCTTTACAGTATGAAATAATGAGCAACTTCTGTCATTTATTTTGATCTTAAAATTCAATCAAAGAGATTTTATGTCTGTTTTCCCTATATTTAGCCTATTTGCACTCATTTTCAGAGGTCAAAAAATCTCTTGGATGGCCGGTAACCCCCAAATTTTATTTCAATTTTCTAAAAAGAGAAATTAAGCTTTACAGTATAAAATAATGAGCAACTTTATCATTTATTTTGCTCTGAAAATTCAATCAGAGAGATTTGATGTCTGTTTCCCTATATTTAGCCTATTTGCACTCATTTTCAGAGGTCATTAAATCTCTTGGATGGCCAGTGACCCCCAACTTTTATTTCAATTTTAGAAAATAGAGACATCAAGCTTTACAGTATGAAATAATAAGCAACTTCTGTCATTTATTTTGCTCTGAAAATTCAATCAAAGAGATTTATGTCTGTTGTCTGTAGATTTAGCCTATTTGCACTCATTTTCAGAGGTCTAAAAATCTCTTGGATGACCGGTGACACCCAAATTTAATTCCAATTTTTTAAAATAGAGACATCAAGCTTTACAGTATGAAATAATGAGCAACATCTGTCATTTATTTTGCTCTGTAAATTCAACCAAAGAGATGTTATGTCTGTTTTCCAAAATTTAGCCTATTTGCACTCATTTTCAGAGGTCAAAAAATCTCTTGGATGGCCGGTGACCCCAAATTTATTTCTAATTTTTTTAAAAAGAGACATCATGCTTTACAGTATGAAATAATTAGCAACTTCTGTCATTTATTTTGCTCTGAAAATTCAATCAAAGAGATTTATGTCTGTTGTCCGTATTTTTAGCCTATTTGCACTCATTTTCAGAGGTCAAAAAATCTCTTGGATGGACGGTGACCCCAAATTTTATTTCAATTCTATAAAATAGATACATTAGGCTTTACAGTATGAAATAATGAGCAACTTCTGTCATTTATTTTGCTCTGAAAATTCAATCAAAGAGATTTTATGTCTGTTGTCCGTATATTTAGCCTATTTGCACTCATTTTCAGAGGTCTAAAAATCTCTTGGATGACCGGTGACCCCAAATTTAATTCCAATTTTTTTAAAAAGGGACATCAAGCTTTACAGTATGAAATAATGAGGAACTTCTGTCATTTATTTTGCTCTGCAAATTCAACCAAAGAGATGTTATGTCTGTTTTCCCAAAATTTAGCCTATTTGCACTTATTTTCAGAGGTCAAAAAATCTCTTGGATGGCCGGTGACCCCCAAATTTAATTCCAATTTTTAAAAAAAGAGACATCATGCATTACAGTATGAAATAATGAGCAACTCTTGTCATTTATTTTGCTCTGCAAATTCATCCAAAGAGATTTTATATCTGTTTCCCTATATTTAGCCTATTTGCACTCATTTTCAGAGGTCATTAAATCTCTTGGATGGCCTGTGACCCCCAACTTTTATTTCAATTTTAGAAAATAGAGACATCAAGCTTTACAGTATGAAATAATAAGCAACTTCTGTCATTTTTTTTTATCTTAAAATTCAATCAAAGAGATTTTATGTCTGTTTTCCCTATATTTAGCCTATTTGCACTCATTTTCAGAGGTCAAAAAATCTCTTGGATGGCCGGTGACCCCCAAATTTTATTTCAATTTTATAAAAAGAGATATTAAGCTTTACAGTATAAAATAATGAGCAACTTCTGTCATTTATTTTGCTCTGAAAATTCAATCAGAGAGATTTTATGTCTGTTTCCCTATATTTAGCCTATTTGCACTCATTTTCAGAGGTAAAAAAATCTCTTGGATGGACGCTGACCCCCAAATTTTATTTCAATTCTATCAAATAGATACATTAGGCTTTACAGTATGAAATAATGAGCAACTTCTCTCATTTATTTTGCTCTGAAAATTCATTTTAGAAATTTTATGTCTGTTGTCCGTATATTTAGCCTATTTGCACTCATTTTCAGAGGTCTAAAAATCTCTTGGATGACCGGTGACCCCCAAATTTAATTCCAATTTTTTAAAATAGAGACATCAAGCTTGACAGTATGAAATAATGAGCAACTTCTGTCATTTATTTTGCTCTGCAAATTCAACCAAAGAGATGTTATGTCTGTTTTCCCAAAATTTAGCCTATTTGCACTCATTTTCAGAGGTCAAAAAATCTTTTGGATGGCCGGTGACCCCCAAATTTATTTCCAATTTTTTTAAAAAGAGACATCATGCTTTACAGTATGAAATAATGAGCAACTCTTGTCATTTATTTTGCTCTGCAAATTCATCCAAAGAGATTTTATATCTGTTTTCCCTATATTTAGCCTATTTGCACTCATTTTCAGAGGTCATTAAATCTCTTGGATGACCGGTGACCCCAAACTTTTATTTCAATTTTAGAAAATAGAGACATCAAGCTTTACAGTATGAAATAATAAGCAACTTCTGTCATTTATTTTGATCTTAAAATTCAATCAAAGAGATTTTATGTCTGTTTTCCCTATATTTAGCCTATTTGCACTCATTTTCAGAGGTCAAAAAATCTCTTGGATGGCCGGTGACCCCAAATTTTATTTCAATTTTATAAAGAGGGACATTCAGCTTTACAGTATAAAATAATGAGCAACTCTTGTCATTTATTTTGCTCTGCAAATTCATCCAAAGAGATTTTATATCTGTTTTCCCTATATTTAGCCTATTTGCACTCATTTTCAGAGGTCATTAAATCTCTTGGATGGCCTGTGACCCCCAACTTTTATTTCAATTTTAGAAAATAGAGACATCAAGCTTTACAGTATGAAATAATAAGCAACTTCTGTCATTTATTTTGATCTTAAAATTCAATCAAAGAGATTTTATGTCTGTTTTCCCTATATTTAGCCTATTTGCACTCATTTTCAGAGGTCAAAAAATCTCTTGGATGGCCGGTGACCCCCAAATTTTATTTCAATTTTCTAAAAAGAGACATTAAGCTTTACAGTATAAAATAATGAGCAACTTTTATCATTTATTTTGCTCTGCAAATTCATCCAAAGAGATTTTATATCTGTTTTCCCTATATTTAGCCTATTTGCACTCATTTTGAGAGGTCATAAAATCTCTTGGATGGCCTGTGACCCCCAACTTTTATTTCAATTTTAGAAAATAGAGACATCAAGCTTTACAGTATGAAATAATAAGCAACTTCTGTCATTTTTTTTTATCTTAAAATTCAATCAAAGAGATTCTATGTCTGTTTTCCCTATATTTAGCCTATTTGCACTCATTTTCAGAGGTCAAAAAATCTCTTGGATGGCCGGTGACCCCCAAATTTTATTTCAATTTTATAAAAAGAGACATTAAGCTTTACAGTATAAAATAATGAGCAACTTCTGTCATTTATTTTGCTCTGAAAATTCAATCAGAGAGATTTTATGTCTGTTTCCCTATATTTAGCCTATTTGCACTCATTTTCAGAGGTAAAAAAATCTCTTGGATGGCCGGTGACCCCCAAATTTTATTTCAATTTTATAAAAAGAGACATTAAGCTTTACAGTATAAAATAATTAGCAACTTCTGTCATTTATTTTGCTCTGAAAATTCAATCAAAGAGATTTATGTCTGTTGTCCGTATATTTAGCCTATTTGCACTCATTTTCAGAGGTCTAAAAATCTCTTGGATGACCGGTGACACCCAAATTTAATTCCAATTTTTTAAAATAGAGACATCAAGCTTGACAGTATGAAATAATGAGCAACATCTGTCATTTATTTTGCTCTGCAAATTCAACCAAAGAGATGTTATGTCTGTTTTCCCAAAATTTAGCCTATTTGCACTCATTTTCAGAGGTCAAAAAATCTCTTGGATGGCCGGTGACCCCCAAATTTATTTCTAATTTTTTTAAAAAGAGACATCATGCTTTACAGTATGAAATAATTAGCAACTTCTGTCATTTATTTTGCTCTGAAAATTCAATCAAAGAGATTTATGTCTGTTGTCTGTATTTTTAGCCTATTTGCACTCATTTTCAGAGGTCAAAAAATCTCTTGGATGGACGGTGACCCCAAATTTTATTTCATTTCTATAAAATAGATACATTAGGCTTTACAGTATGAAATAATGAGCAACTTCTGTCATTTATTTTGCTCTGAAAATTCAATCAAAGAGATTTTATGTCTGTTGTCCGTATATTTAGCCTATTTGCACTCATTTTCAGAGGTCTAAAAATCTCTTGGATGACCGGTGACCCCCAAATTTAATTCCAATTTTTTAAAAAAGGGACATCAAGCTTTACAGTATGAAATAATGAGGAACTTCTGTCATTTATTTTGCTCTGCAAATTCAACCAAAGAGATGTTATGTCTGTTTTCCCAAAATTTAGCCTATTTGCACTTATTTTCAAGAGGTCAAAAAATCTCTTGGATGGCCGGTGACCCCCAAATTTAATTCCAATTTTTAAAAAAAGAGACATCATGCTTTACAGTATGAAATAATTAGCAACTTCTGTCATTTATTTTGCTCTGAAAATTCAATCAAAGAGATTTATGTCTGTTGTCCGTATTTTTAGCCTATTTGCACTCATTTTCAGAGGTCAAAAAATCTCTTGGATGGCCGGTGACCCCCAAATTTTATTTCAATTTTATAAAAAGAGACATTAAGCTTTACAGTATGAAATAATGAGCAACTTCTGTCATTTATTTTGCTCTGAAAATTCAATCAGAGAGATTTTATGTCTGTTTCCCTATATTTAGCCTATTTGCACTCATTTTCCGAGGTAAAAAAATCTCTTGGATGGCCGGTGACCCCCAAATTTTATTTCAATTTTATAAAAAGAGACATTAAGCTTTACAGTATAAAATAATGAGCAACTTCTGTCATTTATTTTGCTCTGAAAATTCAATCAAAGAGATTTATGTCTGTTGTCCGTATATTTAGCCTATTTGCACTCATTTTCAGAGGTCTAAAAATCTCTTGGATGACCGGTGACACCCAAATTTAATTCCAATTTTTTAAAATAGAGACATCAAGCTTTACAGTATGAAATAATGAGCAACATCTGTCATTTATTTTGCTCTGCAAATTCAACCAAAGAGATGTTATGTCTGTTTTCCCAAAATTTAGCCTATTTGCACTCATTTTCAGAGGTCAAAAAATCTCTTGGAGGGCCCGGTGACCCCCAAATTTATTTCTAATTTTTTTAAAAAGAGACATCATGCTTTACAGTATGAAATAATTAGCAACTTCTGTCATTTATTTTGCTCTGAAAATTCAATCAAAGAGATTTATGTCTGTTGTCCGTATTTTTAGCCTATTTGCACTCATTTTCAGAGGTCAAAAAATCTCTTGGATGGACGGTGACCCCAAATTTTATTTCAATTCTATAAAATAGATACATTAGGCTTTACAGTATGAAAAAATGAGCAACTTCTGTCATTTATTTTGCTCTGAAAATTCAATCAAAGAGATTTTATGTCTGTTGTCCGTATATTTAGCCTATTTGCACTCATTTTCAGAGGTCTAAAAATCTCTTGGATGACCGGTGACCCCAAATTTAATTCCAATTTTTTTTAAAAGGGACATCAAGCTTTACAGTATGAAATAATGAGGAACTTCTGTCATTTATTTTGCTCTGCAAATTCAACCAAAGAGATGTTATGTCTGTTTTCCCAAAATTTAGCCTATTTGCACTTATTTTCAGAGGTAAAAAAATCTCTTGGATGGCCGGTGACCCCCAAATTTAATTCCAATTTTTAAATAAAGAGACATCATGCATTACAGTATGAAATAATGAGCAACTCTTGTCATTTATTTTGCTCTGCAAATTCATCAAAGAGATTTTATATCTGTTTTCCCTATATTTAGCCTATTTGCACTCATTTTCAGAGGTCTATAAATCTCTTGGATGGACCTGTGACCCCCAACTTTTATTTCAATTTTGAAAATAGAGACATCAAGCTTTACAGTATGAAATAATAAGCAACTTCTGTCATTTTTTTATCTTAAAATTCAATCAAAGAGATTTTATGTCTGTTTTCCCTATATTTAGCCTATTTGCACTCATTTTCAGAGGTCAAAAAATCTCTTGGATGGCCGGTGACCCCAAATTTTATTTCAATTTTATAAAAAGAGACATTAAGCTTTACAGTATAAAATAATGAGCAATTTCTGTCATTTATTTTGCTCTGCAAATTCAATCAGAGAGATTTTATGTCTGTTTCCCTATATTTAGCCTATTTGCACTCATTTTCAGAGTAAAAAAATCTTTTGGATGGCCGGTGACCCCTAAATTTAATTTCAATTTTTAAAAAAGGAGACATCATGCTTTACAGTATGAAATAATAAGCAACTTCTGTCATTTATTTTGATCTTAAAATTCAATCAAAGAGATTTTATGTCTGTTTTCTCTATATTTAGCCTATTTGCACTCATTTTCAGAAGTCAAAAAATCTCTTGGATGGCCGGTGACCCCCAAATTTAATTCCAATTTTTAAATAAAGAGACATCATGCATTACAGTATGAAATAATGAGCAACTCTTGTCATTTATTTTGCTCTGCAAATTCATCCAAAGAGATTTTATGTCTGTTTCCCTATATTTAGCCTATTTGCACTCATTTTCAGAGTAAAAAAATCTCTTGGATGGACGCTGACCCCCAAATTTTATTTCAATTCTATAAAATAGATACATTAGGCTTTACAGTATGAAATAATGAGCAACTTCTCTCATTTATTTTGCTCTGAAAATGCAATCAAAGAGATTTTATGTCTGTTGTCCGTATATTTAGCCTATTTGCACTCATTTTCAGAGGTCTAAAAATCTCTTGGATGACCGGTGACCCCAAATTTAATTCCAATTTTTTTTAAATAGAGACATCAAGCTTTACAGTATGAAATAATGAGCAACTTCTGTCATTTATTTTGCTCTGCAAATTCAACCAAAGAGATGTTATGTCTGTTTTCCCAAAATTTAGCCTATTTGCACTCATATTCAGAGGTCAAAAAATCTTTTGGATGGCCGATGACCCCTAAATTTAATTTCAATTTTTAAAAAAGGAGACATCATGCTTTACAGTATGAAATAATAAGCAACTTCTGTCATTTATTTTGATCTTAAAATTCAATCAAAGAGATTTTATGTCTGTTTTCTCTATATTTAGCCTATTTGCACTCATTTTCAGAAGTCAAAAAATCTCTTGGATGGACGGTGACCCCCAAATTTTATTTCAATTGATAAAAAGAGACATTAAGCTTTACAGTATGAAATAATGAGCAACTTCTATCATTTATTTTGCTCTGAAAATTCAATCAGAGAGATTTTATGTCTGTTTCCCTATTTTTAGCCTATTTGCACTCATTTTCAGAGGTCAAAAAATCTCTTGGATGGACGGTGACCCCCAAATTTTATTTCAATTCTATAAAATAGATACATTAGGCTTGACAGTATGAAATAATGAGCAACTTCTGTCATTTATTTTGCTCTGAAAATTCAATCAAAGAGATTTTATGTCTGTTGTCCGTATATTTAGCCTATTTGCACTCATTTTCAGAGGTCTAAAAATCTCTTGGATGACCGGTGACCCGCAAATTTAATTCCAATTTAAAAAAAAAGAGAAATCAAGCTTTACAGTATAAAGTAATGAGCAACTTCTGTCATTTATTTTGCTCTGCAAATTCAACCAAAGAGATTTTATGTCTGTTTTCCCAAAATTTAGCCTATTTGCACTCATTTTCAGAGGTCAAAAAATCTCTTGGATGGCCGGTGACCCCCAAATTTTATTTCAATTTGATAAAATAGAGACATCAAGCTTGACAGTATGAAAAAATGAGCAACTTCTGTCATTTTTTTGCTTTGAAAATTCAATCAAAGTGTTTTTTGTCCATTTTTCCTATATTTCTATATAACCTATTTGCACTCATTTTCAGAGGCCAAAATATCTCTTAGATGGCCGGTGACCCCCAATTTTTTTAGCATTTTTTCATTTACAATACTTCAAAGTTAAATTTCACAAAGTATAAGAAAATTCTTTCATTTTTTTTCTATACCCCTGAACTACCTTAAGTGTTCACATTAAACTAAACAAACAATAAAAACCATTTCATGCATGTATCATAAGTTAAATTACGTTTGAAATAATCATTAAAAGTTACGCATATTTCTAATAAATAGTATACAATGTTTTCTCTCTTTAAAAATGTTTTGATGTAATAAAAAGATAGTATACATAAAAAGTTTCTTACCAACTAGAATCTGTCTAATAAAAAGCAATGTGCATCCGTATGTAATCAAATAAAGTCTAGACGACGAAGCGAACGTCAAAGGCGTAACGTCATAAAACAGAAACGGGAAAATGTGTTATTGAAAAGAGCGCAACGTTACATTAGCGCTTTCATAAATAAATAGTAAAAACTGTGTTTCGTATTCTTACAAGAATAGATGAAAACGTTAGTTAAACAATTAATAAATAATTAACTAATCTTACACCTACTGTGCCTGTTTTTTTCTTGTTTAAAAACTTAAATTAACCTTAACAGTAGACACAATTTACAAGTTAAAGCTTATTTACAGTTCTAGAATATTTTTTTGTGTATTAGCATACCAAAGCATTGGTTAAAATCTAATAGATACTGAATTTATTTATAACAGCGGGAAAAAATTTAGGCTTTATTCATGCTAAATTGTGACTTCATACTTGCTAAAATAATAAATTTGATTTAGTCGCATGAAAAAATATAAAGCGTTCCCTTCTAATGTTTCTACATAACGCGCAATCTTCTTTTCCAAGGGGTAGTCAATAAAGTAGCAATTTATGACCGAACCAGTCTTCGTGTCAAAATGTCTATATTGGTTGCTTAGGACAATAAACAACAAAACTAACATACATTGTTATACTAAAAGATGTCTCTCCCTCAGAATTGTATCTATAATTTAAATATCAATAGATTTGTGGTATGATTTGTCTAAATAAAAGCAATTCTTTTATTTGTCAAATGCCATAAGGTAGCAATACACAGTTAGGAAAACAAAATTTACACTCATAATTTTTTAACACCCTCTTTCCCTTCCTGTCTAACAAATAAGGCTTTATATTTGTGTTATGCATGTATATATTTATAGAAAGAAAATCTTCCATAGATTTGATTTCTAATGGTCATGAGGGTGAAATATAATCCCTTTTAGGTGTAACCATGGCAACAATCTGCATGTCTTTGATACCAAAAATAGCTAAAAAGAGGGATGAACATGTCACAAAAGTCTCCAAAATTTGGTTCAAAATACAAATTTCATCCAATTACAGTGATACCTTTCCTGAAACCATAGGTTTGTATCCATCAAGTGGTAAAAAAACTCATATGCATATCTGCTCGTTTTTCCATAAAATTGAATTGAAAAGATCGAGCGCAAATTTTTTTGTTGCTAAACACTTCAATAAATTATGGACCAATGGGAGGTACGGATAGGAAAATACGGACTGTCAAATAGATACATGGCCTATAATAGTTATCAAAAGTACCAGAATTATAATTTAGTACGCCAGACGCGCGTTTTGTCTACATAAGACTCATCAGTGACGCTCATATCAAAATATTTATAAAGCCAAACAAGTACAAAGTTGAAGAGCATTGAGGATCCAAAATTCCAAAAAGTTGTGCCAAATACGGCTAAGGTAATCTATGCCTGGGATAAGAAAATCCTTAGTTTTTTTGTAAAATTCAAAGTTTTGTAAACAGCAAATTTATAAAAATGACCACATTATTGATATTCATGTCAACACCGAAGTGTTGACTACTGATCTGGTGATACCCTCGGGGACGAAACGTCCACCAGCAGTGGCATCGACCCAGTGGTTTAAATAGTTATCAAAAGTACCAGGATTATAATTCAGTACGCCAGACGCGCGTTTCGTCTACATAAGACTATAAAACATGCTAAAACAATCTAAATGTTCATATAAACACATTAAGAAGGCTATATTATTTTTCAAATATCTAAAAATCAATTTATTGTACAAAAACTTTCCTATTTAAAAAATTCACCATGGCCATAATGCGAAACTAAACTTCTAACTGTATATTGCTACCTTTAAGCCCGGGATTTTGCGATCACAACTCCTCCTACCCTCCCTCATCGGTCATTACAAACAATTAATGTGACCTACCGAATTAGACTATTTACCGGATTTGTTATCACATAAGCAACACGACGGGTGCCACAAAAGGAGCAGTATCTGCTTACCCTTTTGGAGCACCTGAGATGACCCCAAGTTTTTGGTGGGGTTCGTGTTGATTATTCTTTAGTTCTATATGTTGTGTCATGTGTACTATTGTTTGTCTGTTTGTCTTTTTCATTTTTAGCCATGGCGTTGTCAGTTTATTTTAGATTTATGAGTTTGACTGTCCCTTTGGTATCTTTTGCCCCTCTTCTTTGACATCGATGTGTACAACCAAAATACTACAATGTCAAAAAATGTATTTGTTTTGGAACTTAGTTCGAACGAGTTTTCCTACGGGGTGATTTAAAGTTAGACTTGATATTTTTTTAACATTGAGATACGTATTATTAGTTTTTTATATAGTATATATATTATTTGTTTATCTGTGAATAAAAGAAGAAATAATAACAGACAAGTTCGCATAATTTATAAACGACGATGAACGGCGTTATGTAATTGTTGAAAGACGGCAAATTTAACATATTTAAGGATTATTTACTTTTTAGTAAGAACCATGGTGTTTAAAAAGCAAAAGAAATCTATTTCTGACCCTAATGGCAATATAAAACAGAAGATGTGGTATTATTGCCAATGAGACAACTATCCAAAAAAGACCAAAATGACACAAACACCAACAACTATAGGTAACCGTACGGTCTTCATCAATGAGCAAAGCCCATACCGCATAGTCAGCTATAAAAGGCCCCGATAAGACAATGTAAAACAATTCAAAGCAGAAAACTAACGGCCTTATTTATGGAAAAAAAATGAACGAAAAACAAATATGTAACATATAAACAAACGACAACCACTGAATTACAGGCTCCTGACTTGGGACAGGCACACACATAAATAATGTGGCGGGGTTAAACATGTTAGCAGGATGCCACCCCTCCCTAACATGGGACAGTGGTATAACAATACAACATAAGAACGAACTATAAAAATCAGTTGAAAAAGGCTTAACTAATGAGATATACAAAAAATACAAGTGGACGTGGCTGGGTAAGAAACAGAAAAAAGAAAAAATTCCGAAAATCATTTTTTTCCGCGAAATTAACCCATTTGCAGAATGGCGGGTTTTAATATCAGTACCATTGTTGTCTAAAGAAAGTAGCAACAACGGTTGTTTCTTCGGGGTTGCTTTCCGACTGAAATGATACGATTAAATCAATATTTTGAAATTTTATTTATAATTTAATTGCAACTGTTTTGGTCCTTTGATATCTAGCATAGGTTGGGTAGCAATAACGTCCAATATTTGTAAATTGAGTTATTCGTTTTATTGAGATTGATGGTATCTATACACATGCAATGTAACACAGAGTTAAATTATTCCTTTTATGCTTTTAAGAAAGAGAGTTTCACACCCATACACTGGTGAGTGTTAACTTTGGTATCTTCTATAGACCACTAAGATATCCTCGGAACGTATAGAAAATTTCTGTCATTTATGCAAGTAGTTCTTTTTGTCTTTGAAACGATCCCTGTATGGATATGATACCATGTGACATTGTAAATGTATATACCTCAACAGTTAACGTTCATTTGTATATCTGAAAGTAAAAAAAAGAAAAAAAAGGTTTGGTTGCAGTAAAAAATCATTCATATTAACCAACCGATTTGCCTTTTGATAGAACATAAGCATATCAAATATAATGCCAAAGTAATAAAACACAAATAAGTTAGGAAAGGTCACCGTACGTCTTGTGTGTGTAGACTATCATAAAATACAGCTTAATATCATACATTGCAGCAATAAACCTGGGAATAATATACTAACTTGCAATATCTTGCACCTGAGAGTAAATTTGGATTGCATGGGTAATACCGGAGAGCAAGAATAATTTTGTATTCAACACTTCATGTGATGCTGGCCAAATTTGAGACGTGAATACATTCATGAAAAACATATGCAACAAGCCTGAGGGATTTAAGCAAAAAAAGGACATCAAAAACATTTAAACTGTTGTGAATGTAAACACGAAAAATAATTGAATGGTTTCAACTTTTAGGGATGTCAAATCCTTGAACATGTCGAATCTCACAAAAACATAAGTAATATTTTACTTTTATTAAGCCATTTAATTACTATCATGACACTATTTTAGTCATTTTTATCGGTGTAGTATAAGTTTCTGCATAGATTTAAGAAATAATTCATGGAAGCTTTAGATTTGTTGGAAATTTACACATGGCCTGGGCAGTTATATTCGAATTTTATTCTGAGCGTCATTTGTATGACGTCATCTTTTAAAATTACTAAAAACGCGAGAAAGGATTAATGGACTATCGCGGAATTTTATTTGATTTTGATTTTGTAGATTGCTTCGAGCATTTGTGCATAAAAAATTTTGTAATGCATTCGAATAAGAATAAATGTTCGGTATTTTATATTTTCAATTAAAATGTTTAAAACAATAAAATCGGCATATCGTTTGCAAATAGGTTTTGCTACAAGTGGATTTACGTTTTAGGTATATAGTAACATCCATTATTATGTATATCTCTGAGTCTGCGCTAATTAGATATAGTGAGATATGGTGTGAGTGCCAATGAGACAACTCTCCATCCAAATAAAATCCATTAAAAAAGTAAACCATTATAGGTCAATGTACGGCCTTCAACACGGGGCCTTGGCTCACAACGAACAACAAGCTATAAAGGGCCCCAAAATTACTAGTGTAAAACCATTAAAACGGGAAAACCAACGGTCTAATCTATATAAAATACGAGAAACGAGAAACATGTATAAATTACATAAATAAACGACAACTACTGTACATCAGATTCCTGACTTAGGACAGGTGCAAACATTTGCAGCGGGATTAAACGTTTTAATGGTACCAAACCTTCTCCCTTTTTCTAAAACAATAGCATTACATCAAAACATAGAAAAACACTAAGTTAAGATATATCGAGAATTTCATCACGGTGCTGTTTACAAAGCGAAAGGATCACGTCATATTAGAATGATTTACAATTTCCAACAGTACATATTTACTGTCTTGATGTTTGTGTTAAAAGTATATTTCATATTTTTGGAACAATACTATTTTCAGAATTGTATGTTGTTAAGGTATCAAACGGTTTGACTAAAAAAGATTTATCTCGTTTAATTTCGTTTGACGTTGACAAAATGGTAATTTTAACCTATTGACTAAAATATAAAGTTTTCAAAACATTTGGTTTAAACAATTTACAGGAATAATTTTGTTGGAGATATAGGCGTTCTAACACTTATTTTGATCATTAAGAGGCTTTATTTGTCCCTACTTGAAACAGTATGGGATTAAAACGTTCATTTTGTTAAGAGTTAACTCCCATATGTTTTCTCCATCCAATTCACTGATGGATCTTTTGAAGACAAAACGCACGACTGGCGTACACGTTTTTAATGTGGTATCTATGATGAATTGACCAAACATATATTTTCATATACACTGGTTCTTTTTAGAGTTTATGTATGTATGTAACTTCTGAAAATAAACATTCTTCAAAACTAAGTTTGTTCCTGTAGGATGACTGAATTGATTTAATTTACAAAACATTCAAAAGGAAACCCCTAAAATTTGAGATGTTCATGAGACCAAAATAGTTTTCAGAATGTACGATGTCTTCGTAAAATTAGTGTGTTACTCCCATGAATAAGATACAAAACCTTCGTATAAGTTGCATGACACAGAGCACTAACATCTTTAATAATAGGTTTAGAATAGTTAAATGTATCCAAAAAACAAAATTTATCGGAAGGAAAGATTCCAAATAAATCGATTTCAAGATTACAAAAGCAGCTGAGTGCTGGAATTGCGGCTTGCTTCAAATATCATGTTTGCTGAAACTAATGATTGCAATGAAATACAATAGGCAATTCTTAAAAGGTATATTCAAATTGTTACTGTATACAATGTCCACATCAAGCAACACAATAATGCTTTAATTGATTTATGCAACAATCTACATACAATGAAATGGTCTCAAAAAAGTTGTTTTAACATAATTCTTTCCCTATTCTACTCACAACCCATTATATCAAATAAAAATCGAATATTTTGTACAACTTTTTGAGGAACTGTGAGAAGGTTCGGCATCACGTAATGCTTTTCTTTTTCTTTTTTTAAACTTGTGTCATAAATCATATTGCAAAGTATCCTGCCCAAGGTATTACTTCGAAGATGGACTTTTTAAAATAGCTGATAATTGTATGGCACAAAGCCTGCACAGTTTCATGGTTTTACTACAATTGATAAACTAATACAACTACCTCACAACATGAAAAGCGGCGATATTCATTTGTCAAAGTAATTAAACAAATTCAAAACATTAACAGCCTTTCAAATATTGGGTTTAAAATACATTTTTCGACAGTTTACATAACATTTTTAAAGTGTTATTGCTTTGGGTAAAATTTTTTAGTAGTTTGATCTGTGTCTATCTCGATAGTATTCGTTTTACCGGCGGATATGTTCAACATTTGTTAAAGGAGAGTTGTTGATAATTTAATTATCATATAACTTATTATACATAACACATATTATCAAGTTTTTGTTTCTGTTTTCACAATTAATCCAGTGTCCTCTAGATTGGACAGTCGGAAAATTAATTTGTCTTTGTTACATAGTAATATTGATGGGATCAAGGTCCGTCATACTACATCATTAAGTGTGTACAAAGGAAGAAATACATTTACCACATTAATTGTGTATTTACACAGTGAATGCGGACGTAATGTAACTTGACGCCATCTATTTCTACAGTTGTCTAAAAAACATGATTGGTGTGATAAATCAAACGTTACGTCTGTTCTTTATATTAGTTTTTTTATACGGTTAGTTTATTATTTGTTTAGATAGCTATGCATTAGGGATCGAAAATATATATGTAGAATTGAACACAAGTACCTAAAAAAGAGAGTATTTCTCCACAAACAATGGGGGAAGATATTTTCTAATCAGATCTTTAAGGCATTTTAAACTTTTGTTTACTGTTATTTGTTTTCTGGACATTTTAAACTGTTATTATAACAATAGTGACTCTCTTAGCTGTTATTGATCATTACGCAGTTTAATTATTTTACATTAAAATCATGCGGGTCCAGGGCAATCCAGTATATCATTTTTTTTATGTATTTAAGGTGGTACCTAACACTACAGGGAGATAACTCTTTAAAATCAGCTAAACGTTTTAATTACGTTGTGTTGTTAGGGGAATATTAAGCTTCTCAATGATCAAAATAAGTGTTTGTCAATCTGCTGTATAACCAGTGTAAATTTTCTGATAAAACAGTTGGTTCAAATATTTTGAAATTTTTATATTTTTGTCAAAGGGTCAAGGTAAATACTTTGTCAAAATTTTATGAAAATTAAAGTGTTGGGCACCACCTTAAAATCAACTGAAATTTTTTTTTAATGTATGTCAATTATTTTTTTGTTATGTCTTAGTTTTGTTTTCCATATTTCGGGGTACTTTAATTTCAAAGTGCTCACATATGCTCGTAACTTTGATAATGTGTGTATTCTTAGAAAAGAAATTATTTTTGAATTATAAAGATTGGTTCAAATTCTAATCTTTAAACATAAGGATACGACATTTATTTACAAGGTCGTTTCCTTCTCTCTTTTTATGCAAAAAATACCAAGTAGAACATAAACTGACAATATTTGTTAAATAAAAAGTAACAAACAAACTGAAAAAGTATACAAAACATAACAAAGAAAACTAAAAACTGTGTCGTCGTGTTGCTCATATTATTACAAACCCTTTACATAGTCTAATTCAATAGTTCACATTCATGACGTTTTGTGTCAATAAATATGATAATTGTCGGTTTATTTTCGATTTATGATTTTGACTGTCCCTCTGGTATCTTTCGTTCCTCTTTTATTTCTTATAACTGCTAACTTCATTTTATTTCCTTAGGCACAGTGGCACGACAAGTACAAATCAATGGAAATATCACAGAGAAAATTGGAACAAACGGCACGATGTTAGTTTGTAATTTCACGCTTGATCAAGGAGATGTACTAAATTCAGTGTGGATTTTGGCAACAAATATGACGTCACGTAATTTTAAAAATGTAGCATCATTTGATACCGATTATGGTCCCATATTACAATCATTTGGCAAAGTTCTGTTTGGCAATGCATCATTGTCTTCAGTTAATGAATCATCAAAACGCGTTTCATTGAGCTTTGATGACCTAAATTGTAAACATTCAAGACTGTATAAATGTAGATTAGTTGTTAAAAGAAAAGACACTGAAGGTATAGCAACAATGTCAGAAGCAATTGGAATATCAATACAAGGTAGAGAAGTATATTTAATATATTGTTAAGTGGTTATGTTGCCGGCTCTGATTAAAATATCATAATTCAAGCCTTTTGTTTTAGAAAGGATTATGTTTCCGGCACAAGCAATAAAATTTATATTTCAAAAGCATTTTTTTTTTAAGCTTTGTGATTGACTTTTTTATATTGTATACTGTTTTAATAAATTCATGATGGTAAGAGTTTGTTTTAACTTTTTTTTTGTTTTATAACATAGTTAAAAGTATGAGATTTAATTGTTTAATTATGCATACATGTGTATATGTAGCATTAAACTGACTAAATTAAGAAATGATTTCAGCTTCATGTTTAGATATAATTTCATTGCAACAAATGGATGCTCAATATTTGTGTTCAGTCTATTTCTTTTGATACATTCTCACTAACCATTTACACGTTGACTAATTACAGTTTAAAAACGATCACATGTATCTCAAATATTGTAAGCAGTTTTCCTATTTAATTATACGTCTGGTATATAAGTAATTATTTTATTCTTTTATGTGTACATTATCGTAGTACTTTTCAAAAGCAAATATCAAATTTCACTCCTTACAAAGAATTGGCAAAATAAGAAATTCTTTGAAAATAAAATGCTGGTGCCGGCAAAATAGCCATTTCTATAGAAATAGGCTATTTTTCCGGCTTGAATTAAGATATTTGAATCAGAGCCGACAAAATAGCCACCGCCATATTATTTATAATATTGATCGTATCCACCATAGTTAGTCAAAGATGCGTCCAGATATATTACATACGCCACTATAACCCCACCAACGATATTGCTTTCTTCTCATCTTCAATTTGCACTAATTAAAGTTAATAGAAATTATAATAAAAAAACAGACTGTACTTATAACGTAGTTAACTAACTACGCAGTTATAGTCACATTTATATGAATATAATGAATTCATCAATGATATATCAAGTTATGGTTTGACTTCAATTACATGTTTGGAATTTGTAATAACGTAACTGTACATTGTCCGGAAGAAGCAGTTAACCATGACATGATTATATGCAACTACATTTTGTATTTCGATTGTCACCACGTTCGTTAACTCTGGATGTTAACTGTTAACCTGTTTAAAAGAGTAATATTTTTTTTAAATATAGAAATACATACATTTCAACTCAATTAACAAGTTTATCATCCATTCTAGATTGATTGATGTCATTCTGAATAAATCACATTTTAATTTCAAAATTCTAACATAGTAACAAAAAAAATTCTTTACAACGCTTTCATTTGTTCATGCGTTTTCTTTTGACATGCCGTTGAATATGATAACTCAACATCCAGCTATCAATTACAATTTTTACTTTTTTTAAAACAAATGAAAATAGACTGTTCTGGCTGTTACATTTATTCAAACCATGTTATGAAATTGATTAATAGATCTTAAGCAGCAATCAAGATCAAATTGAATATATGTCAATAACTCAAACTCACGAGAAATGTATCTTTTCTTGATGAAAAATTATGATTATTTTAAGAAGATAACTTTCCTAACTCTCAAACATATTCCAATAAAATATAGTTAAAAAAAACAACATTTCATTAGAAAATAGGCAAATGATCCACTACTTAAATATATTTCATTTCGTTTGAACTTGGGGTTTTCCCGTGAGGTATTTGTAGTAATTATATATAGATGGGAACTAGTGTAACTAGTTTTAGAACTAGTTCTGCAAGAGTAGGTACTATTTATAAAGTTTGATGTTACGTGTACAAGGCACGAAAAAAGTTTTGGCGGTTTCTACGGGTGGGGTTTTTATGGTACTATATAAAGTTTGGCATTTAAATGTATTAGTATCGAAGGTGCTCGCAGTTACGTCGAATCGCACAAAGTTAGTCGCATTAATTTACGTTTATGATGTCCGATACTGGTTCCGACCATGATGATTTGAGACCGTCCAAAAGGGAAGAGAGTACATCAAATACCGAGTTGTCTACTGATGGTGCTGTATCGTCGTTTTCAACAGTTTTAACGAACGCTCTAGAACAGCAGAAAGTTAATTTAATCAAACATTTCGAAAACCAATTTATACAACCAGTGAAGTCAACCGGTGTTTCGACTCCAGATTTCGTTTTCAAGAGAGAGGGACATCGCATTCAGTACTTATTTAATACAGAAAGGTCCGACACGATTTCAAGAATAGAGAAACTGATAAGGTCCAAATCGTACGTTCAGGCGTTGGAGGTGTTAGCAGAAGAGAAAGAAACTTTGCGGAAGAGGAACAAAATTGTGAAAATCGCCGACAAACATCGATGGGATACCGTTAATGAATATCTTGGTAGTCCTTTGGCTGACGATAAGGATGATGTAGCCAATTTGCGTTCCGCTATTGCCAGTGATTCTAGAAAAAGGAAAAGTTCAAAACCGTATGATCGGCCCGGCAATAAACCTACAGAAAGTGGAAATAAATACAACGCAAAGATTTTTTGTTCGTGGGATTGTTCAAGGCAGTGGATTCGGAGAAAATACAGGTCAGTCGCAGAACAGATCCGGGAAATGCTTCTAGTTCAATCAACAAGGACATTTCGCCAGATTCTGTCCATTCAAGGCAAGTCCGTCAGCAACAGTCTGCACGGCCCCAAAGGAACAAGAAAAGTCACAGTAAAGAACCGACGTTAGATGAAGATACTACGAATGGAGTTGAGTATAATTTTGACTTTATTAACAATTATGAAATTAAATCTGGAGATCAAGTTATTAACGTTAGAGGGAAATTTAAACATTATGTGTCTTTTTGGAAATCTGTTGTACAGGCAAATGATTTTTATCGTACATACAATATAATTTGGCTATCATATTCCATTTAATATTGAACCATGTTGTATTTATTTACCTAATAACAAATCAGCTCTTAAGCATGCCACTTTTGTTGAAAAATCAATAGATGAACTTCTTACTACCAATTGTATTAATGAAGTAGAGTGTCCACCTTTTGTAGTAAATCCGTTAACTGTTTCGGTACAAAGTTCAGGTAAAGTAAGACTTGTACTAGATTTAAGACATGTAACCAAATATGTTGAAAAACAAATGGTTAAATTTGAAGGTGTTAATGAAGCATTATCTTTTGCACATAATTCAAAAAACATGTATAAATTTGATTTAAGGTATGGTTATCATCACTTAGATGTGCATTATGATCATCAAATTTTTTTAGGTTTTTCATGGAAATTTAGCAATAAAACCAGATTTTTTTACTTTCACAGTTTTGCCTTACGGTTTGTCATCAGCAAGCAGGTCATATTTTTACTAAAACGCTTACAGTTTTAGTAAAATATTGGAGAGCTATGAGTATTCCTATTGTGGTTTATTTAGACGACGGGTGGGGAACTGCAAAAAATTCGGAAACATGTGAAAATATGGCTTTACAGGTTAAAAGTGATTTAGAAAAATCTGGTTTCGTTTTAAATAATAAAAAGAGTATATGGACACCTGTTCAAATTATGGAATGGCTAGGTTTTAATTGGAATTTAAAAGAAGGAACTTTAGAAATACCTGTGAAAAAATTTGAGAATTTAAAAAACATAATATCTGCTTTATTTGAATGTAATATACATATCACTTGTAGAAATTTAGCTAAAGTGTGTGGAAAAATAATTTCTATGTTACCAGCATTAGGCAGTATTTGTCAGATTATGACAAGACATTTACATATGACTATCTGTTGTAGAGAATATTAGGATTCTTATGTATATTTGAATGAAAATGTTATTCAAGAACTTAGATTTTGGTATTTTTACTGTGAAAATTTAGTTTTAGGCATATTTCATATTTTCATAGAATGCCCGAGAGAATTGTTTTGTCTGATGCCAGCTAATATGCAGGTGCTGGTTATATTGAAGGTTCAAATAATGTCTCTCATTTTATGTGGGATAAATCAGAAAAAAAAAGAGTTCAACTTGGAGAGAATTAAATGCAGTAAGCAATATTTTACAGTCTGTACATAATCAATTGAGTGGAAAACTTGTAAAAAATTACACCGATAATCAGAATGTGACTGAGATTATTAGAAAAGGTAGTATGAAGTCAGAGCTTCAGGACATAGCTTTAGATGTTTTTAATATACGTTTATATAACAATATTGTATTAGAAATTCAATGGATCCCAAGAGATAAAAATATTCAAGATGACGAATTGAGCAAAATTTTCGGTTTTGATGATTGGGGTGTTTCAGATATTATTTTAAAATATTTTGATAGATTATGGGGTCCATTCAATGGTGATTTATTTGCTGACAGTAGAAATAAAAAAGTATCTAGGTTCTTCTCAAAGTTTTTTACGCCTGGTACCTCCGGTGTTTATGCATTTGCATACGACTGGTCAGCATTTAATAACTGGATAGTTCCTCCTATTTATTTGATTAATAGGGTTATTAATTATATGCTTATATGCAAGGCAAAAGGTGCATTAGTAATACCTAAGTGGAAATCAGCTGTGTATTGGCCTATGATTGTGAATCGTTTAACATATGAATATAAAGACCATATTAAAGATTTCTGTGAGTACAGAAATCCGAAATCATTTTTTATAAAAGGATCGGACGAAAACAGTATTTTTGCTAAGCAACCATTTAACAGTAATGTGTTAGTGTTGTTAGTTGATTTTACAACTTAGAAATTTAGATGATTATCTATTTAGATACAATTATATATGTGTATGTCACACAGTGTGAAATGTTTACTGGTGAACAATATAGTTGTTCTGTGGTATAATATACAGTGTTATGATGGATTATGTATGAACGTTTATGAGCTATGTTGCACAGTGTAACATAAAGAATCAAACAGTGATTAGAGGATTATGTATGTGGATATGAGATGTATATATTAATAGAACTTTAATGTTAAGATACATGTATGTATGAAGATTTTAATTGGGTTTTTTCTATTAACAGACTCAATGGAAACAGTTCGAGAAATTAGCCAATGATTCTACATTTGCCAAAATTGTCAGTGCATTGCCATCAATTGTGGAGGCGTCTAGCTCAAAATCTACTGTTAAAAAATATATATTTTATTTTGGAAAATTTCGTATTTGGTGTTCCGATTGTCAACTTGAATATTCTCCGGCTACTTCAACTACAGTATGTTTATATATCGGTTCACTGATACAGCAAGGTGTTGGTGTGTCCGTTTTAGAACCTAACTTTTATTCCATTCAATGGTATCATGACATTTACTTTAAATACAATCCTTGTTCTGATAAGTTGTTATCTAATATTTTGGAAGGCGGTCGTAGAATTTTGAGTAAACCCATCAACAAAAAAGAGCCTATTACTACTGACATTTTAAAGTTAATTGTTTCTAGATATGGCTCCGAACATGATTTGTCTAATTTAAGAGTGTGTTTACTATGTCTTCTAGGATTTTCCGGTTTCTTACGCTACAGCGAGTTAGCAAAGATAAAAAGAAATAACATTGTTTTTATGATACTCATGTTGAGATTACTATTTAGCTGGTTTAGAATCTGATTCTGATTATTTTATTTTTCGGTCTTTGTCATTTTAGAAATCACAAGGTGAATACAAGCTAAGCAAAAACAATACATCCTTATCGTACACTAGAGCTCGTGAGATGTTACTTAAGGCTTTGGAAGACATTGGTTTGGATAAATCATCTAAATTCGGGTTGCATAGTCTGAGAAGTGGAGGTGCTACCTCAGCAGATAATAACGGGGTTTCTGATAGATTATTGAAGGTCCACGGTAGATTGTCATCAGATCAGTCAAAAGATGGTTATATTAAGGACAATTTACATCGTCAGTTGGTAGTATCTTTGAATCTTGGCATCTAATTCTGAACTGTTTTATTTCCTTTGATTCGATGTTACTGCGAGCAACTAACTCTATTTCTGTGTTTGTTTTGTTTAAAGCCTATTGAATTTAGAGTAGAAATACTTTAAATTCGGACGAGCAGGGCAAGGGAGAATTTAAATATATTTCATTTCGTTTGAAATTGGGGTTTTCCCGTTAGGTATTTGTAGTAATTATATATGGATGGGGACTAGTGTAACTAGTTTTAGAACTAGTTCTGCAAGAGTATGTACTATTTATAAAGTTTGATGTTACGTGTACAAGGCACGAGAAAAGTTTTGGCAGGTTTCTACGGGTGGGGTCTTTATGTTACTATATAAAGTTTAGCATTTAAATGTATTAGTATCGAAGGTGCTCGCAGTTACGTCGAATCGTACGAAGTTAGTCACATTAATGGCTGCTATGTTTATTACATGTATTTATATTATGTTGTTTGTACGAAGAAACCTGTATTATAGAGTGACATAAAATTTGTATCGCAAGAGAAGATAATAATGTTACTGTGAGCAACTAACTCTATTTCTGTGTTTGTTTTGTTTAAAGCCTGTTGAATTTAGAGTAGAAATACTTTAAATTCGGACAAGCAGGACGAGGGAGAATTTAATAGTCATTTCTGGTATATAACCTTTAAAGGGACACTAGCTGTCAAATTCATGGTCACCAATTTCACTCAAATTTTTATGTTTGAAACATTTATCCAAACTATCGAAAGTCTAAAATAAACAGTTTACAGAGCATGGGGTAGATAATATATAGGTTCGTTTCGTGTGTATTTTAGTCCAGACGGCATCTAATTAACTATCGATTTTACCTCAGATGACCATATAAGCGATGTAAACATCAATAAAGATATGAATAGATTAAACCAACACGTGCTATTGTATCTGTATAGGTCTGTTTGATTTTATTTTATGGATTAAAAATAGATGTTTCTAATTGTTTTTAACCGTATAAGAATGATTTTATGTGCATCGAATTAGTAATCAAAAGATTTACCGTAGTTTCACTTTCATTGTTGACATTCTTTTTCTTTAAATAACCAGTACACGTATAATGCATGCGTTGTCAATCTCTAGCTAGGGGTTAAATTGAAGTTCACATGAATACGGCTTTAAAGAGGTCGACTTATTCACTTGCAAGTGAATAACTTATTATCAATGTTTCTTAGCGTAATTTGACAAAATTGAACCTTTTTAGCTGCAAAAAGCGAATTGTTATTTCACTATTTCACTTACATTATTGATTGAACAGAAAAAAACCAAACTTTAGATTTTTTTATATGTCTCGTAGCTAGTGCCCCTTTCAGCGTACTTGTGACTGATTCGAAAAATATATGGTTTCAATCAATTTTTCGTTTGGTTACATCCTCTGTAAACCATGTATCTTCCAGTGTCACTGATATGATGGCTTTCATCGAGGGCACTGATTCGAAATTATAAGGTTTCTGTATAATTTGGCATGTAAAAAAAAGAATGATTAGATTAACATAGATATCGGAAGATGTGGTGTGAGTGCCAATGAGACAACTCTCCATACAAATAACAATTTTAAAAGTAAACCATTATAACCTGAGGATTTTTTAATCAAAGTCGATATTTGCATTGTGGGTGATACATCAATGGCAGGAGACGCTTACCCTATCGATCCACCGTTATTTGTCTCTTCTTGGTCGATTTACGACTTTTATCAATAGATAACTATTGTCACTATAATTTACAAGATTGTCAAGATCCAAGATACAAGTACCGAAATCGAATACTTCCAATAACTGTGTCAACCATGGCTTATAGCATATATGACTAAGGTAGAACAATTATTAGTTCTATATTTTGTTTGTAACGTGTTATTAAAAGTAATGGACAGAAAAAAGTAAAATAACAAAAATACAAAACTCCGAGGAAAATTCCAAACGAAAAGTCCGTTATCAAATGGCAAAATCAAATGATAAAACGCATCAAACGAATTTCGCGAAGGCCAGTTTTTATTGGTGGAGGAAGCCGGAGAAAACCACGAACCTTCGATAGGAAAACTGACAATCCTAGTCAATTGAGATTGGAGTCGAGTGCCACGCACGAGCAGGGTTCGGACTCACAACCTCAGTGTTGACGGAGGAGTGATAATAGTAGTAACTACTTAAGACAACCTGGCCACTGAGGCCCACGAGAAGCTAAGATAAAGTGTTTAAAAGTGCAAAAATGACAAGTATGACAAGGTGTATATAGATACTAAAATGGTTGTGGAGTTTTTGCACCTGAAATATCGATTTTTCTTTCCTCATTTTTTCTTCGTTATTTGCTGTTATTTTGACTATTATAGGAACCAGGTGAAATGTGTAAATTGCAAAAATGATCTGCTTTATAGGCTGCAAGAATCCTGAAAATAAAAAAAACAAATTGTTTGCAATTTTTCTTCCTAAAATTTTCGTTTTGTGCAGTTTGTGGTTGTTATCAAGACACTTATTTTGTAAAATGCTCATCTGGTGCAGAACGATTGATACTGTAAAAGTTATTATTATAATATTGACTGCTTAAATGATCAGGATGACAAGATCTATTTACTCTGAAAATTTCATAACCCATACTGATTTGCTGTCTATGAAAAATGATTGCTACTGTTTTTTACAGTTCTGACTGTTATCTAAAAAAAGTTTTAGCGAGGTTTAGCATTTAAATCGAAAAAAAGAACTTTTCAGTTGAACATATGTAACTATAATATGTACATATTAAAGTCGTTTTTAATAAACTGGCAGGATTATTTTTCAATAGCGTTACGGACAAGAAAAAGCCAACGAAATGACAAAAAAAGTTAAACAACACTACATAGAACATGTAGAAAAACATTTGTTTTTATCATGTTTTATATACTTGTATTATGTTTATGATAATATTTCTGGAGTTTCTTTTTTGTTAAATAACGGTTTAATATTGTTTCCGTTACCTATTTTCTGGAAAATTGACCTTTTCAATATACTGGAATGTTATGTTAATGTCATACAAGTGAGAGGTTGAGCTAGCTATAAAAAAAAGGTTAAATCTACCGTTTTCTAAATCAGGAAATGCCTGTTCCAAGTCAGGAATATGACAGCTGTTTTTCATGCGTTTGATGTGTTGAAGTTTTGGATTTTGCCATTTGATAAGAACTTTTTATATTGAATTTTCCTTTTGGGTTCGTTAGTTTTGTTATTTATACTTTTTACTAGATTGGAAAATTGTCATCAGGTACAAAAGAAAAGTAGGGATTTTTTTTAATTTACAGTGCCACCTTCCACACCTGATGGTATTTGGTCATTAAATCTACAAAACAATTCAGCATTTGTTATTACTGATGGTGATAGTGTACCATTTGTTTGCACTGGTGATGTCGGGAAACCTCACGGGAAATTCATTTTCCAAAAGTATCGACGTGGTCATATTTCACCAATGAACTTTACAGCCACTAGCACATCAATACGAGAGAGTTCGGATAATTGTTCTTGCTATCGCACAAGTTACATCAAATTCCAAGTTACTGCCGATGACAACAAGGCAGTTTTACGGTGTACTGTTGTTTCACCTCTGACCAAAAGGAGCATGTATGTGGAATCAGAACCATTACATGTGTATCGTAAGTGAACTGTTTTTAAGTCAGATTCATATGTTGTATAATGTATGTCAAATTACCTCTGATAAAGATGTTATGAATACAAGAGATTTATAAAAACGTCATTGAGACAGCAATCCAACAAAATAAACATACATGACATTTTCAATTAAGAGGTCGACAAATGCTCATCAAGAAAAGAGAATGTGAAACATCAAATTTAAAAACATTATTCGACAACAGGCAACCTCATTGCCAAACAGACAAAAACTGAAAATAAATCTAAAGACAGAACACGTATAAAGACATCTTTTTGAATTGCGCCATTTAATCGCTATATAAAGTAATAACAACAATAGCCCTCCAATTTTTTTTCTCGAATAAATTCCTTTTTGAATATAAAAAAAAAGACAACAACTAACTGAAAAATAAACCTTAAAAAACAGACCCCGAACGTTGACAGTGACAGTGACAGCACCCCCTGTTTGAACGCATCATGCACCATGATGATTTAAGATTGAATAAATTTCCTGAGAAAAGGACACAAAAAGTAACAGATCAGACGCGAATATTTGTCTTATTTGAAGCATGTAAAGCTAAAACATGTATATCTTTCAGATGCAGTGAGAACGCCAACTATCATCAAAGTTCCACATCAAACTGATTATTCATTAGGTTTGGATAATTGGATTGACTTGACGTGTACAACCGATGGTAATCCAAAAGCGAGTTATTTTTGGTATAAAAACAACCAATTCGAGACAATAAGCACAAATAACACATTTACTATCGAGGGTGTCACTAAAAGAAACGAGGGTATATATACATGTGTCGTCAGCAATTCCTTCAATAACGTCAGTCATACAAAACGTGCTCATATTTATATTAGTATATTAAATGAAGGTAAGCGTCTCCATTAAAGATATTTAATTATTCTTAACTTAGTTATCTAGTAGCGAGAGTATGTGTTAATTGTACATATCCAGCTGATGTTCATGTCTACACTATACGATAATCATTTACAAGGATGTGTCTTTACACAGTAAATATGATTAAGACCGCCGGCAATCGACACTGTATCAGTTTACATGTCACCATAACGCATTGTTGACCAATTCATCGGTGTCTAAACTTACTACCAACATTTTCATGCGGTCTTATATCATTGGATACCGGTATAGTCGGCTGATCTCTCAGACCGGTTTTGCTCAATTCCCGATTATGAAATACTAATTGTGAATTTGCCTTGCATGCATAATAGGAGACGGAAACCCGGTCGACTCGGCAATCTCGCTCGTTTTTTAGTTAATTCAATTTTCACAATTTCTATACGTTATTTTATACTGCATTTCATGTAATTATACATGGCTGGCTTTTTTTAGATTAACAATTTCAACTTTATTGTTTAAGGAATGACTGGAATTTTTCTGTCTATGAAGACATAAATAAAAAATTTGGTGTAAACTATATTGCCCGAGGAGCGCATTATTTCAAGGAGTGTGCCACATTATTATGTTATTACGAATAGACAGAAAAATTATTACAGCAATTCCTGATAATTTAATTATAAATTCAATTTTAAACGGAAATAAATCATGAAAATCATTGATGACGTCACAGTTACATGACAAAATTATTTATATGAGCTGAAAGTCAACACTTTCAGCCAATCAGAAGACGTGTTGCATGTACATCGAATATTAAATAATTGAAGGTTAATCCAGAGGAGCGCTTCGGAAGCACATTATTTATGAATTGAAATTTTCATTGTTTAATGCTTCGGACCTTCGAGTTGAAATCAATCTTTAAATCAGTTTGCATCATTAAAATAATGGTAAAGTTACGCCACCTGTAAGCTTACGTGGTCAGTATGTATTGATGGTTTCTAAATTTGAAACTCCTATCTAAAAGATCTTAAAAACAAATAAAACCAAGAAAAGTGCTTCAGGTGCCACAACGTGTCATTTCTTTTTAATTTTGTTTGTTTGTATCCTTTTTTTGTTTTTAGGCTTCAATTATATCGTATTGGTTTTTTAAATAGAGTTTCATGCGGGTGTCATTTTGGTTAAAAAACAGTTTTCGTTAAAAAGTTTTGTTTTAATAGGGACTCTCTTAACATTTTTATGTTTAATAAATATTGAAAAAGAAATCTTACTGGTTTAGTTTGAAAAACGATTTATAAATATTATCAACTAAGAAATAACACAAATTTTTTTTTTAGCCAATGACCCTCAAGTCAATGGAAATACAGGTAAGTTATCCAATGGTAATACATAGGTACGGTGTATATATATATTATAATAATAATTAATCGTTTCAAAGGTATCCATTGACCATACACTACTTATGAACTATGAGATCACCCCATGCTATTTATCTATGATTGTCAATCATGTTTTTGTTTACTTTTGTTTACTTTTTCGTTTTTTTTTAATTTATTTGCCATCGTGTAATCAATTTATCTTAGAATAGTCATTTTGGTTTCTGTAGTTTCTGGGTAAATATCTTTATTGAAATATCCATGTATTATTTTTCCAGATTATTTTATTGTTTTTGAACTTTGAATTAAAATACTGATATTTATGATACAAGTTATACGTCGTCGTAATATTTTTTTCGTCTTTTTGATTTACCATTAGTCCTATAAATAAAGGCAACAGTAGTATACCGCTGCCCGAAAGTCATAAATATATACATATATAACATAAGACGCTCGCATTATAATACTATGTTTAACGTTTTAAAGCGGATATCTTTATTTATCAATAATCAATTGTTAAAATGAGAACGGGACATTGATAGTAAAACAGCAGAAAAGTACAATTTCCTAGAAATTATTCCCCAGCAGTTATATGTTATAAGACTGTATTGATATTCATCAGGAATGCTAAATCAAATGTTGAATGTATATGATTTTTTTTAAAAATAAGCAGAGTTGTATAACCATAAGTGACATTATAGATAAATAGATATATTTGTTATGGGCCAGCTGAAGGACGCCTCCTGGTGTGGGAATTTCTCGCTGCATTGAAGACCTGTTGGTGACCTTCTGCTGGTGTTTGTTCTATCGTCGAGTTGTTGTCTCGTTGACACATTCCCCATTTCCATTCTCAATTTTATCATTTAACTTAACTTTGTCTAATGCATTTAGAACCTTAGTAACCTTATTTAGAACATTCATTTATGACTACCGTTAGAGAATGTGAGAAAAACTTGCAAAAAAGTATGTCAATACTGAAGCAACGAATACTGAGTTGATTATACCGTCGGTGATAAACAGTTCTACAGCAGTGATATACATGAGTCTCATAACCCAATGCTAGTAAATGTCAAAAACACTTTATAAATGTCGACCGTCTGAATCGCTGTTTAGAAAAATTCTCACTATTTAGCTTAGATTAAGTTAGCTGTATTTGGCAAAACTTTTAGGAATTTTGGTCCTGAATGCTCTTCAACTTCGTACTTTATGTGGCCTTTTTAACTTTTTTGGATTCGAGCGTCACTGATGAGTCTTTTGTAGACGAAACGCGCGTCTGGTGTGTATACTAAATTTAGTCCTGGTATCTACATGATCTAAGATGATATTTTTTAGTGAATTGTTGTCAGTTATTAATACAACACGAGATTTTCAAGTTCTCGAAATAAATTTTCAAAAGATTAGGTACATTTTCCAAGGTAAACAACTCTTCAGAGATTAACGATTATGTAGACAATATTAGGTCACGAAATGTAAAAAAAATATTAGCAAAACACATACAGTTAGTCAGTTGTTACAAATCCAACACAAAATCTGTGAAAACAGGTATGCTCATAATTATACCGACACATTATTGGCATTAACCACGATTGGAAAAGCAAAATATTTTGTTATTCAATTGGAGCAAGAAATGTCATTGTTTATTTTCATTTTAACGTCTTGCCTTAACATTAATTGTATATATACATTTAATCAGTAAAATCAACAATCTCACTGTCTTATCCTGCCTTAACATTAATTGTATATATACATTTAATCAGTAAAATCAACAATCTCACTGTCTTATCCACTGAAACTAATATACGTGCGTATCATACATATATGGTATTAACGGTCTGAACATCTTGACAGCAGTAGACAGTTAAAGCGGATTTCACTACTTTTTAATGTTTGTATTTTGACTTCGCTTTCTTGTATAAATATTTTTGTTGTTCGGTTGCTTTCGTGTCATGATAAATATTGAAATTCCTCAAATATCTACTTAACATCATTATTTATTTTTTTCTAAACGTCTTATTGACACTGACACTTAGAGATTTATCTTGTGTACATTAGTTTATACTGTGTTTTGTGTTAAAGCCGTCGTCGTGGTTGGTACCGTGTGTGGATTAATAATATTGGTTCTAAGTGTGATATTATTTGGTGTTATTCAGAAAAAGACAAAGTAAGTATCTCATAGATTGTGGACTAAAATGGGATTAGTTAACAATTGCATGTACTACTGCACGTTTCAAGATATCATTTAAGAAACTTCTATAAAAGAACACATTAAAAATAGTGTTACCACTTTCACCATTTGGTAAAGGAAATTCTGTTTTAGACTTCCTCGGAGTTCGGTATTTTTACCACTTTGGTTTTTTTTTTGTTTTTTTTTTTGCTATGATGTTGCATTTTGGATGTATAATTTGTTCATTAAATGACATCCTGCTTGCCAACATAAGAGGCTTAATTAATTAGTGTAAGCCATACCATCGGCGCTTCAAATACAATATTTGGAATTTCGTAATTCTCTTTCTAAATATGATGTGATAATAAAAGCGACGATTTCTTATCGGAAAAGAAATGTCACTGCTTTGCCCCTTAGATCTATAGGGTTTCCAATATTATTCATTTAAGGAAAACTACCAAGCAATACCACAGTATATTGAGAACTTGTCAATAACTTATAGTAATGAACAAAGGCCTTCCCCATCATGATATTTTGCAACAAAATTAATTTGCATGGTATGCAATGATGTTTGTACGTGTAAAATATCTTTTTCTGGGTAGGCAAATAGCTCAAAGTTGTTTTTTTTTAAACCTGAGGCCATATATAAATTACGACACGTGGATGACATCATAGTAATATAAGACAATACAGAATGTGATATATATCTTTAGCTCAGATTTATAACAACCATATTAAAAAAATCAAGTATAAAATATTTGTTCAAGTATATCTTGATTTCCTCAACATGCTCAATGAAAAAAACAATTTTAAACAGATGATAGTTTTCATTATTATCCATGAGTTTAGTATACTAAAGATAGAAGCTGCTTTGATTGAACTGATCATACCAATGCATGTTTCAATCAAAAGATTGTTTTGTAATCAATTAGACTTAGTCAACAATTAAAGTCCACACACATAAACTATGAATTTTAGATATATGAATTTACAAAGTGCCCTAGCATCACAATATCATTCATGAAACTTATTTGTTCATTCAGCCAGGCTATAAATAAAAAAAAAAAGGTTCAATCATTTTAATTATGTTGCATTTCACAGTGTCTGTTATTCAAAGATATTTAAATAAAAATATACATTTTTGTTTTCTATCGCTTAGATGTCTTCTTATGAGAAACCGTAATGATAGATCATTAGATTATGTTAACGCGATACAGCAACAAGATATGTCGTTGTATGAACCAGTTGGCAATGTTTTAGATGTACATCAATATGAACAACCTTCAACTAGGGAACATCAATACACAAATACTAACTTAAGCGGTTCAGTTGGCCATGCTTTAGATGTACATCACTATGAACAACCTTCAACCGGGGAACATCAATACACAAATACCAACTTAAGCGGTAATTGAACAAAGACACCTGGTGATAACAGCTTACATTTGTGTGAATTGTGTAGATATGTATATGAGTAACGGTTTCATAAATGTTTGACAAAGATATTCTTCAATCCTGCATAATTTTAGATTTTCGTTTTATTTAACAAAAAATTAATAATATATATTCTTATTAGTGCTCTTGAAGGGTTCTGTGATGTAGCATGTTATATTGAAATTAGGTGTGTAGAATGTTGTATGCCGGTATATGTACAAATAAAAGCACAATTTCAATTATGTATACTTTTTATATCATGGCTTTTATGTACACAGTTACTAATTAAAGAAATATAATACTTTCATCTTTCATCATTGTTCAGGATTTTATTTTTTTTCTAAATGCATATTGTTTTTTCAATTACAAAACAAAGATTGCATTAATATTTCTGATTTAAATCTTACAGGTAAATACACCATCATATTTAATAAGATAATCCTGTATATACTGAACAAAGTAGGGTGAATGGAAGAAGGTGTGAACTTATTCATTTATGCCTATTATATTTCAATTAAAATCCAAGGATATGCAACGTGTACTTCATAAAATCAACAACACTTTTGATCCATCTCCATCCCCCCTCCTCTCCATATTGATGTTAGACGTCAGCTCTTTTAAAAACATGTACTTTTGAGTGTTCTAGTTTTAAAAGTTTTCTACATAAGTACATACTTGAAACAATTGACAATTTCCTTTAATATCTTTTAAATATATAGTGTTAGTAATGGCAATTTCATCTGCCCACTACTTCCGTGTCACACACGTGTTATCAATAAATTTTTATTTAATGCATTTAAAATTGTTGTCGAGGATATAGTGTAGTGTATTAAACTGGTCGACCTTCTCTGTGTCATCACTAATCGTCTTAAAATTCAAATATAACAGATGTATGTTATATCAAAGGTGAAATAAAAAATTGACGTTTTACCTTTGTATTAAATTTTTGTCACATTATTAACATTTATTTTAAAACCATATTTAGGGATATGTTTGAAAACCAGACTAATATTTTGAGTGACACATTATTTGACTGTTTAACAATGCACTGATACTAGTAACTTAAATTGTATCAACATGATCAATATACACACAATTAGTATATCAAGACTTTAAATAGCTAGATTGACAAGACTTTAAATAGACTTGATTTATGAGTTTTGAAATCGGTATACTACTGTTGCCTTTATTTAGAATGTTGTTATGTTATTGTTTGTGGCTAAATAGAGAGTAATGTTTAATAAGACAAGATACTAGCGATGTAGTTGGTGCTATTAATGTATGTTTTTCGAATATATGTTCCTTTTATCATAATACCTACTCAATAAAGATAATCACCAGGGTGGCATGATTGGGAAAGCAAACATATAGTTTGAACAGCTCTTAATACTGTCTATTTTGAACAGCTTATGCTGTGTTTGTTTAATTTCCTGAACCCCCTTTCTGCCAGATTAATGTATATATAGATATGCTTACATATTTTATTTTTTTGTCCAATTCTATTGGTGCTGAATTAAAAACTGATCATTTATTTCCTGTATCGTGACTTCCTTTTATCTCAATTGAATTGTGATCATTCTGAAATTCCGGTGTGAGTTTTTGTAAATTTAAATTCTAATTTAAATTTATTTCCGTACTAAAAACCTATGTTATTGTTCATCAGCCGGAAGAGGATTGATGTCTATCATTTTTTTTTTATAATCATAACCTCGAAGTAAAATCACAAAAATACTATAATCCGAGGAAAATTCAAAACGGAAAGTCCCTAATCAAACGGCAAAATAAAATGATAAAACACATCAAACGAATGGACAACAACTGTAATATTCCTGACTTGGTACATGCATTTTCAAATGTAGAAAAGGGTAGATTGAACCTGATTTTATAGCAATAAATTCCTCACTTGTACAACAGTCGCCTCAATGTTCGGTTTTTTTTACCACGATGCGAGAACAAAACAGACATAATCGGTAAAATAGTTTTGAATAGTTCTTTTGTTACCCTGTTATGCCAATGTCTAAAATTCAACAAGCATGTTCAACCTCATCTAATTGTATATGCTTGATTTTCTTGCATTTTGTGATTATGCAAAGGTTGGGGTGGTTTATAACACATTATGCGGTTTTTGGTTTTGCTAATTGTTTGAGCCGTGCGGAGACCAAACTGATACACTTTAATCATTGGAAATTTTAGCAAATTCCTTTACCTTTAAATCAATTATTTTATCTGATACTTGTAAGGGATATCGATAGTGGCGTATTTTATGGAGTTCATCAACAGTATCATAAGTAAGTGGCCGGTGAGTTCGACTCAAATCTAATTCAATTTGTCAGGTTTCTTGAAGAAGGTTGTGTGTTCTCTCCGTGTTAATACGTTTTACACTTTGTTCAGTCTAGTAAAAAAAACATAATGTTTATTTTTGAACGTCCAGTTTAAACTTTAATGCATATATTCAGGCCAATAACCTGTTAAGGTTCATAATAACCTTTTGGCTAAAATGGCCGTATTTACACCCCAAATTTTACTCTGAGTACAGACCAACCTATACACCTGCAACAGTTTTAAGGGATGGCAGGAACTAGATATATACATTTTAAATGCATTTTATGTTTCAGAAAATTATAAACTTTTCTAGATTTTGCTATCCATTTTTTTTTCGTTCCTGCAGAAGGTGCAAAAATTAACTAAGTAGTGAAAAAGATTGAGAAGCTCCCCTCATATAATCAATGTTGTGAGTAGTATTGATTTAAATGGACAATAGACACCTATAAATAATAGGTGATTTAACAGGTTTAAACTGTGTAACTGAGTGGACCGTATCAAATGAAACTCGGGTGTTTGTTTATTTTGCTATCTTCTGCAGACTGGAAAAAAATGAACATCAAAATCCAGGTAAGTTTTTAATTTTCTGAAACGTAAACTTCATATAACTTTTATATAAAGTTCCTGCCATGCCTTAAAACTTTCCTTGATGTACCAGTTTGTCTGTACTCATAGTAATTTTGGAGGTGTAAACACGGCCATATTTTTCAATTCCTTATGATGAACCTTAACACTATTTGAAAATGAAAACTGCTTTGTACTAGATTTACATGCTGGCTCAAATTTGTGACTTGATAATTCATCAGGAGGTCATGCCATCTTACCTTCACACATTATTTGAACTATAAACAGAGCAGAAGCAGCAACTTCAAATTGGATAGGTAGTTAGTTTAAAAAAGGTTGGAGATTTGACCGACAACTTTCGTTACTTGCAACAAGCACGTGCACGCTTCCATGGTATAATCGAGATGGTCAGATGTCTATGATAAAATAAATGTCCAATTCGAAGAGGTAAAACTTAAAGTACAATGTGTTACTGAAAAAGGTACAAAGATTTTATAACTCCAACTCCAACTCCAAAGTTTTAAAATGCTGTAACTTTCTTAATAATGCTTGAAAGTTTATAAAAGTGGTAGTTTTTGATAGCTAACAGATTACTCTTTCAAATTAATGCAATGTTAGTATTATGCAATAATTATGTAACCAGTTATAATGTTAACTGTGTCTAAAATATTTTTCACCAAATTTCCACTTTCAAATGAAATTAGCGTCTGCATAGGTATCCCTAGAGGGTTGATTTTATTATATGTTGTTCCTATGGCCATTATCTATAAAAGGGTGTCTCAGATTTCAGATAGAATGTATAGAACAAATTTTACACCTAATTAAACATTATCTTCTTTTTGTGGTTGGGATGTTTACACTAATTAGAGGTTTATGAGAGAATGAAATACCATAGCGACAATCTGAGACACCCTTTTGAAGCCCATGATGTGTTGATTAAGGTTTCATTAAAATTTTCTGTATAGTTAAAGAGATGATAGAGCTAAATTCATTTAAGTGAACCTACCCAGATTTTGCCACCAATTACATAATAATTGATTACATAATGATTGCATAATAAAAATATTGCATTCATTTAAAAGATTAATCTTTTATCTATCTATATATACCGCTTTTATTATTTTCTATGCATTCATAAGAAAGTTACAGCATTTCAAAGGTTAGTGATTGGAAGTAAAACAATCTTTGTGTTGTGCTACCTTAAGTTAGTTGTCGAGAATAAGTTTTATTTTCAACATAGTAGTATACGATTATTGTCTACATGTAAACATGTATTTTTTAAAGTAAACATATGTAAAACCTATAAGGTTTTATGTTTCATAATTAACAATGAGGACTTGGTGCTTGAGCTAAAGCATTTTAAACATATATCTCAATATTACATTACTTTAATTTGAAAGGTTCGTTCCATTTTTGTTCAGTTTAACTTTATTTAATGAATATCGGTAAGGTATTTTCTTGCTAAATCGCATTTATCTAAGTTTATTCAACACCTCATCGATGTAATGGCACTGACATGATTTAAAAATTGATGTTGCTTACTTATTTGTTTTTAAATAATAATCGTTATTTTGCAAATATAATTTGTTACTTTTGGACGAGATAAATGAATCTTGTATTTCATCGTTAAATCGTTAAATTAGAGTTATCTATCTTTATCTATTTATTCATGTAATGACTTTGGTTGTTTTCTTCTAAAAATGTGCATTGCTCATGATATAAATATGAACCTTAAGTCAAAGGTACAGTGGAGATCACTTCTAACCTCTCATTAGAACTGTCAGAATATTCTGTCATAGAACTGTTCTAACCTGTCCTAGAACAGTTCTAGCTAGAACAGTTCTACCCTAGAACTGTTCTAGGTAGAACTGTCAGGATCAGTTCTAGGTAGAACTGACTAAATCAGTTCTAGGTAGAACTGTCGGGATCAGTTCTAGGGTAGAACTGTCTAAAACTGTTCTAGGTAGAACTGACCAAATCAGTTCTAACCGTAGAACTGTCAGCAGAACTGACTAAATCAGTCAGGACTGTAGAACAGTTCTAAATGACGTCACTGCAGAAAGGGCAATTTAGAATTTAGAAGAAAAAATCTGTTCCAATTACTTTACTATATATAATAGCAGATGTTTCTATATTTTTTACTGATCAAAAGTTACATGTACAAATATCGAAGTGGATAGGAGGTTATCCAACTCATCGGAGAAATATTTTTATGAGATTGCAAATGAAACATCATTGTTTACGTTTCTTCGTTCCCCGTTCTTAACAGTTTCTTCGTAAATATAACTCTGCATTTAATTCAAGTAAATTTAATTTTAATTTACCTTGTTTGCCTTGGATTTACATTCATGATTTAAGATTCTGTTTTGACAAATGTTCAAACGAAAATTGTACAGTGGATAAATTATGGGATATCAAAGTAATGAACACAGTGTTGTTAAACGCAAGAAAACTATGTACATTTGCACTGAGCTCTCAGATTTGCATTATCTCGTTGCCAAACTTATCCATAACGATAATGAATAATATCTGGGAGTCTGGAACGTCAGAAAAATATACTCGATCTGAACATGAATGAAATATGTGCCACTGGACGTAAGGCTACAAACAAAACCAATCATTTTCTCATACATGTACTTTACATTTTAAAATAAAGTATATGAATCAGTGATGTGAGTGTTGGATGATGCCGTTAAATAGTTTTGTTTAAAAAAAAAACCATCATGAACTACTGACTCATGATTCATTATTTAATAATTTAAGTTTGGATGTAACGGGTCTTCTGTCGTTATTGTGTTATCAGCGCCCATAGATATAAGTTAGTCATGTGACCGTAATGTCATCAACGTTTTTTCATGGTTTGGCAAGGTTTAAAATGGAATTTAGAATTAAATTATAAGAAATGACTTATCATTTTATTCTCTCTATTCGAAATAACATAAAAAAATGTGATGCAAACTATTAAAAAACCCGCTTCGCGCATTTTTACATTAAAAAAAGCAAAATGACCAGTTTTGGCTGATGCAGTTATATATGGTCAGATTTGGTTGATGCTGTCAAATATGGTCAGTTTTGATTAATGCAGACACATATTTTTGTTACATGAGTCAGTCTGAGGTATGAAAACTACTGATGTTTGTTCAATTTCCAATATTGCAGTTATTTATATATACTACAGTAAAAAAAAATATAACTGAAGTACTGTGCAACTATATATACTCACATAAAAAAAAAGCAAATATGGTCAGTTTTGGTTGATGCGGTCAAAAGATTTTATTATACAACTCAGTCTGAAGTATGAAAACTACTGATTATGATATTTTTTTGTAGTTTTCTGAAGTATGAAAACTACTGATATTTGTTTACGATTCAATACTTTGAATAAAAAGAGGACATGCTGGCACTATAAATTCATGCGAACAAAATTTTGAGGTCATTGTTATCCAATATTGCTATAACTTGTATATATTACAGTCCCTCTTGACCTAAAATTATAACTGAATTACTGTACAGCTATATAGATTTGCAGAAAGAAAGAGCAAATAAGGTCAGTTTAGATTGATGCGGTCAAAAGATTTTATTACACGACTCAGTCTGAAATATGAAAACTACTGATATTTGTTTACGATTCAATACTTTGAATAAAAAGAGGACATGCTGGCACTATAAATTCATACGAACAAAATTTTTAGGTCATTGTTTTCCAATATTGCTGTAACTTGTATATTACAGTCCCTCTTGACCTAAAATTATAACTGAATTGCTGTACAGCTATATAGATTTGCAGAAAGAAAGAGCAAATACGGTCAGTTAAGATTGATGCGGTCAAAAGATTTTATTACACGACTCAGTCTGAAGTATGAAAACTACTGATTATGATATTTGTTTAAGATTCAATACTTTGAATAAAAAGAGGATATACTGGCACTATAAATTCATGCGAACAAAATGTTTAGGTCATTGTTTTCCAATGTTGCTGTAACTTGTATATTACAGTCCCTCTTGACCTAAAATTATAACTGAATTGCTGTACAGCTATATAGATTTGCAGAAAGAAAGAACAAATAAGGTCAGTTTAGATTGATGCGGTCAAAAGATTTTATTACACGACTCAGTCTGAAGTATGAAAACTACTGATGTTTGTTAACGATTCAATACTTTGAGTAAAAAGAGGACATGCTGGCACTATAAATTCATGCGAACAAAATTTTGGGTCATTGTTATCCAATATTGCTATAACTTGTATATATTACAGTCCCTCTTGACCTAAAATTATAACTGAATTACTGTACAGCTATATAGATTTGCAGAACGAAAGAGCAAATAAGGTCAGTTTAGGTTGATGCGGTCAAAAGATTTTATTACACGACTCAGTCTGAAGTATGAAAACTACTGATATTTGTTTACGATTCAATACTTTGAATAAAAAGAGGACATGCTGGCACTATAAATTCATGCGTACAAAATTTTGAGGTCATTGTTTATTGCTATAACTTGTATATATTACAGTCCCTCTTGACCTAAAGTTATAACTGAATTGCTGTACAGCACCCTTTTTATGGACGATCAATGCATTTGAATGAGGACAATAAATTTTAGTTGGACCCCCCCCCCTTTTTTTAAACTGCTGGAGCCGTCCCTGGTGGTTTGGGCCGGAATAACGTATTACATTAAGGTCAGATAATTTTGTTATGTAAAACGAGTCATCCTGACTCCCCGAATGACAAATGTAAAATAAATGAAATAATAATGCCCCCCGCCCTCCCAATATTAACGGCTTCATTTATGTTCAAAAAATGAAAGAAAAACAAATAATTTATGTAACACATCAACAAAAGAAAATCACTGAATAACAGGCTCCTGACTTGGAACAGTCACATACATGCAGAATATGGCGGGGTTAAAACGGGCAAAATAGCAAAACTCTTTATAATATTAATCGCTATTTTGCCTAAGCCTTTATATTTAGACAAAGAGTTCTTAAATTTAAACTAAATCAATTCTAGCCGTAGAATTTATAAATCAATTTTAGCTGTAGGATTTATAAATCAATTCTATCCGTAGAATTTATAAATCAATTCTAGCCGTAGAATTTATAAATCAATTCTAGCCGTAGAATTTATAAATCAATTCTGGCCGTAGAATTTGTTATCAATTCTAACCGCAGAACTGTTCTAGAAGTAGAACTTACCAAAGATTTGGTCAGTTCTAGGTAGAACTGTCTAAAATTGTTTTAGGGTAGAACTGTCAGGATCAGTTCTAGGTAGAACTGTCCAAATCAGTTCTAGGTAGAACTGACCAAATCAGTTCTAGCTAGAACAGTTATAACCTAGAACTGACTAAAAGGTGTCAGGCTGACAGTTCTACGTACTGTCCTAGAACAGTTCTCCTGACAGATTCTGACAGATTTAATGAGAGGTTAGAAGTGATCTCCACTGTACTTTTAGACGAGATAAATGAACCTTGTATTTCATCGTTAAATCGGGAAATTAAAGTTATTTATCTTTATCTATTTATTCATGTTTTTTTTTCTTCTAAAAATGTGCATTGCTTATGATATGAATATGAACCTAAATCATGTAGGCATTCAGTTTAATTTTGATAAAATAAATGGAGGGCCTTTATATAAAGTATATGTTTTGTTAAAAGCCGACGATGATTTATAATTCCTTACGTCTACGTCATTTGGTGGATTAAGATCTTAATGCAAATCTTACTGCATCTTCTTATTTCATATCTGAACAATCACTCAAGATTAAGTTCAGTACAAGGTTTAAATATACTTTTTTAGAATTGTAAGCACCAAATTATGTATGGGACCGAAGGTACCGATTAAAAGATAATGTCATGCAAGCAGATACAGAACCTCATTTGCTATGTTTTTCAAACACCTCTAATAAGATTTCCGTGTGATAGATTTTAAAACTTAAAATGCAATTTTTAACCGAATTTTGGTGACAGAAATGTCGGTTATTTATTTGGGATGTTCGGCGGGTTGTCCCAAAATGTTGTCCGTACATTACTCATGAACTGTTCATCTAATGCTTTTAAAATTTTAATATGTTGTTACTGATGACAAAATGGAGATCAAGTTCAATAATGACGATTTTGACTTTTACTGTTCAGGAGTTATGGTTCTTAAAAGATTGAAAAATGGTGTTTCCAGTGGTTTCCGTGTATTTACTTATGAACCGTTCAAGCTTTTCAAAATTTAAATATGTCGTTACGGATGACAAAATTGAGGTAAAATTCAGTAATGGCTACTCTTACTTTTTCTGTTCATGAGTAAAGGTTCCTGAAAGATTGAAAAAATTGTGTTTCCAGTCATGTGGTTGCATTTACTCATGAACCATTCAACTAAAACTTTTCAAATTTAATATGGTGTTTCTGAAGACAAAATTGAGGTTAAATTTGATATTGACGATTTCACTTTCACCGTTCAACATTTATGGTTCTTGTGATATTGAAAAATGCCAGGACACAAATAAATGTTAATATATCCGCTTTGTTGTCACTCTGGCAGCCTCTTGTTATAATATTAATAAACCTTTCGCTTGCAAAAAATTATAAAAAAGCTAAAAAAAGGATATAAGTAAGTTTTATTAATGTTTGATATATGGCTAATTATAAAAAAGAGAACTTTCTTACTATTAGTTCAAAATACAATCAGACGCTAATTGAATGCGCAATAAGAACAAATAATACACATATTTACATATCACATATTAAATACAAGTTACCGGAAATCTAATTAAGATATCATCATGCAGTCTTTTTGTACAAATATACCTAACAGCAACATTATTTTCATTTACCTGTGTTAAATGTTATTGTTGATGTATAGTTACAATTTCATTGAAATAAGGTTTAGGATTTAAGCTAATTAGAACAAAATCAAACGACAGAGATTTACTACAAAGTTTTTATCTTGCATGTCAAACTATTTATTATTCTTAAATGATATTTTGCATGTTAACATGAGCTTATCTTTTGTAATAGGCAAACTTTAACGAAATCCAATTGACTTTACAATGCTGTTCGATGCGAATTATCATCTTCCAGTGTATCGGATTGATCTTTATCTATGATATTTTCGTACCCTTCTTTCGATTGGCTATGACAATTTTGATTTATTTGTTCGTTGTCTTGACAGATGTCTGACGAATGAATTGTAGATGACACTGTTGCTACTTTGCGATTTTCATCCTCTTCTGATGCTTAGGTGTTGGAACATCCTGTCTGGTTTGTCTGGTTTGACAATTCAGTATAACTATTTCTATTTTGTTGACTGTAAAAGAGAAAATTAATTTTGCAAAAACTCACATAAAACATATCTTAAATGCAGAGAGAAAAAAAATAAAAAAACAAAAATGCCGAACTCCAAGGAAAATTTAAAACGAAAAGTCCGTAATCAAAAGGCAAAATATAAAGCTCAAACACATCAAACGAATGGATAACAACTGTCATAATCCTGACTTGAATAGAAATTTGAGCCCATGCATCTTAGATGTCGGTTTGGTATTTACTTAATATCTGATCTGATTAAAAACAGTCGAAATAAAATGTATGTGTCAACTACTTGAATAATTAAGTATGAATGCTTTTTCTTGCACAGCAGGACAAAAGAAAGTAAAACTATGCATCTATATGGATAATTAAAAAAAAGTCGAAGATGTTCTATTTTTCTACAATCTTATATTAATTGATCAAAACTTTTTCTCTTCTTCATTATCTACAGCATTTTAAATAAAGATCACTTTTCAGCAGATGGATGTGTGAGGTTGCCTTAAGTAAAATAAAAATTATTTTGTAAATCAGTTTTGTAAAACTATTTACATATGAGCATCTGCAGTTTAACATTTTTACATCACTTTTTTCTATTGCACATTGTATCATTTATTTGAATAAGTGAACGATGAAGCAGATATCTTAGAAATGCCTTTTAATAATTACATACCTTGAAATATTCGACGTATCTAAATGCTCATCATCCTCGTTTTCTATGTGACTTTTGTCTCCAGCTTCATCGTTAAATCCTTCCTGTGATTCCACAGTCGAGCCTTCGTGTTTTTTAACAGCTAACTCCATGGTTTCTGTGTTTTGCTGCTTGTTTTGCAACTTTGTTGCTTCATTCATGTCAGCATATACAGCAGGTTGAAGTGATGAATTTCTAAATATATCATAAAAATAGATAAGCCATGATCTAGTAAATAATTTTTATTTGCAAATCATATGTTACGTGTTACTTAGTGTGACTGGAAGTACTGCGAAAATAACCTTTACTTGACAATGCAAATTTTCAGGGATAAGTATTTATGAATTGACAAGTTGTCAATATTTAAATTGGACATCAATGTGATATTGCAAATTAGATTCCCTTTGATGACATTGGTAATACGCTACATTAATCAGAAAATGAAACTAAAAGACCACTGCGAAGTAAACTAATGTGCCCAAAATTTCTTACTGTTGTAGTTGTGCTATTGTATACGTACGATTCATTCTTTTTCTCTTCCTCTTCCTTTTGTATCCTTAAGTATTCTTCATTATGCTCTCTTACAACTTCGTGTCCATTATTCACTGATTGTGTGTTATTCGTACCTTTTTCCATAGCAATAAAATCATTATTGCCTGTCATAGATTCGGCATTTGATTTAGATTCAGATACATCGAAACTTTGTGACTCACTTTGTAATAAAGTTTCGCTCGTCTTCCTTTAAAACAAACATAGACTAGATAAACTATGTGCACTATTTTGAACATGGTATAGCAATTCAAAATTACTACTTTCACTTTTTGCATGATAATAACAATAACATTTCTGTTAAAACTGTCAGGATGATCTTTTATAACAACATTGAATTGGAATTAAAGTCTTATATAAAAATTAAAATCGCAAAAAATACTAAAATCCGAGGAAAAGTCATAACAGTTAGGCCTTAATCAACTGGCAAAACCAAAAAATAAAACACATGAAACGAATGGATGACAATTGTCATATTCCTGACTTATACAGGAATTTTCTTATGTTAAATATGGTGGATTCAGGCTGGTTTTGAGGCTAGTTAAACCTCTCACTTGTATGATAGTCGCATCAAATTATATAACGTTGACAACGACGTGCGAACAAAACAAATTAAAATGTCACCAATAGAGATACAGCCGTGAACATTGTGTTATAATCTTAATCACAATGAAAGCAAACAAATAGGATAATAAGTTCTGTATGTGATCATCATGGACTTACACGACTTGACTGTGGTTTTCTACAGCAGTTTTTCCAAATTTCTGACCAGTTGAACAGTTTGGGTTTATTAAACAAACAACAATTTGATCCGAATTTTTAATATGTTGCAATAGATACAGAGCACCATTACCAGTCAAGTCACAGTAATTTACATTGACGTAATAGTTTTCAAAATTAATTGTATTCCTTACTTTCTACTTTTAAAGACACAATATATTAGAACGATAATCACGATAATGGAAACTGCAGCTCCTAGAACACCACCAATAACTGGACCTACTAACGAAATGAATAGATTTGTTAACAATTATACATGCAAGTATTTTTTTAAATGTAGGAAAGCAGAAAAAGGTACATTTTTATCCAAAAAATGGAAAAAAAAGGAATGCTGTGTACTGATTATAATTATTCAATTCATACGAAATGTAATTTATATATATATATATATTGTACTGCTGTTCCTCCTTATCTCAAAAATTAATCTTCAAATCGGTTAAGCTCATAATGTTGTGTATGCCTTGTACCTTACTTAGGTTTTTTGAGATAAAAGTTAGCTTTTTTACAATGAATTTTTAAAATGATTGTACCTAATACTGTTCAGGTTTTTCCGATTAACTAAGTAAAATTGGATTTCCGACGATCCAAACAAATTACAATGATGTCTTTCAAACATGTTTTTAAAACATGAATGATCCTACAACAATAAACTGAAACTGTAGATAGTATGTTTTGTAAAAATTGATCGCCGAATATATGGATTAAAGGTAAATATGCAAATATTTGCCATATAGTAAAGTCCATCATCACATTTTCAGCCTTCAGTAAACTATATATTGTTGTCAAAAGACTAGAAATGTAAAGAGAAATGGTAATACTATACTTTTTATCAGTAAATTCAGCAGTGTTTTGAATATATATCATAATATAAGACGTAACCGAAATGTTTTAACTTTAATTTAAAAAAAAAACAACAATTGTAATAGTTATCAAAGGTACCAGGATTATAATTTAGTACGCCAGACTCGCGTTTCGTCTACATAAGACTCATCAGTGACGCTCATATCAAAATATTTATAAAGCCAAACAAGTAAAAATTTGAATCGAAACAGAATGGTTCTCAGAATTTATTATATAAAAAAAAATTATTTCAGTAACTTTAACTCTGGAATACCATTCGGTACTAATTTACCTCTCAATTGATACACTTTACACAAACTTATTTCCAATTTCACATTCCTAAAAGAACTATGTGAGAGACAAAAAAAAATTTTGGTTATTAATTTAAAAAAAAACACCAATTTTCAGAAAAAGCAATACATACCTACGTTCCCACTTGAATTTTCGTTTATATCATTAGCGCCAGAAAAGCTGCCCGTTGAAGTAGATTCTGTTGTTGTTTTATCAGCTTTGATAATAAAAAAATGAAAAAAATAATACAAAAGTAAAATTAATATGTATGTTTGAAGATACCAAAATTTGATTTAGTCTACTATTGTTACTATTCTTATTTTGGCTCTATCAACTTCTACAAATACAAAAATGAAAGCTATATTTATAAAAACATCAATATAAAGTGTTGTTGGTCAAATTATAAGTATATCTTAAATGAAAAGGATTGTGCATACATGTAGAAGTTGTTATATGAAAGTACTTCATTGTTTTAGAGTTGTGTATTTTGTATCACCTATGAAATAAACACTTTGATAAAGTTAACAGTCGTATACCGCTGTTCGGATTCATAAATCGATTGAGAAAAAAACAAATCCGGCTTACAAACTGAAATTCAGAAAAACACATCAAATATAAGAAGAGAACCACTACACAACAGAAACACAATACTAAATGCACCACACACAGAGATGAACTATAATATAACAATGACCATATTCCTGACTTGGTACAGAACATTTAAAGAAAATATGGTGGGTTGAACCTGGTGTTGTGGCTAACCATATCCCCCCCCCCCCCCCCCCCGCTGTTATGGCAATGTTAAATATGACAACATTACATGACAGGACTACAATACAAAAAAATGGGAGAACATACAGGACAGAGAAACACACACATAATAGCTATCAAAAGGTACCAGAATTACAAATAATGTGTTGTTCTAAACTAATTAAACTGATTAAAAAGACAATAAAGAAATTTAAAATGATGTAGAATTGGAGATAATCATGAACGAACATTGAAAGATGAAAGAACTATATTCAACGTAATTCCTTCAACTTTAGTACCACATTAGCACTGTAACATGTGTAAAATGCAGGATTGTGTGTTGCAATGTTTATTTTTAGTAAACAGTTTTTGTTTCACCCCAAATTGATTTCCCTTTCAATTTTTTTTTTATAAATAGTTCTATTGTCCCCTTTGTGTTGATACTGTAAATTGTCTTACAATGTTATAAATTTGAAAATAACATATTACACGTCTTCAGATTGACTAAAAGTGTTTGGTTTATCAGTTCATATATATGATTTTGTCATGTGATCGTGAAGTAAAGTTTTGTCGTGATTAACTCATTAAAAAGGAATTTAGAATAAATCAAAAAGAATGACGGCAAAATAATTCCGTACACTCGCAATACCAAAATAAAATGTAGTGCACACTTATGAATAGGTTGATACGCAGGTTATTCAGCGAGATCCACATTTTTGATGTTATGTGTTATGTGTTCATAGACAGAACAAAAATAAATTAGGCGTTCTTAAGTTTCCAACATGGTTAAGTAAGCTGAGTTCCGGAATATGTATATATAGCTTTTTAAGGGTGCAAACACTCAACCTTTGCAATTACTTTATGAATTAAGGTTACCTTCGTTTAAAATATTGACCTCCATTGAAGCAACGTCTGTGTAGGTAAGGCCATTGATGGTATTGCTGACATTACAAGTATATATTCCGCTGTCTGTTGTATTTATGTTCCTAAGAGTAAAGTTTTCAGCAGTGCTAATGTTATCATCATGGTTATCTTTATACCAATGATAGATGGGTTTAGGATTTCCGTCACTTTTGCATGTCAATGTTATAGAAGTATCTACACTTACTATATATATTTGTTTATTAGGATGCTTTGTTACAGTTGGCATTCTCACGTTATCTGAAAATATGGAGTCAAAAAAATAAGGCAATATGTCATACTTAAAGAATTAAAGAGGGTTTCTTGAATAGCAGAATAGATGAATCTTTCTAAAGTTAAGGAGTCAGGGGAGAATTATTGCATATAAAGTTGTGGTTTTATTCAATACTGAATATAATATTCATAACAATTGCTATTTAATTGGTCCAAGATGTTCCTTCTTTAAATATATATTGTAAAGAAATATACAGATCAAATCATTTAAAAAGTCTCTTGATACCGTAAATTTAGAAATTTTTGCGTCGGGATATTTTCGTGGTTTTCACTCAAAAGGCATGTGTTTTGTTTTGGTGTGTTTAATTATGGTGCTTCGCCAAATTGATATTTTTAATTTTGGACCAATATAAGTGTGCGTGTTCATTCATAATTGTCCTTATTTACCCGTTTATTTTTATTGACAAAATATAAATTACCTACACAAAATGGAAACACGACAAAGTAACTAAATTAAGGAATCGGATACTAATGCAATTGCAAATATTTCCGCATATCGGGGTTGTACGCAAAAAGAAAGTGATTTTAAATAGATATTTTGTTTTTTACAGAAATCATAAGAAATAAGATTTAATTATTATCTCATTCAATATTGCAACTACATATCAAATTAATCATGTTAATGATTTACGATCAAGGATTTAAATTTGAATCATTATGCCTCTGGCAGTACATTTTAATTGATATAAGTTAAAGGATTACAAGGAGTTTTTATATTCTAGTAACAATACCGGTGTCTAATCAGCAAAAGCCTGGTATATTTATGACATCTGTGAATACAAATTCATATTGTGTTATTTTTTTTTTAACAATTTCAAAAAAATTGACAATTATATAAAAATTATATAAACTGTTGTTGGCAAATTATACTCGGTATTTATTTGCAGATTTGGCTATATGTAGAACTATATGAATTAAAAGGAAGTTAAAATAACATAAATTATTTCCCCCAAACAACTTACTTCACGAAATAGTCGTACCGGTCCTCGATTATTGTGTTTCAATCTTTAGTGTTTGCTCTATTTTTGTGTGTTTAATTTTGGCACTTTCATTGGAGGCACCAAATAAAGCAAAATATTTGTATATTCCTTCAAGCAGTTACAGTAATATTTTAGATTAATTAGACTAAGTGAGTTTTATTTCATATTCTAAATGAGCCGTAGGGCGTATTAAAACTGAACGCATTAAAAAGCAATATCCCACTTTAGTGTGGTAGGAAAAATAGAGTGCAAAATTTTGCAAATCTTTATAAAAAATAAAAATACTCCGATATTTCAGTAGACATAACAAGTAAACGGACGTTTCCCTCCGCATTAACGCAAACACGGTGTGTTTTCGTATTTCGTGAAGAGTAAACGGGCGTTTACTTTCGCTTTGTTCTCTCCCTGAATTATTCAAAATTTGGTGACTATGTTGAAAGCATCTATCCCATCGAACAAGAGATAAAGGATACAACGGACACAGTTAAGTCTGCATCATAGAAATTGACAATGAAAGTCTGTTAAATACAAAACGTTACGCTCTTCCTCGGTAACTGGAACAAAGGCGATATTCTATTTTTGTAAAATGTAAACGTACGTTTACTGTTTGTAGTAAACGCGCATTAATCCAAGTTGTTTTTGCAATTAATAAAATTTAATACTTTCAGTTAAAATTGTTTTTGAATTTTAAACACATACTAGTGTACGTAAATTTGTTTAAACGAATAAAGACGAAGTTTTTTTTTTAGTTTACAAAATTATTTGAAGCGAGAAGTAAACGCGCATTTACTTTAAAATGCAGGTAAAAATAGCTTATGAAATCAGTTGTAAACTCCCGTTTACTATTGACAACACGAACAGACGAATAGACGAACGGACGAACAGACGAACAGACGAACAGACGAACGGACGTACAGACCAGAAAACATAATGCCCCTCTACTATCGAAGTATACGCAGATTTACTCAGGTAAACATTAGAAATTTTCATTTTGACCTCGTAAAAGCGGAAATCGAAGTTAACTAGCGAAATATGTGCCCATGGTGTTAACGAGCGTTTACTTTATGTTATGCTCGTTGTGAACCAAGGTTCCGTTCTGAAGCCCGTACTTTGATATATAATGATTTACTTTTACAAATTGTGTCTTGGATGGAAAGTTGTCTCATTGGCACTCATACCACATCTTCTTATATCTCTTTAATTTGATGTTAATGTCAAGGTAATGATGATCTTTAAAGCGTACTACGACTTTGTCCTTTTGACATTTGAAAGATGCAGAGGGTTGAATGGTGGTAATCCTCTATCTCTACTAGGTTAAATAAAAATATTGATTTCCCCTGATAATCTTTATTAAATTTTCAACATTTTGCAGAAATTAACTTTGTTTTAAATCAAGCAATAATTGGCATAGGTAAAGTATTATATTGTCCAGTACTGTGAAAAAATTTCACATAACATTTCATTGCATATAAGACAATAATCATCAATGGAAGTTGACCGATCAAATGTTCACTCGAAACCTTATTCAATCGGATATGACGTCCTATGATTTGGAGGATATATACATACGACTGCCGATTCTCAAGTTTGGTTTTGCATCATATATTTGATTATTCAATGTGACCTTATTGACTTTGGTCTTTGGAATTGTATTATATTTTTGTCAAAGTGCTAAACGTTATCTGCAGAATACTTTTCGTTGTGCAGATTGGATATATCCGGTGTCATTTTATATGTTTGTGTGGAAAAGGAGGGGGTAAAATTTTAGAATCCACAACTGTTTGAAATTTCAAAATTCTGAAAATTGTAGATTTTAACATGGTTATATGCTTGACTAGATATCAAATACATATGATTAGTTACATAGAAAAATAAGTAGTTTTAAGTTTTCAATTTTTTTTTTTGCCTTTCAAAATTTCGTCTCCTATATAAGCATGAGTACTATTTATAAAATTAATATTGGATCAGTTTTTAAACTTGAATGGGGTCATGTGAAATATGAAAATGAACATCTAAATGAGATCTATTAACAAAAAGATCAACCCTCTGCTCATTCTAAAAAAAGAAGATGGGATCATTGCAAAAATGGAAAATTATTAGATGGTAAGGTTGTCGCATATAAAACAAATCCATTAAGCGTACATTTCAAATATGAAATTAAAGCCTCCAAATATAGATTGGGTATTTCATTGGGTGCACAAAATAGTCTTTTAAATTTAGGTTATTGTATATCATATGAAAGGTCACCAAGTCTCATTACAAATATATTATTTACGATCTCGAATATGTAGGTGGATTTGGTCATTAAGTACGAAACATGAAAAGTTTAAAAAGGTATACTTGTCGCAAGTCAATAGAAGTTCATAAATAAAGGCAACAGTAGTATACCGCACTATCATTTTCTATGTCCAGTGGACCGTGATATTGGGGTCAAAACTCTAATTTGGCATTTCAATTAGAAAGATCATATCATAGGGCACATATGTACTAAGTTTCAAGTTAATTGGACTTCAACTACATCAAAAACTACCGCGACCAAAAACCTTAACCGGAAGTGGGACGAATAGACGAACGGACGAACAGACGAACAGACGAACAGACGAACAGACGAACGGACGTACAGGCCAGAAAACATAATGCCCCTCTACTATCGAAGGTGGGGCATAAAAAAAATCGGGGTAACAAACTAAAACTGAGGGAATCGAATTAAATATAAGAGGAGAACAACGACACAACATTAAAATGTAACACACACACAGAAACGGACTAAGCATTAGACTAAATCCTCTGAGATTAACAAATAAAACTTCAAAACCAAATACATGAATTTGGGATAGAAAATTGGACCGTGACACGTCTTATAGTAATGTGAATTCACACTCAAATATAAGAGAAAACAAACGACACAACGGAAAAACAACATTAACCTGTAGTACACACAGAAACGAACTATGATTTAACAATGGCCATATTCCTGACTTGGTACTGGACATTTTTTCAAGCATGCCAAAACCTCCCGCTTTAATGGCAATGTTAAATATAACATTAAAATGACAATATAAATTTACAGGACTACAATACAAATAAATAGGAGAACATATTAGACAAAGAAACACACAAATAATACTAAAAAAAGGCACCAGGTTTGAAATTCAATACGCCAGAAGTGCGCCTCGTCCACACAAGACTTACCAGTGACGCCAAGATACAAAAGTTCGAAAGTTAAAACACGTATAAAGATGTACAGTACTGCGGATTAAAAGTTCAAAACAGTTTTGTCAATACGGCTAGGGTATAAAACATGTTTTACACATATCTGAATATCTAAAGAAACAACCGTTCATTTATTTTACAAACAAATGATATACTAATTGCTATGTGATTCCGCTCTAGCACGTACTTGATGTACTGCATTACAATATCTAACATCATAATTGTGTACTTTTGAAATATCTTTGAAATACTGTATTTGTTTACCTCAACTATTGTATCTGTATTTATATTGTGTTTCTCTGTAAACTTGTATTTAGTTTTTAGAGAATAAAGTATATATTTATCTATCTAAAAAACCTAACGAAAACTGTGATGCGAATTTAAGCAGATCATATATGTTCCATACATAACATACTTAGAAATGAATGCTTTATGTTCTACAAAAAACACTTTAAAATAGTATTACGATAATTGAAATTATTTGTTTATAGACATTTGAACAAACAATTGAAAGGTTAATGTTTGTTGTATAGGTGACTTGAAATAAGCATCCGTGTTTCAGAAAGTATCATAAATGATGGAATAGTTATGATGATACAGAAATCCGATATAACTTACACAATTTTATAACTTCCTTCTTATTAGTTAAAAGTTACACCTTTCTCTTACAAGATTTAGACAGATGGTAATGTATTGACTTAGCGATTTTTTTTTTATTACGATGAAAATTTAATTCATGTGTTCTCTGCATTATTTCATTTCATTTATATTGCAAATTAGATATTTTCATAAACAAATCATCGTAACTTACATTTAACTTCTAATGGTTCTGAATCTAAATACATGTCCTTTTCTGCTAAAGGTGAAACAACAACACATCGTATCACTGCCAGGTTGTCTTCAGCAGATACATGAAATGTCAAGTAACTTGTACGATAGTATGAACAATTTCCTGGAATCTCCACTATTTCAGTCGTCGTTGCATTATAATCGATTGAAGGTGTATGGTCTTTGCGAAAAATTTTAAAGATAAATATTCCTGCCGGTTTACCAACATTTCCAGAACATCGTACTGTAACATTATTTCCTTCAACTATTATGGGTGAGACAGTTGTCGGCTCATTGCCAGATGATGTGTTGTAAATTAAGTTGGTAGTAGAAGTTATATTGTTATCAACGATTGTTGAACCAAAATTTTGAGGTGAAGTTGTCGGGTTCTTGTCGCTTCCAAGTGGTGTTATATCTGTTGCATTTTTCTTTCCAGACTGCGTAGAAGTGTGTAAACGTTCTGTTTCTGATGATGTAGAAGGTGAAAACGTTTCTGATTCCACGAGTTTAGAAGTGTACACACTTTCTGATTCGGAAGGCGCAAAAGAGTAAACACTGTTTGATTCACTTGGTATAAAAGTATTTACGCTTTCTGTTTCAAAACGATTTTGAAGTGTAAACAGGTGGTGTGTCAGTTGTAGTTGAAACATCAATGATTGTACTAATTATTTCAATTTTTTCGGGTGTCGAAGGTGGAACTGCAAGATATATGCAATTTAATGATATTAAAGCCGACTTTATAAATTCAACGTTTATAGATACAGGAAAAGATATGAATCTTGAAAGCGTATTATTCATACAAAATTCAAGCAAAATTAATAATTCCTTTGCTAGTATCAAAACAAGAAACGATTGAAAAGAACTCAAACACCTTTTCAAAATATTCTTCATATGTTTATAGAACAAAAGAACAAAAATGGATGACCTGAACATGCTGAAGTCTATTCTTTTATTTTTTTTGAAAAGAAACAACAACACATACACCGAAAACTATTGAGTTTAGTATATTAAAATTTAAGCATACCGTAAGTATTCAAGTATTCAAACATTTCGTTACAGGGGACACAACGGGAATGTTATGATCATGCTAACTATTACTTTATGCTCTTACCTCTAACAAATATTTCAATGGGCGCTGAATCTGTTGGTGAAGCTTTATATACACTTAATGTGCATTTATAGTTTATTTCGTGCTTACATTTAAGGTCATTAAATGTGAGAACAACTTCTGAAAGTACATCTGAAAATTTGGTAATATTAGCACTGCCAAATAGAAACACTCCATAAGATAGTAACAGTTGAGGCGAAAACACTGATGATTCTGCTATATCGACAAATGTGTCTGTTGAATCATTTATGGCGAGAAAGGTTATGCCGAAAACTTGGTCACCAGGATCTTTGGTATATGAACATCTCAATTTGATACCATCAGTACCAGCAACTTCGTTTATATTTGTCATATGAACCTCTCTTGTGTAAGCCTCTGCAATACATAAATAATAATCTAATATCTTGATATTTCAATAAATATTCAATTACATAACGACGGGCCTTTTTTTTGGGATAAGTAATGCAAACCGTAAATGAATTTGAACTGTTATCTGAATTGTTTATTGCATAGAAATTCATTTTTGTTTGAATTTTTTTTAGAGCTAACAATTATATCTTATTCATGTGACTCTCATTTTTTATTGAAATAATATAACTTAATATAGCAACTTTACAGTCGGTTATTTTCTTTGAACATGATTTACACAGCTATTTTCATTTTCCCCCTGATTGATTGCTGTGGGTTGTTATATTTTTTAAATGTGATATTGGTTAACATAAAACGTAGAATGTCCAGTTCTCTTAGACAATTACTAACTTGTAATAAAAATGCCAATCATTGAATATGGTTGTTAATTGATAGAGAAGGCTACAAAGAGACAATATAAATTGATTTGTACTTCTCTAATTATGTGTTCAATACACAGGCACATGCGTTGTTTTTACAAAACAAATGAGCCAAAATTAATTCAAACATCAATGTGGACACTCTATTATACCATTGTTTTATTGTGTGTCGTAAACACAATGGTGCAATATAAAAAAGAAGATGTGGTATGATTGCCAATGAGACAACTATCCACAAAAGACCAAAATGAGACAAACATTAACAACTATAGGTCACCGTACGGCCTTCAACAATGAGCAAAGCCCATACCGCATAGTCAGCTATAAAAGGCCCCTATAAGACAATGTAAATCAATTCAAACGAGAAAACTAACGGCCTTATTAATGTAAGAAATGAACGAAAAACAAATATGTAACACATAAACAAACGACAACCACTGAATTACAGGCTCCTGACTTGGGACAGGCACATACATAAATAATGTGGCGGGGTTAAACATGTTAGCGGGATCCCAACCCTCCTCCTAACCTGGGACAGTGGTATAACAGTACAACATAAGAACGAACTATAAAAATCAGTTGAAAAAGGCTTAACTCATCAGATGGACAAACATTACAAGTTGACGTGGCCGGGTACTTATACATCCCGACACAAAAAGACACAATGAACAGATCTGAGAGTACTCGCAGTTATCTGACAGCTAGTTCAAAGCCACTAACAACTAATAAAAAAATCATGCCTCTAAGACAATGACTGAATTGTCTACAAATAAGGAAGGTGGTAGATTTGATAGCAAATGTTCATTGCTTTGACTGTACTTCTTTTATCATATGTCCTTGTAAATGTCGTTATCATGTAACTTTTATTTTTTTTAATTCGTGAAAATGACAGAAAGAAAAAAGCGGTGTATTTTTATTTTTTTTATTAAAATCTCATTCAAGATAATTTCATTTCTTTTCCTTTCAATTCATTTGATGGCAATATTTATTTATGGATTGGAAATTTCTGCTGATTATATATACATGATACATGTACATTGGAGCTGTTAGGTTGTAATAGGAAGGCACAATCTACAATAACAAGTTATTAATGGATGTTTGTAAGATTTGGTTGAGACCAGGGTAGTTCATAAAATGAATTTTCTGGCATGTTAAACAACGAAATAAATGGTTTGTTTCAAGACATGATTGCAAAAAGAACACTAAGGAAAGAATTCTGTAAGAATTTGAGAAAAAGGCTGCCGGAAAAAAAGGCATTTGTAGCAACAGCAAAAACAATAAATAGATAATCCACATAACATTCCCCTTTCCAACATCAATAGAGCTTTTCATAGTTAGTTCGGCCATATTAGATAGGAGCAGATTTTCATAATGGAGGTAAAAATGGTGTGAAAAATACGGGAAACATCATCAAAACAGAGAAGTTTCTTGGAAACTTGCATAGGATTTCCTATACTTTCATACTATTTTCACCTCTTTCAAAAAAATCTGCCTATTCCCGACCGCTTCACTCGGCCTATAAAATGTTTGTTTAATATTAGATTTGTTTTTATTCATTTTTTTTATAATTTCTGTTTCTTTTTGTAGTCTGTCCCAAACCCTACATTTGTTTTACAAACATGTTCCGTTGTCAATTTGATCAGAAAATTCATTGACCACAAAAAGCACACATAGTATACCACTTTTAATGAAAGATTAAATTGATGTCCAGTGGTGTCGTCAGGCCTTAAGATTAAGGATTAAAATTGTCGGTCTTATTAAATATGCAAATGCACGTACAAAAAGATTAAAACAAAATAACAGTAATAAGCCTTTAATGATCAGTCAGAATAATCACTTCAAAACTGATTTAAGTTCATTTTTTGGAAGAACACGAAGAGTGTATTAAATGAAAACAGATGTCAATTTGGACAAAGATTTAAAACAACGATTCCTCATTCAATTAATTTTATACATGTACCAACAGAGCATGAACATTGTACTTACCATAAGTTATGATTATCTGTATTATCAAAGCGTTATAAATCATTGTTGGCATATTCTGTAATCAGCTGTTCTTATGAAATTATGTTCTCGATCGGAAAAAAAGTAGGAAGAAGGACGTCTTAACAGATGACTTATCAAGTCACTCACTATTGTATAAAATTCTTCCTTCTACTTCTTATACATATTTCATATTTATGGAAAAATAAGAATAACAATCTAATTTGTTTTTGGAATTATGATGTAAATGTTAACGCTAATATATCGTGACTGAACACCCATTCATATTTATAAACATTATCCATCTTTAATTGTATTTGAAAGATGATAAAAGGTGTATTTGCGTAGCACAATGTGTTGTACATAAACCATTCGATTTTGTTTAGTGTTGACGGGTTAGTTGGGCCCATCAGGGTGCGGGATATTATCGCTGCGTTGGAGATCCATTGGTGGCTTTGACAGTTTCCTGGTTTATATTGGTCAAATTTGTTTCCCTTTTACATTTTTCTCCGTTTCACTGTTCAATTCTATATGATTTCAACCGAAGTAAAAACAAAATCAAACTTCAAACAGAAAATGTGAATAAATTTGACGGACTATCAAAGATTAGCCTTAAATTCCGGTTATTGAAAAGTTTTTAAGAAACTTAAGGAGAATTGATAAATGTATGAGTGTCAAAAGAGGTAACAATACATCACAGTCAAAACGACGAAGATGCAAGCGACTAATCAAACCGATTAGTTGGTTTAAAAAAACACCTACATAATGTGTAACAATTTAAACAAGAAAACACACAACAAAATAATATCATGGACGTTGATGAATAGGTGAAAAAAGTTTAACTTCCTGAAAGTGATAAGCTCGATTGTCCAATGATATCTTATTTTACTGCATCGAAATGCTTACTTTGCTAAACATTTTTTCACCGTTCTTGTTGATATTCCTGTTCTATGGTAAGTTTGATTTATTTGTAAATTGTGCAATGTTTTAAGTTATGAAAGGTCTAATTTGCACAGCTTTGTGTCTTTTTACCTCGGTATTTGAATCAAGTGAGGGAGTTCGGAATTTCAATCACGAGCAGGTCGCTATAAAGATGTACACAATTATGCATAGGAGTAAAGAAGTGACCTCTGAAACTTGAAATAAACATCCTCCAGTAATCCATTGAAATATATGTTGTCTCTGATTAGGACAAATTGTTCTTTTATCATTTACTATTACATTTTGATGACGTATTTTCAATAATTGTAATATATTCATAATAATAGTCATTGGATGTTGGATGTGTACGGATTGATAGTTTAGTCTTAGATGCATGATTTGTTTATTAGTTGTTAGTGGCTTTGAACTAGCTGTCAGATAACTGCGAGTACTCTCAGATCTGTTCATTGTGTCTTTTTGTGTCGGGATGTATACGTACCCGGCCACGTTTACTTGTATTTTTGTCCATCTGATGAGTTAAGCCTTTTTCAACTGATTTTTATAGTTCGTTCTTATGTTGTACTGTTATACCACTGTCCCAGGTTAGGGGAGGGTTGGGACCCCGCTAACATGTTTAACCCCGCCACATTATTTATGTTTGTGCCTGTCCCAAGTCAGGAGCCTGTAATTCAGTGGTTGTCGTTTGTTTATGTGATACATATTTGTTTTTCATTCATTTTTTTTTACATAAATAAGGCCGTTAGTTTTCTCCTCTAAATTGTTTAACATTTTGTTATCGGGGCCTTTTATAGCTGACTATGCGGAATGGGCTTTGCTCATTGTTGAAGGCCGTACGGTGACCTATAGTTGTTAATGTCTGTGTCATTTTTGTCTTTTGTGGATAGTTGTCTCATTGACAATAATACCACATCTTCTTTTTTATATATTTATGTTCAGGGACTTATTAAACAAAGAAGAATGCACTTTGTTTTAGATGATTATGAGTACAATAGAGATACCGATCTTGAAATGTGTGGGAAGGTACATAAGCCCATATAGGAATCTCAAAAATATAATTTAAATTCGAAATTGCGAAATTAAATCGTTTTTACGAATTATATAAATCGTTATAACAGATTAAATTTATGATAACGAATTGAAGGAAATCGTTATAACAGTTTTTGTCAATCATTATATCATAAATGGGCTTCCGTAGAAATAAGTGTGGGTTCAATGACGACTATAATCTTTAAAATTCGTAAACAATGTCACATTTTAACCGAAAACACTGTAACCTTACGACCTATAATTCTTTAGTATTATCGGATTAATTTAATTTTCGAGAATACAACTTTGATAATGAATCATGTATTAGCCCCTTAACCAAACATTTGATATTAAAAAAAAAAAAAAAAAATATGTAAAAAAAGGTTGTATTAACGTAAAAAAAACGTTTGGTTTTTGTTTTATCAATATTAAAAAGGTTCTCCTCTTATATTTAATGCGTTTCCCTCGGTTTTAGTTTGTTACCCCGATTTTGTTTTTTGTCCATGGATTTTTGTTTTATCAATATTTTAAAAAAAGGTTCTCCTCTTATAGTGGAAGATATTAGCAAGCAAAATCGAGGGAATTGTGCAAATGATGATACAAGCATAAAAATTACCACAAAGCATCATTATTATATACTTTTTAAGAAATTACTCCTGGCCATTAAAAAAAATATTTTTTTCGAGATGGCCACGGCCATTTTCTAGAATGGCCGTTTTCTGCAGTTTGAAAATACTGATTTTTCTGAAAAACTTTTCTTTGAACTTCTTTTAGTAAAAACCAATTATCAGGTTTGGCGGCTACCTTCCTTACATCACATATTTATTAAAAATGAATATTTGATACATGCAGTATTTGCGCATGCGCGAAAATGTTACAAAATTCTTTTAAAAACATTTGAACTATTTACCATATATTTAGTATTTTTGGATTTCTAATGATATTATGAATTGGTTTAATAACATTTTTCAAGGTTATGATACACATGTGTTTAACAATTTTGCGCATGTGCAAACTATTTTTAGACATCAAGAGCGATTTGCACAACCAGGCAAGTCTCAGGTATTCGATTGATAAGGCGAAAATGTGGTGAATCACGGAGAAACATCAATTGTAACTGCAGATCAGCCACTTTTGGAAATGCCTAAGCAAATTCAATGGGAATGGCCTGATTTTTACGGAAAAGATAAGTTTATCGTCATGTTTGGTGGATTGCACATTGAAATGACTTGTTATAAAACTCTGGATGATATATTGCGTGATAGGGGATGGAAATGTTGTCTTACTGAAGCCAATATTGCAACAATTATGTATGTTCAAATGTACCTAGAACAAGACAGGCGCATCAGACAACTGCATGTATTTTGCTTGAACTGTTAATTTCGGATTATGAAAGCTAAACTCAGAAAGTATAATTATGTCATGACTCTGTGACGTTCAATTATTTAATTAAAAGACTGGTGTAAAGAGTCATCTCAAACACAGTTTCATTCCTGGCGTTCAATTATAAATTAAGAACTTCTTCAGATTTTGGTATTGTGCTCATTTCATGAGTGAGAGTTCGTACTTTTCAAACAGTCCATATAAAGCATGATAGCGTATTGCTTTAGGTCTTGATCGTGTAAATTATGCTCGATCGTTACCGACCATCTCCAAGATATGACTTCCCTTCACAGGTGGCAACGGAATTTGAAAATGATAATTTCACTGTACGTAAGACCAGCAAATTTCTTTCTAATAAAACAATTGATCAAAAACAGAATAATGCAAGTGTGAAGGGCGATGTTGGTGCCATAGGATTAACCGAATATCCAATTTAGACAAATGGATGGTAGCTGGACCAGGAGTCAGTATACTAGAAGATGAATTTGAAAGATCTTGTGGTTTGGGTCATTCGATAACAGATGAATGACCTAATGAAGACTCTGCAAAAACACAAAACGATGTCTTTAACAGCTTTAAAGACTTTTTAAAGTGATGAACGAGTTTGGAAATTCATTTCAAGAAGAGTCGTCAGATTTGTCAAAAAATACTTCATTTAGGATATTGTTGAACAGGTAAGATATGTAAATAAACTCCAAGATATTGGTCCAAACAATACGAAGATCTTTTGAAGCAAATGCAAATGAAGGAGAACCTGCTTTTTATAACCAAATAAAAAATAACAACTTCTTATTTTGTCCGCAAAATGAAACTGGAAACGTCTTTGTCAAAAACAAAGCTAGAGAACCTAAAAAGTGATTGCGATATCTTTTCTAGACTTTTCAGTTCTTTTCACAGTAGACAGTTTAATTTGGAATAGTTTTTTATCCATAAAAACCAAACTTCTCCTCCGTCTTTATCTCAGGATGTTTCCTGAAATAGTGGTATTAAATTGCTGCAAATGGGTTTACTTGAAATATTCTGCGATTTTCTGATCCAAAGTCGGACGCATTTATCGTTGGTTGGGCAGCAATGGTTAATTCCAGGTCACAAAGTTGGGCAAATATGTAACACTCCCAAACGTGTCCTGTCCCCCAAACGTGTCCGATTCCCCCAAACGTGTCTATTCTCCATAAACGTGTCCGTAATATCCAATATTCCCCAAACGTGTCTGATTTTATAACCCCCAAACGTGTCCGATAATTGTTATTCGCCAAAACGTGTCCACTATTTAACGCCAGGACGTCTCACGTCTTTTAGCGCTAATACATGAATAAAATCAATAACGTTTACGGCAATTCTATAATGGGGGACACAGTTGATGAAATGATCATTTATTAGTATTAGTTGGTTCAATGCCGGTTGTTATTGCAAATTTAATCTGTAACATATAAATCGACTTTTGACTGAAATTGCTTATAGTCCAGTTGCAAGTATTATACTCGTTTAGAGCGCACAAACATGTACAAACAATTCTAGTTCAGTTGGATTAAGCGTTTACCATAGGATAACACCAAATTAAATTCAAATATAATATATTCAGGTTAAACTATGCCTATACATATTGTTTAAAGATGTCAGTCTTATTTACAAAGCTTGTATTAACAATTAAACAAACAAAGCAAGTAAGCCAAACAAAGTTTTACTTTGCAAGCATTAGGAAATCAGCTGTAATCCGTGAATACTGCACGGTAGGATTTTAAAAGAATTGACTTCCTTTTTTTCAACAGTTCCGATATTTTAAAAGATATTCAAATCATAAACTGTTTATCAGATATTTTAATAAATTTTAGATTTCCAGCATCACTACTAAAGTGAAGACATACAAACAAGAGTCATAAGTCCAGTGCCAAATATTTCATGCATTATTTGAACGATATCATATTAACAATAAATACTATACATAAGTTTTATTATCATACCGGGGATTTAAGATTGGGCCTAAATTTGTTTACGTTTATTCGGGATAAACCTTGGTTAAACTTAAAAATCTAAAGAGCCAGTAAAGACCGATTTTTTTTAAAACATCACTAAGAAACTATTTGATTCTCTCAAAAAAATGGAAAAAAAGCTCTATAAACTGGTAGTAAGGTTTTTTATTATGAACTTTTAGTTTCGAGCATCACTTAAATACACGCAAACAATAGACATTACGTCCAGTGGCAAATATTTCATGCATGGACAGGACGACAACATACTTTGGATAAGTTATATAATGAGATGCAGAAGAATATTTGCCGGACTGACTCTTGGATTGTACCTTAATTATTCCGGGAATTTGGGATTAGGCCTAAATGAATTGTGTACAGTTATAAGAATTTACACTTTACGGTTTTTAGGTATCTACACTAATCGTAACTCGGAATCAAATTATATTTTTTTGGAGCGGAAAAGGACAGTTTTATTTTTACGAAATATCAGTGTAACAATCTTTTAGTTCCCTTTATATTATAGGACAAGTTTGGGGGATTGGGCACGTTTGACGGATTGGGCACGTTTGGGTGTTTATTAAAAAATGGACACGTTTAGGCGTTTAAATAATACAAATGACACGCTTTGACGCCCTTTTTACAACTAGACATGTTTTGCAGTTCAGTGACGTCGATGTGGACACGTTTGGGAGTATCGGACACGTTTGGGGGGAAGGACACGTTTCTGAGTGTTACAAATATATTTGATGATTATGCAAATGATGTCATACTTCCTTACATAAAATCTTGCATCGATAAGTATTCAAGAGTAGACATTGTATTTGATGTTTACTAAATGAATAATTTAAAGGCTATGACAAGACAAAGGCAAGGTTTTTGTGCCAGATGGAAATGTGTTGGTTCTGGTAGAACACCAAGGGTTTGGAGTAGTTTTCTCTGTGAAGATGACAACGAAACGAAATTATTCAAGTTTCTTGCTGACAAAATTGCTTCTTAAGAGACTAATAAAAATATGTATGTTACTCATGGTGAAAATATTCTTTGTAATTTCAATAAGGATACTTCCTATCTACCCCTTGTAATCATGAAGAACCAGATACACGAATGTTTGTCCATGTTCGGCAGGATTATGAAAAGTGTTGTTAAATGTTTTTTTAGGTAGTACTGACACAATGTAATAGTATCAAGAAGTACAGCAATCGAAAACTAGGTAGAACACATTGTGGATAGGTTATGGAAGAAATAAAGACTTTTAATGGCTTCCTGTACGTGGCATATCAAATGCGTTTGGTCCTTGTGTAGCTGCTCTTCCTTTCGTTCATGCATTCAGTGGATGTGACACTATGTCGAATTGTCGTAGGAAAGGGAAGAGATCAGCTTGGCTAACAATGGAAGGTTTTTCAGATGTAAAGGACGTTTTTGTTGGCTTAAGTATGAAGCGAGGCACGATGTGAATTGTTTGCCAGGAAGCAGCGGCATTGTGATGCAATTCCGTCTACGAGATGTTCTTTTCCAGAGCACATCAAAAGAGAATTAAATCAAGGAGGAGTTGTTTGGGCTCGGCCTGATTCATGTATTCGACAGGTACATGTATCAAGTCATGAACACTGGGATTGGATGAAAGAAAGAATCAATGACAGTTGAAAACCGAAATGGACTTCTGTGACTGCCGTTGTATCCTCTTGTCAGGAGCTTTTGAAATGCGGAGGGAAAAATCCAGCTGTGTTGGTAACTGTAAATGCTACCGTTCTGGCCTTCCTTGTACGGGTTGTTTAGGCAACTGTCAGATAATTATAAGATAAGCAACCTGTCTTTCTAACCAAACTTGGCATTCAAACTTAACAAAGAGTGCTATCATTTGTTAAGTTGATGGAAATTATAAAAATATTTTCTACGTATTTGCCTCCATTTTGGAACCGGAAATCACTATTTTTCTTCATTTATGTGTTGTTTTGTCGTACGTAGGAACTGTTTTTAACGTTTTGTCATAACTTACATTGGATTATACCTACAACACATCCTTCAAGGATTTACATCCCTTGTGAAGTTGCTTGAAAGTATAAAAATTGAAATTTTTGACTTTTTTGCCGGCATTTTGAAACCGGAAGTCACCTTTAATTTCATTAATGTATTGTCTAGTCGTAATTTAGGAACTGTCATTTACTTTTTATCAAATTTAACATTGGATTTTACATATAACACACCTTTCAAAGGATTAACAAATTATTGCCAATTTGTAATGACGCCATTTCCAAAATGTGTGGTGGCCATTTTGAAAGATTTATTTTTTTTCTGGCCAGCAGCGGATTTTTTATAAGTATCATTTAGTCAACCTTTATACCAAATTTCATGCTTGTATCACGATTTGCACAATTATGTCCATAATATCTCCCACTATTATATTTAATGCGTTTGTTACCCCGATTTTGTTTTTTGTCTATGGATTTTTGTTTTATCAATATTAAAAAGGTTCTCCTCTTATATTTAATGCGTTTCCCTCGGTTTTAGTTTGTTACCCCGATTTTGTTTTTTGTCCATGGATTTATGAGTTTTGAACAGCGGTATACTACTGTTGCCTTTATTTGATAGAAAAACTGAATAATGGGTATGTTTTTCTTTTTAGGGCAATTTTGTGTTGTTTTTTTTTTTTTTTTTTTTCTATTTAATGTTTAATACTTCACTTGTGTCTTGTGTATTTCAAAAGACAATTTTACATGCAATTGTGGAAAACCTTCCAAATATGAGATCGTCAATCGTAAAAAATCTTGCAATATAAATTGTTTGGGGAATATAATTGTTTTCTGTTGCTTTGTTGCTTCCTCGATAAATCCTTAATATTATTGAAGAGACTTATACAGATGGTACAAGAGTAACAAGAATGTGTCCAAAGTACACGGATTACTACTCGCATTATCATTTTCCAGGTTCAATGGACCGTGAATTGGGTTTTGAAATTTGGCCTTAGACGTAAAAAAATCAACTAATAGTGAACATGTGTACTAAGTTTCAAGTTGATTGGACTTTAACTTCATCAAAAACTACCTTGACCAAAAACTTTAACCTGAAACTCACACTTTTAATATCTATGTTCAGTGGACCATGAAAAAGGGGTCAAAAGTCTAATTTTGTTTTAAAATAAGAAAGATCATATCATAAGAAACATGTGTACTAAGTTTACAGTTGATTGGATTTCAGCTTCATCAAAAACTACCTTGACCAAAAACTTTAACCTGAAACTCACACTTTTTATTTCTATGTTCAGTGGACCATGAAAATGAGGTCAAAAGTCAAATTTTGTTTTAAAATAAGAAAGATCATATAATAAGAAACATGTGTACTAAGTTTCCAGTTGATTGGACTTCAGCTTCATCAAAAACTACCTTGACCAAAAACTTTAACCTGAAGTTGGACGAACGGACGGACAGACGAACGAACGAACGAACGAACGAACAGACGGACGGAAGCACAGACCAGAAAACATAATGCCCCTCTACTATCGTAGGTGGGGCATACAAATTATGCATGCAAGGTTACTGTTTTCAAGTATTTTGTTTCCATTTTGTAGTGAAATTAAAGTCAAGAGAGGTTCATATGACAAATATATCCGAAGTAATTGGTACTGATTGTATCACATTAAAATGTTTATATACCAAAGATCCTGATGACCACGTTTCTAGCGTAATCTTCCTCGCGAAAAATGATTCAACAGACACGTTTGTCGATATAGCAGAATCATCAGTATTTACTCCTAAACCTACGTTACTACCTTATATATATTATATGGTGTGTATCTATTTTTCTAGCGGTTATTTACGAAGTAGTTCATACTAGCAGCATATTTATTAAGAAATTATAGCTGTATCTAACAGGGAGTAAAAAAAGAACAGCCCTACACACGGCAAACCCGGTCCCGCTTCAATCTTTTAATGAACATATTTGTCCTATTAGAATCAAAATAATTCATTGAAGCCATAGATTTGTTGCTTATGTCATCTCTTCCATGAATAATTTTTTAATCAACCATATTCATTGATTGAAGTTTTTATTACAAGTACTTGTCTAAAAGCCAAAAAACTGGACATTCTACGTTTTATATTAATCAATATCACATTTGAAAAATATAACAACCTACAGCAATCAATCAGGGGAAAAATGAAAATAGCTGTATATATCACGTTCAAAGAAAATAACCGACTGTAAAATCTCCATATTTAGCTATATTATTTCAAAAACAAATGTAACAATGACATGAATAAGATATAATTGTTATTTCAAAAAGAATTCACTAACTAATGTTTACAATGAATTTCTATGACATAAACAATTAAGATAACAGTGCACATGCATTAATGGTTTGCATTGATTATCCACAAAAAGGCCGTCGTTATGTAATTGAACATTTATTGAAATATCAAGATATTATATTATTATTTATGTATTGCAGAGGCTTACACAAGAGAGGTTCATATGACAAATATAATCGAAGTTGCTGGTACTGATGGTATCAAATTAAGATGTTCATATACCAAAGATCCTGGTGACCAAGTTTCCGGCATAATTTTTCTTGCCATAAATGATTCAACAGACACGTTCGTCGATATAGCAGAATCATCAGTGTTTTCGCCTCAACCGATGTTACTATCTTATGGAGTGTTTCTATTTGGCAGTGCTAATATTACCAAATTGTCAGATGTACTATCAGAAGTTGTTCTTACATTTAATGACCTTCACTGTAAGCACGAAAGAAACTATACATGCAAATTAAGTGTACATAAAGCTTCACCAACTGATTCAGCGCCCATTGAAATATTTGTTAGAGGTAAGAGCATAACACTCCCTTCGTGAGACAACACAAACCAAAAAATCACATTTAATTACCTAAAATGTAAATACGAACGAAAATACAAATGCACATTGAGTGTACATCAAGCTTCACCAACTGATTCAGCGCCCTTGGAAGTATTTGTAAGAGGTTATTTTATTGTTTAATATTAGCATGCGTAATATCTACCACATCATCCCATCAAATTCAAATAAAAAAAAATGCTGATACATTAAAATGATTATTTCCAGCATAAAATCATTCTAAGAGATACAAATTAAGAAATTAAAAAAATACCTAACAGAATATACGAGTTAGCCAAACTATTTGCCTTTGAAATGCTGATATTTTCAGTGCCCTCAACGTTCTTACAGTACCAAAGTGCACAAACTGAATTATACAAGTGCATTTAAATAAACTACTAGCCTGCGATATTTTTGTATTGGAATAATTTTGATGTTTCATTAAGGTCTTTCCTTTTACTAAAGGGAAAGACCTTACTGTATTTCTTCTGATTATTATTATTATTATTATTAGGTCTTTCCACTTTTCTGTGGAAAGACCTATTGTTTTTCTTCTGATTATTTATTTTTTTTTTTTTTTCTTCCGCCTAATTTTGTTCTTGCGATAAACATTTGTTTCGCAATATGTCGCTTAGATATTTGGTATATGATATCGAACAGTTTATGCGCTTTTGAAATTTACCCTGCGTAAACGAATACTTTTCTTTGTAGGAGTTATCTCCCCAAACACTGTTTTCCTTGTTAGCGCATCTCCTTCGCAACCGTAAAAGATTATGACAAATTTATTTTACAAAATTGCTCGTTATATCCTTCGCATGATTTGTCCTATTTTGACCGAAGCGATATGACCGCTCCATATGAGAGTTATTTCCCCTTATGCATCTGATATAAGTGATATGAATTTCTATCTTATAAATCATAAGTGATAGAGACCTAGGATCTTTTGATTTGAGGTCCTTGGTCCCAAAAAATGAAAATTAGGTCAAGGTCAAAGGTCAAGGTCATATTCTAATTTGAATTTGGCTTATTTTCACTTATATCCAAAGACTGTATAAGATATCAACAAATTATTTTTTACTAAATTGTTAGTTGCGACATGTCGTAAGATGTAAATTTTGATTGCAAGCGTACGTTGAATGTAAAAGGGAGTTTTCTCCCCTCTTGTATTTAAAAATACGCGTTTGGTGATATAACTCATTAACTAAATATAATAAAGACCTATGGTCTTTTGATTTGAGGTCCTTGGTTTATGACCTTGAAATTGATCTCAAGGTCATAGCTTAATTTGACGTTCTAGATTTTGACCTTTGCTTTTATTCTATATGTATACATGATAAAGATATACAACTTTTAGAAAAAGGTATCAAACCATTTAACCTTGTAAAAAACAACCGGAAGTGACCTTTTGTAAACCGGAAATAGCTATTTTTTTGTACTTTATTAATATAAAAGTATATAGAACCAGATATTTTTGGAATCAGTGTCAAGTAAATATTCAAATATAATCGGAAGTAACATTTTTCAAACCGGAAGTAACAAATTATCTCCCTTATTTAAAAAAAAAAATGTATGGAAACAATATATTTTTGGAAACAGCTTACTAGGAGCTATCATTTGACGATTGAAATGACATTTTAAACTTTGTTTCACAACTTTTCATATCAAAATACATTGTTTTGATGGAAAGACCTTCAATTGTTCTCTGAACAATTGGTTTTTAATTATTATTATTATTATTATTAGGTCTTTCCACTTTTCTGTGGAAAGACCTATTGTTTTTCTTCTGATTATTTTTTTTTTTTTTTTTCTTCCGCCTAATTTTGTTCTTGCGATAAACATTTGTTTCGCAATATGTCGCTTAGATATTTGGTATATGATATCGAACAGTTTATGCGCTTTTGAAATTTACCCTGCGTAAACGAATACTTTTCTTTGTAGGAGTTATCTCCCCAAACACTGTTTTCCTTGTTAGCGCATCTCCTTCGCAACCGTAAAATATTATGACAAATTTATTTTACAAAATTGCTCGTTATATCCTTCGCATGATTTGTCCTATTTTGACCGAAGTGATATGAACGCTCCATATGAGAGTTATTTCCCCTTATGCATTTGATATAAGTGATATGCATTTCTATCTTGTAAACCATAAGTGCTAAAGACCAAGGATCTTTTGATTTGAGGTCCTTGGTCCAAAAAAATAAAAATTAGGTCAAGGTCAAAGGTCAAGGTCATATTCCAATTTTTGAATTTGGCTTATTTCCACTAATTTCCAGAAACTGTATAAGATATCGACAAATTATTTTTTCTAAATTGTTAGTTGCGACATGTCGTAACACGTAAATTTTGATTGCAAGGGTACGTTGAACGTAAAAGTGAGTTTTCTCCCCTCTTGTATTTAAAAATACGTGTATGGCGATATAACTGATTAACCAAATATAATTAAGTCCTATGGTCTTTTGATTTGAGGTCCTTGGTTTATGACCTTGAAATTGATCTCAAGGTCATAGATTAATTTGACGTTCTAGTTTTTGACCTTTGCTTTCAGCTCATATTTATACATGATATATCCATGAGACTTTTGGCGAAAGGTATCAAACCATTTAACCTTGAAAAAAACAACCGGAAGTGACCTTGTGTAAACCGAAAGTAGCTATTTTTGTACCTTATTAATAAAAAAGTATATAGAACCAGATCTTTTTGGAATCAGTGTCAATTAAATATTCAAATATTATCGGAAGTAACATTTTTCAAACCGAAAGTAACAAATTATCTCCCTTATTTAAAAAATATTGTAAAGAAACCATTTATTTCTGGAATCAGCGTACAATAACCTATCAGTTGACGATTGAAATGACATTTTAAACTTAATTTTACAACTTTCATATTAAAATACATTGTTTTCAGTGGAAAGACCTTCAATTGTTCTCTGAACAATTGGTTTTTAATTATTATTATTATTATTATTAGGTCTTTCCACTTTTCTGTGGAAAGACCTATTGTTTTTCTACTGATTATTTTTTTTTTCTTCCGCCTAATTTTGTTCTTGCGATAAACATTTGTTTCGCAATATGTCGCTTAGATATTTGGTATATGATATCGAACAGTTTATGCGCTTTTGAAATTTACCCTGCGTAAACGAATACTTTTCTTTGTAGGAGTTATCTCCCCAAACACTGTTTTCCTTGTTAGCGCATCTCCTTCGCAACCGTAAAAGATTATGACAAATTTATTTTACAAAATTGCTCGTTATATCCTTCGCATGATTTGTCCAATTTTAACTGAAGCGATATGACCGCTCCATATGAGAGTTATTTCCCCTTATGCATCTGATATAAGTGATATGAATTTCTATCTTATAAATCATAAGTGATAGAGACCTAGGATCTTTTGATTTGAGGTCCTTGGTCCCAAAAAATGAAAATTAGGTCAAGGTCAAAGGTCAAGGTCATATTTTAATATTTGAATTTGGCTTATTTTCACTTATATCCAAAGACTGTATAAGATATCAACAAATTATTTTTACTAAATTGTTAGTTGCGACATGTCGTAAGATGTAAATTTTGATTGCAAGCGTACGTTGAATGTAAAAGGGAGTTTTCTCCCCTCTTGTATTTTAAAAATACGCGTTTGGTGATATAACTCATTAACTAAATATAATAAAGACCTATGGTCTTTTGATTTGAGGTCCTTGGTTTATGACCTTGAAATTGATCTCAAGGTCATAGCTTAATTTGACGTTCTAGATTTTGACCTTTGCTTTTATTCTATATGTATACATGATAAAGATATACAACTTTTAGAAAAAGGTATCAAACCATTTAACCTTGTTAAAAACAACCGGAAGTGACCTTTTGTAAACCGGAAATAGCTATTTTTTTGTTCTTTATTAATATAAAAGTATATAGAACCAGATATTTTTGGAATCAGTGTCAAGTAAATATTCAAATATAATCGGAAGTAGCATTTTTCAAACCGGAAGTAATCTCCCTTATTTAAAAAAAATGTATGGAAACAATATATTTTTGGAATCAGCTTACTAGGAGCTATCATTTGACGATTGAAATGACATTTTAAACTTAGTTTCACAACTTTTCATATCAAAATACATTGTTTTGATGGAAAGACCTTCAATTGTTCTCTGAACAATTGGTTTTTAATTAAGTCTTTCCACTTTTCTGTGGAAAGACTTATTGTTTTTGTTCTGATTATTATTATTAGGTCTTTCCACTTTTTCTGTGGAAAGACCTATTGTATTTCTTCTGATTATTATTATTATTTTTTTTTTTTTTTTTTCTTCCGCCTAATTTTGATATTGCGACAAATGTTTGTTTCGCAATATGTCGCTTAGATATTTCTCATATTGTATCGTACAGTTTATGCGCTTTTACATTTAACCCTGCTAAGCCGAACACTTTTCTTTGTAAGAGTTATCTCCCTATTCACTGTTTATCATCAGAGTGCATCTCCTTTGTAACAAAAAAAGATAGCGACAAAATTCTTTTTACAAATTGTTCGTTACATCCTAAGGAAAATTTGGCTTATTTGGATCGAAGCGATTCGATGAAATTTTATAAGAGTTATCTACCTTTACAAAATTATTTTCTCAATATGTGTTATTAACTAATAAACCGTCAACCGTATAACCCTGGAATGTATTTATTTGAGATCCCTAGGCCCTTTATTAGAAAATGGGGTCAAGGTCAAAGGTCAAGGTCAAGTTCTAAATTCGGAATTTTCCATGTTTTTGCATTTTCTCCAACCCTTGAAAAGGTACATATTAAAGAACAAGTGCAAAATGATTGCTTTATAGTTATGAAGATATGTTACATTTGGTCTGATACAATTAAATAGCATCTAATAGGAGTTAGTGCCCCTGAAATGTCTTGATATTAGGTTATTTGATTATAACTTCAACTAAGTGCATTTTAATGGCATTTGACCTTGTGCAAAAGGTTGGATGACAAATGACCTTGAAAAATGACTACCGGAAGTGACCTTTAGAAAACCGGAAGTAACCTTTTTTTGCAATTTTTTCGTATAAAAGTACTCAGAATCCATATATTTTGTCATATAGATACATAAACTGATTACTGAAGACTAAAAATGACTTCCAACAAACCGGAAGTGACCATGTATCTCCCATTCTAAATACAAAAGTATATAGACACTATATATTTTTGGAATCAGTGTGAAAGAAGCTATCATATTAGACCGGAAGTGACATTCATTTCACAGGAAGTAGCATATTATCTCCTTTATATCACTTAAAAATATGATTAAACCATTATTTATCGTATCAGTATGAACAACTATCTTCTTATCAAAATTTCTTTGATATGGAAAGACCTTCAATTGTTCTCTGAACAATTGGTTTTTAATTATTAGGTCTTTCCACTTTTCTGTGGAAAGCCTATTGTATTTGTTCTGATTATTATTATTAGGTCTTTCCACTTTTCTGTGGAAAGACCTATTGTATTTGTTCTGATTATTAGGTCTTTCCACTTTTCTGTGGAAAGACCTATTGTATTTCTTCTGATTATTAGGTCTTTCCACTTTTCTGTGGAAAGACCTATTGTTTTTCTTCTGATTATTTTTTTTTTTTTTTTTTTTTTTCTTCCGCCTAATTTTGTTCTTGCGATAAACATTTGTTTCGCAATATGTCGCTTAGATATTTGGTATATGATATCGAACAGTTTATGCGCTTTTGAAATTTACCCTGCGTAAACGAATACTTTTCTTTGTAGGAGTTATCTCCCCAAACACTGTTTTCCTTGTTAGCGCATCTCCTTCGCAACCGTAAAAGATTATGACAAATTTATTTTACAAAATTGCTCGTTATATCCTTCGCATGATTTGTCCTATTTTGACCGAAGCGATATGACCGCTCCATATGAGAGTTATTTCCCCTTATGCATCTGATATAAGTGATATGAATTTCTATCTTATAAATCATAAGTGATAGAGACCTAGGATTTTTTGATTTGAGGTCCTTGGTCCCAAAAATGAAAATTAGGTCAAGGTCAAAGGTCAAGGTCATATTCTAATATTTGAATTTGGCTTATTTTCACTTATATCCAAAGACTGTATAAGATATCAACAAATTATTTTTACTAAATTGTTAGTTGCGACATGTCGTAAGATGTAAATTTTGATTGCAAGCGTACGTTGAATGTAAAAGGGAGTTTTCTCCCCTCTTGTATTTAAAAATACGCGTTTGGTGATATAACTCATTAACTAAATATAATAAAGACCTATGGTCTTTTGATTTGAGGTCCTTGGTTTATGACCTTGAAATTGATCTCAAGGTCATAGCTTAATTTGACGTTCTAGATTTTGACCTTTGCTTTTATTCTATATGTATACATGATAAAGATATACAACTTTTAGAAAAAGGTATCAAACCATTTAACCTTGTAAAAAACAACCGGAAGTGACCTTTTGTAAACCGGAAATAGCTAATTTTTTGTACTTTATTAATATAAAAGTATATAGAACCAGATATTTTTGGAATCAGTGTCAAGTAAATATTCAAATATAATCGGAAGAAACATTTTTCAAACCGGAAGTAACAAATTATCTCCCTTATTTAAAAAAAATGTATGGAAACAATATATTTTTGGAATCAGCTTACCAGGAGCTATCATTTGACGATTGAAATGACATTTTAAACTTAGTTTCACAACTTTTCATATCAAAATACATTGTTTTGATGGAAAGACCTTCAATTGTTCTCTGAACAATTGGTTTTTAATTATTATTATTATTATTTTTTTTTTTTTTTTTTTTTCTTCCGCCTAATTTTGATATTGCGACAAATGTTTGTTTCGCAATATGTCGCTTAGATATTTCTCATATTGTATCGTACAGTTTATGCGCTTTTACATTTAACCCTGCTAAGCCGAACACTTTTCTTTGTAAGAGTTATCTCCCTATTCACTGTTTATCATCAGAGTGCATCTCCTTTGTAACAAAAAAAGATAGCGACAAAATTCTTTTTACAAATTGTTCGTTACATCCTAAGGAAAATTTGGCTTATTTGGATCGAAGCGATTCGATGAAATTTTATAGGAGTTATCTACCTTTACAAAATTATTTTCTCAAAATGTGTTATTAACTAATAAACCGTCAAGCGTATAACCCTGGAATGTATTTATTTGAGATCCCTAGGCCCTTTATTAGAAAATGGGGTCAAGGTCAAAGGTCAAGGTCAAGTTCTAAATTCGGAATTTTCCATGTTTTTGCATTTTCTCCAACCCTTGAAAAGGTACATATTAAAGAACAAGTGCAAAATAATTGCTATATAGTTATGAAGATATGTTACATTTGGTCTGATACAATTAAATAGCATCTAATAGGAGTTAGTGCCCCTGAAATGTCTTGATATGAGGTTATTTGATTATAACTTCAACTAAGTGCATTTTAATGGCATTTGACCTTGTGCAAAAGGTTGGATGACAAATGACCTTGAAAAATGACTACCGGAAGTGACCTTGAGAAAACCGGAAGTAACCTTTTTTTGCAATTTTTTCGTATAAAAGTACTCAGAATCAATATATTTTGTCATATAGATACATAAACTGATTACTGAAGACTAAAAATGACTTCCAACAAACCGGAAGTGACCATGTATCTCCCATTCTAAATACAAAAGTATATAGAAACTATATATTTTTGGAATCAGTGTGAAAGAAGCTATCATATTAGACCGGAAGTGACATTCATTTCACCGGAAGTAGCATATTATCTCCTTTATATCACTTAAAAATATGATTAAACCATTATTTATCGTATCAGTATGAACAACTATCTTCTTATCAAAATTTCTTTGATATGGAAAGACCTTCAATTGTTCTCTGAACAATTGGTTTTTAATTATTATTAATTTTTTTTTCTTCCGCCAAATTTTGTTCTTGCGATAAATGTTTGTTTCGCAATATGTCACTTAGATATTTCTCATATGGTATCGTATAGTTTATGCGCTTTTAAATTTCACCCTGCTAAGGCGAACCATTTTCTTTTTAAGAGTTATCTCCCCTTTTACTGTTTATCATCAGAGTGCATCTCCTCCGTAACCGTAGAAAAATGCGACAAATTTATTTTATAAAATTGCTCGTTATATCCTTCGCATGATTTGTTCTATTTTAACCGAAGCGATATGAACACTCCATATGAGAGTTATTCCCCCTTTTGCATGTGATATTAGTAATATGCATTTCTAACTGGTAAACCATAGGTAATAGAGACCTAGGGTCTTTTGATTTAAGGTCCTTGGTCCAAAAAAATGAAAATTAGGTCAAGGTCAAAGGTCAAGGTCATATTATAAATTTTGATTTTGGCTTATTTTCACTTTTCTTCAAAAACCGTATAACATATCGACATGTTATTTTTACTAAATTGTTAGTTACGACATGTCGTAACTTATAAATTTTGGTTGAAAGGGTGCGTAAACAATAAATGGGAGTTTTCGCCCATCTTATATTTAGAATTATGCATAAAGTGATATAACTCATTATCCATACCTATTATAAGACCTTGCATCTTTTGATTTGAGGTCCTTGGTTTGTGACCTTGAAAATGAGCTCAAGGTCATTGGTTAATAGGACGTTCTAGATTTTGACCTTTGATTTAAATTCATATTTATACATCATAAAGCCATAGGAAGTGACATTTTAGACTCATTTTTAATTTTTTATATCAAAGTAGATCTTTACCGGTGGAAAGACCTTCAATTGTTCTCTGAACAATTGGCTTTTAATTATTATTATTTTTTTTTTTTTTTCTTCCGCCAAATTTTGTTCTTGCGATAAATGTTTGTTTCGCAATATGTCGCTTAGATTTTTTTCATATTGTATCGTATAGGTTATGCGCTTTTAAATTTCAACCTGCTAAGCCGAACCATTTTCTTTGTAAGAGTTATCTCCCTATTCACTGTTTGTCATGTGTGTGCATCTCCTTCGTAACAAAATAAGAAAGCGACAAAATTCTTTTTACAAATTGTTCGTTACATCCTCAGGAATTTTTGGCTAATTTGGATCGAAGCGATTCGATGAAATTTTATAGGAGTTATGTACCTTTACGGAATAAATTTGTCGGTATGTTTTTTTAACTCATAAACCGTTAACCGTATAACCCTGGAATGTTTTTATTTGAGTCCCCTGGGTCCTAACTTAGAAAATTAGGTCAAGGTCAAAGGTCAAGGTCATATTTTAGATTTTCATATGTCTTTGATTTCCCTATAATTCTTGAATGGTTATAGATACAGAAAATTTAAGCATTGAAAAATGTTCAGTACTTCAAGGGGCAACTTTGTTACATTATGACTGTATTGGTTTTACCATTATGTAAGGGACATAACCCCCATTGATGGTTTATAAAAAGCCATTATTAGGCAAAACACTTAAACAAAAGGTCCTTGACCCATAGGGTCTTTTGCAATGACATTGTGAAGCAATGACCTTGACAAAGGTCACAAGGTCAAAGGTCAAGGTCATGTACATATGTGATTTGGGGCACGACTTGAAGATTTTTATGTGTGTTTGCCAACCAACCAACCAACCAACCAATCATGATCAATCAATAATGATCAATCAACAAATCATGATCATGATCAATCAACCAATCATGATCATGATTAATCAATCAATCAATCATGTTTCCGTCTCATGTGTTTAATATAGGGTTCAAGATCTCCTTTGTTTCTTTTTCGCTGTTTCAATTGACCCTTTCCAACGTGTTTAACCAACCAACCAACCAACCAATCAATCAATCAATCAATCAATCAATCAATCATGATCAATCAATCATGTTTCCGTCTCGTCTCGTGTGTTTAATATAGGGTCCAAGATCTTCTTTGTTTCTTTTTCGCTGTTTCAATTGGCCCTATCCAACGTGTTTAACCAACCAACCAACCAACCAACCAATCAATCAATCAATCAATCAATCAATCAATCAATCAATCATGATCAATCAATCAAGTTTCCGTCTCGTCTCGTGTGTTTAATATAGGGTCCAAGATCTTCTTTGTTTCTTTTTCGCTGTTTCAATTGGCCCTATCCAACGTGTTTAACCAACCAACCAACCAACCAACCAACCAACCAACCAACCAACCAACCAACCAACCAACCAACCAATCAATCAATCAATCAATCAATCAATCAATCATGATCAATCAATCAAGTTTCCGTCTCGTCTCGTGTGTTTAATATAGGGTCCAAGATCTTCTTTGTTTCTTTTTCGCTGTTTCAATTGGCCCTATCCAACGTGTTTAACCAACCAACCAACCAACCAACCAACCAACCAACCAATCAATCAATCATGTTTCCGTCTCGTGTGTTTAATATAGGGTCCAAGATCTTTTTTGTTTCTTTTTCGCTGTTTGAATTGGCCCTATCCAACGTGTTTTACCAACCAACCAACTAATCAATAAATCAATCAATCAATCATGATCAATCAATCATGATCATGATCAATCAATCATGTTTCATGATCAATCAATCATGTTTCATGAAAAATTGAAATTTAATATTGTTCTTGCGTCACTTCTGAAAAAAAAATCCACATGTACTCTGAAACTACAAATACAATCGACCTCAAAATTTGCAGTCAGCAGGGCATACATGTACTAAAAGTTTGTAAAAAAATTTGGTGCAGATATCTCTCAAAGCTTTTCCTAGAGAAAAAAAATTGCAATGCCGTAAAAATTGCTTGCTAGGTCCGTAAATTTCAGTAAAAGCCTACAATAAAATGTCCGCTCCGAGATTGAAATACTAATCTGTGTTACAAACAGGTGCTGAAAAATGTACATTATCAGAAAATAATCAATAAATGTGTTTTAAAGTTACACCGGATCAAATAAATCCAAATCATGCACTGTTTGTGAACTGTCATCAAAATGTCAATTTCCTACAATGACAAAAGAAATTACATTGTGTGCATTCCGTCTCTATACATGTTGTCTGTTCAAAGTCCCCACCTAAAAAGGAATAAAAGACTATCTTTTCGTTATTATAAACCCGTGTCACGTGATATGGCGCGCGCGCTGTACCTAAAATAAAAGAAAAACTTTCCAAACTAAACATGAAACTTCTTCGGTAACAATAATATAGACCCCATACAGAAACAAACAAACAAACAAACAAACAAACAAACAAACACCCCCCCCCCCCCCACCCCCAATTCAATTAATTTTAAAGGGAGAAAGACCCCCTACAATTGCTTTTTTAAAGCAATTGATTTATATTGTAAAAAACCTTTTTAACCATTCTGTTCCGTTAATAAAAAAAAAAAAAATCTCCCCGAGACCCCCTTTTGCCCCCCCCCCCTTTTTTTTTTTAACCCTCCACTTACAACTGAATGTAGGTTGTGTGCTATCTATCCTATCAACGTAAAACGAACGACAACTCCAGTTTTTTCCATATTATTAGGTCTTTCCACTTGTCTGTGGAAAGCCTATTGTATTTGTTCTGATTATTAAGTCTTTCCACTTTTCTGTGGAAAGACTTATTGTATTTGTTCTGATTATTATTATTATTAGGTCTTTCCACTTTTCTGTGGAAAGACCTATTGTATTTCTTCTGATTATTATTAGGTCTTTCCACCTTTCTGTGGAAAGACCTATTGTATTTCTTCTGATTATTATTATTTTTTTTTTATTTTTTTTCTTCCGCCTAATTTTGATATTGCGACAAATGTTTGTTTCTCAATATGTCGCTTAGATATTTTTCATATTGTATCGTACAGTTTATGCGCTTTTACATTTAACCCTGCTAAGCCGAACACTTTTCTTTGTAAGAGTTATCTCCCTATTCACTGTTTATCATCAGAGTGCATCTCCTTCGTAACAAAAAAAGATAGCGACAAAATTCTTTTTACAAATTGTTCGTTACATCCTAAGGAAAATTTGGCTTATTTGGATCGAAGCGATTCGATGAAATTTTATAGGAGTCATCTACCTTTACAAAATTATTTTCTCAATATGTGTTATTAACTAATAAACCGTCAACCGTATAACCCTGGAATGTATTTATTTGAGATCCCTAGGCCCTTTATTAGAAAATGGGGTCAAGGTCAAAGGTCAAGGTCAAGTTCTAAATTCGGAATTTTCCATGTGTTTGCATTTTCTCCAACCCTTGAAAAGGTACATATTAAAGAACAAGTGCAAAATGATTGCTATATAGTTATGAAGATATGTTACATTTGGTCTGATACAATTAAATAGCATCTAATAGGAGTTAGTGCCCCTGAAATGTCTTGATATGAGGTTATTTGATTATAACTTCAACTAAGTCCATTTTGATGGCATTTGACCTTGTGCAAAAGGTTGGATGACAAATGACCTTGAAAAATGACTACCGGAAGTGACCTTGAGAAAACCGGAAGTAACCTTTTTTGCAATTTTTTCGTATAAAAGTACTCAGAATCCATATATTTTGTCATATAGATACATAAACTTATTACTGAAGACTAAAAATGACTTCCAACAAACCGGAAGTGACCATGTATCTCCCATTCTTAATACAAAAGTATATAGAAACTATATATTTTTGGAATCAGTGTGAAAGAAGCTATCATATTAGACCGGAAGTGACATTCATTTCACCGGAAGTAGCATATTGTCTCCTTTATATCACTTAAAAATATGATTAAACCATTATTTATCGTATCAGTATGAACAACTATCTTCTTATCAAAATTTCTTTGATATGGAAAGACCTTCAATTGTTCTCTGAACAATTGGTTTTTAATTATTAGGTCTTTCCACCTTTCTGTGGAAAGACCTATTGTATTTCTTCTGATTATTATTATTTTTTTTTTTTTTTTTTCTTCCGCCTAATTTTGATATTGCGACAAATGTTTGTTTCGCAAAATGTCGCTTAGATATTTCTCATATGGTATCGTACAGTTTATGCGCTTTTACATTTCACCCTGCTAAGCCGAACACTTTTCTTTGTAAGAGTTATCTCCCTATTCACTGTTTATCATCAGAGTGCATCTCCTTCGTAACAAAAAAAGATAGCGACAAAATTCTTTTTACAAATTGTTCGTTACATCCTAAGGAAAATTTGGCTTATTTGGATCGAAGCGATTCGATGAAATTTTATAGGAGTTATCTACCTTTACAAAATTATTTTCTCAATATGTGTTATTAACTAATAAATCGTCAACCATATAACCCTGGAATGTATTTATTTGAGATCCCTAGGCCCTTTATTAGAAAATGGGGTCAAGGTCAAAGGTCAAGGTCAAGTTCTAAATTCGGAATTTTCCATGTTTTTGCATTTTCTCCAACCCTTGAAAAGGTATATATTAAAGAACAAGTGCAAAATGATTGCTATATAGTTATGAAGATATTTTACATTTGGTCTGATACAATTAAATAGCATCTAATAGGAGTTAGTGCCCCTGAAATGTCTTGATATGAGGTTATTTGATTATAACTTCAACTAAGTCCATTTTAATGGCATTTGACCTTGTGCAAAAGTTTGGATGACAAATGACCTTGAAAAATGACTACCGGAAGTGACCTTGAGAAAACCGGAAGTAACCTTCTTTGCAATTTTTTCGTATAAAAGTACTCAAAATCCATATATTTTGTCATATAGATACATAAACTGATTACTGAAGACTAAAAATGACTTCCAACAAACCGGAAGTGACCATGTATCTCCCATTCTAAATACAAAAGTATCTAGAAACTATATATTTTTGGAATCAGTGTGAAAGAAGCTGTCATATTAGATCGGAAGTGACATTCATTTCACCGGAAGTAGCATATTATCTCCTTTATATCACTTAAAAATATGATTAAAACCATTATTTATCGTATCAGTATGAACAACTATCTTCTTATCAAAATTTCTTTGATATGGAAAGACCTTCAATTGTTCTCTGAACAATTGGTTTTTAATTATTATTATTTTTTTTTTTTTTTTTTCTTCCGCCTAATTTTGATATCGCGACAAATGTTTGTTTCGCAATATGTCGCTTAGATATTTCTCATATTGTATCGTACAGTTTATGCGCTTTTACATTTAACCCTGCTAAGCCGAACACTTTTCTTTGTAAGAGTTATCTCCCTATTCACTGTTTATCATCAGAGTGCATCTCCTTTGTAACAAAAAAAGATAGCGACAAAATTCTTTTTACAAATTGTTCGTTACATCCTTAGGAAAATTTGGCTTATTTTGAGCGAAGCGATTCGATGAAATTTTATAGGAGTTATCTACCTTTACAAAATTATTTTCTCAATATGTGCTATTAACTAATAAACCGTCAACCGTATAACCCTGGAATGTATTTATTTGAGATCCCTAGGCCCTTTATTAGAAAATGGGGTCAAGGTCAAAGGTCAAGGTCAAGTTCTAAATTCGGAATTTTCCATGTTTTTGCATTTTCTCCCACCCTTGAAAAGGTACATATTAAAGAACAAGTGCAAAATGATTGCTATATAGTTATGAAGATATGTTACATTTGGTCTGATACAATTAAATAGCATCTAATAGGAGTTAGTGCCCCTGAAATGTCTTGATATGAGGTTATTTGATTATAACTTCAACTAAGTGCATTTTAATGGCATTTGACCTTGTGCAAAAGGTTGGATGACAAATGACCTTGAAAAATGACTACCGGAAGTGACCTTGAGAAAATCGGAAGTAACCTTTTTTTGCAATTTTTTCGTATAAAAGTACTCAGAATCCATATATTTTGTCATATAGATACATAAACTGATTACTGAAGACTAAAAATGACTTCCAACAAACCGGAAGTGACCATGTATCTCCCATTATAAATACAAAAGTATATAGAAACTATATATTTTTGGAATCAGTGTGAAAGAAGCTATCATATTAGACCGGAAGTGACATTCATTTCACCGGAAGTAGCATATTATCTCCTTTATATCACTTAAAAATATGATTAAACCATTATTTATCGTATCAGTATGAACAACTATCTTCTTATCAAAATTTCTTTGATATGGAAAGACCTTCAATTGTTCTCTGAACAATTGGTTTTTAATTATTATTATTTTTTTTTTTCCGCCAAATTTTGTTCTTGCGATAAATGTTTGTTTCGCAATATGTCGCTTAGATATTTCTCATATGGTATCGTATAGTTTATGCGCTTTTAAATTTCACCCTGCTAAGGCGAACCATTTTCTTTGTAAGAGTTATCTCCCTATTCACTGTTTATCATCTGTGTGCATCTCCTTCGTAACAAAAAAAGATAGCGACAAAATTCTTTTTACAAATTGTTCGTTACATCCTCAGTAATTTTTGGCGCATTTGGATCGAAGCGATTCGATGAAATTTTATAGGAGTTATCTACCTTTACAAAATAAATTTGTCGGTATGTTTAGTTAACTCATAAACCGTTAACCGTATAACCCTGGAATGTTTTTATTTGAGTCCAATGGGTCCCAACTTAGAAAATGAGGTCAAGGTCAAAAGTCAAGGTCAAGTTCTAAATTGTGACTTTTGCTTGTTTTTGCATTTTCTCCGACACTTTGAGAGATACACATAAAAGAACAAGTGCAAAATGTCAGCTTTATTGTAATGAAGATATGTTACTTTTAGTCTTATACAATTAAATGGCATCTTATAGGAGTTGGTGCCCCTGAAATGTCTTGATATGAAGTTATTTGATTATAACTTCAATTAAGTTCATTATAAAGACATTTGACCTCATACAAAAGGTTAAGTGACTAATGACCTTGAAAAATGGCTACCGGAAGTGACCTTTAGAAAACCGGAAGTAGCTATTTTTGCAATTTCTTTCACCTAAAAGTACCCAGAATCCATATATTTTGTCATATAGATACATTAACAGATTACTGAAGACTAAAAATGACTTCCAACAAACCGGAAGTGGCCAATTATCTCCCATTCTACATACAAAAGTATATAGAAACTATATATTTTTGGAATCAGTGTGAAAGAAGCTATCATATGAGACTGGATGTGACATTAATTTCACCGGAAGTAGCATATTATCTCCCTTATATCACTCAAAAATATAATTAAACCATCATTTATCGCATCAGTATAAAGAAACTACCTTCTTATCCAAATTACTTTAGTTTGGAAAGACTTTCAATTGTTCTCTGAACAATTGGTTTTTAATTAGGTCTTTCCACTTTTCTGTGGAAAGACCTATTGTTTTTCTTCTGATTATTTTTTTTTTTTTTTTTTTCTTCCGCCTAATTTTGTTCTTGCGATAAACATTTGTTTCGCAATATGTCGCTAGATATTTGGTATATGATATCGAACAGTTTATGCGCTTTTGAAATTTACCCTGCGTAAACGAATACTTTTCTTTGAAGGAGTTATCTCCCCAAACACTGTTTTCCTTGTTAGCGCATCTCCTTCGCAACCGTAAAATATTATGACAAATTTATTTTACAAAATTGCTCGTTATATCCTTCGCATGATTTGTCCTATTTTGACCGAAGTGATATGAACGCTCCATATGAGAGTTATTTCCCCTTATGCATTTGATATAAGTGATATGCATTTCTATCTTGTAAACCATAAGTGCTAAAGACCAAGGATCTTTTGATTTGAGGTCCTTGGTCCAAAAAAATAAAAATTAGGTCAAGGTCAAAGGTCAAGGTCATATTCCATTTCCACTAATTTCCAGAAACTGTATAAGATATCGACAAATTATTTTTTCTAAATTGTTAGTTGCGACATGTCGTAACACGTAAATTTTGATTGCAAGGGTACGTTGAATGTAAAAGTGAGTTTTCTCCCCTCTTGTATTTAAAAATACGTGTATGGTGATATAACTGATTAACCAAATATAATTAAGTCCTATGGTCTTTTGATTTGAGGTCCTTGGTTTATGACCTTGAAATTGATCTCAAGGTCATAGATTAATTTGACGTTCTAGTTTTTGACCTTTGCTCTCAGCTCATATTTATACATGATATATCCATGAGACTTTTGGCGAAAGGTATCAAACCATTTAACCTTGTAAAAAACAACCGGAAGTGACCTTGTGTAAACCGGAAATAGCTATTTTTGTACTTTATTAATAAAAAAAAGTATATAGAACCAGATCTTTTTGGAATCAGTGTCAATTAAATATTCAAATATTATCGGAAGTAACATTTTTCAAACCGAAAGTAACAAATTATCTCCCTTATTTAAAAAATATTGTATAGAAACCATATATTTCTGGAATCAGCGTACAATAACCTATCAGTTGACGATTGAAATGACATTTTAAAC